>OX439001.1:64742646-65342646 GCA_949316495.1 Amphiduros pacificus
CCATGGGATATTAGGGGTAAAGGTGATGAGACATTAGGGGTATGGGCCATGAGGCATTAGGGGTAAGGATGATGAGACATTAGGGGTAAGGGCCATGGGATATTAGGGGTAAAGGTGATGAGACATTAGGGGTAAGGGCCATGGGATATTAGGGGTAAGGGTGATGATACATTAGGGGTAAGGGCGATGAGACATTAGGGATAAGGATGATGAGACGTTAGGGGTAATGGTGATGAAACATTAGGGGTAAGGGTGATGAGACATTAGGGGTAAGGGTGATGAGACATTAGGGGTAATGGTGATGAGACGTTAGGGGTAAGGGTGATGAGACGTTAGGGGTAATGGTGATGAGACATTAGGGGTAATGGTGATGAGACATTAGGGGTAAGGGTGATGAGACATTAGGGGTAAGGGTGATGAGACATTTGGGGTAAGGGTGATGATACATTAGGGGTAAGGACCCTGAGACATTAGGGGTAAGGGTGATGAGACATTAGGGGTAATGGTGATGAGACATTAGGGGTAATGGTGATGAGACAGTAGGGGTAAGGGTGATGAGACATTAGGGGTAAGGGTGATGAGACGTTAGGGGTAATGGTGATGAGACATTAGGGGTAAGGGTGATGAGACATTAGTGGTAAGGGTGATGATACATTAGGGGTAAGGGCCATGAGACATTAGGGGTAATGGCCATGAGACATTAGGGGTAAGGGCCATGAGACATTAGGGGTAAGGGTGATGAGACATTAGGGGTAAGGGTGATGAGACATTAGGGGTAAGGGTGATGAGACATTAGGGATAAGGGTGATGAGACATTAGGGGTAAGGGTGATGAGACGTTAGTGGTAAGGGTGATGCATGGGTGCTGGTCCTTCGTCTCCAGACGGATTTCCGTCAAAATTTAAAATCCGTGAACGGAAAATCCGTCAAATCGATTCCTCCGTCAAAAAAATAATTTCGTGTCATCAAAATTGCACAAATCGACCCAAAACATCGAAAATTCAGATTGGTGTTGCGGGCTGCTTCGGTAGAGTTTGACGGATTTTGATTGGCTAATATTTTGACGACTCGGCTACCCACACCAATCGCTTTTCGGTTAAGTTTGCGAGGCTCGCTTTTCGCGCGAAAATGACAACGCTGGAAGTCTCAGACTATCGCCGAAAATGTTCAGTCAAAATTTTTTTCTCACCAGCACCCATGGTGATGATACATTAGGGGTAAGGGCCATGAGACATTAGGGGTAAGGGCCATGAGACATTAGGGGTACTGGTGATGATACATTAGGGGTAAGGGTGATGAGACATTAGGGGTAATGGTGATGAGACATTAGGGGTAATGGTCATCATGCATAAGTTCTGGTCCTGCCTTCCATTTGTTTTTAACCTTCAGTGTTACATTTTTGTCACTGCATACTCACTGCGACCAAGTTAGAAATATGATTGGGTATATTGTTTCAATGAAAATGCAGACCTTTTAAGCAAACAAAAAATGGTACCTTTTGTGACATTTGTTACAAGGTGTCTAGTTTACATGGTATAGGAATATATAAATACAGAATGACACATTCACTCATTAAAATCTTACACATGGTCTCAGATGCACAATCCCAAAGTGGTTTAAATTGTGCAAACCACTTTGAGTGCAGAAAATGACAACCCACAGGAAATGATTGCACATTATCCAGTATCCTACCGATCACAGAGTAACACAGATAGTCTCTATTTTTTAGATTTGCCAGCAGCAGATCTAAAGAAGGTACCATAGTTACCTGTCATAATTATGTGCTTATCATGTGCAAAATACATTGATTGATTGCATGTGTTTAAAGGTGATAGTGATGGATAAGGTGGGGTTTCTTGAGCAGCAGGAGAAGGAAGGATGGAGTGATGATGAAGATGCAGATCACAAAGATTACTCTCTTAGCTTTGGTAAGTATTAATATCAATAATCTGCCTCTCCATCAAGCCACCTCTTTCATTGTATTAGTTTAGATTTTAGAAATAATTATGGAAAATATAATTTGTTATATGTCGTTTGTAGATGGCTAATGTTGCTGATCTTTGTCTGATTGCTTAATCTTGCAGAGTCCATTCCCAATGTACCAGTTTCATGGAAGGTCCTTCTCAAAAGGTATGCATATCCTTTTATATAAGCTGAAGTAAACCACTGATTGTCTCCCACCCAACTAAGTTGAAGTGGACTTTATAAAGCTGTCTGATCCACATGTTTACGATAGACAGGCAAAAAGTCTGTTACAGACATAGTTAAACCAAGAGTCCGTGAATCCATATCTAGGTCCGTGTTGTTGGGCTACATGTAGAATTTACCGTGGCGAAGGTGGCGCTGCCACGAGATTGATTTGCCTGAGCGATAATGCAGAAGTTCAGCTTGTTTCCATCTCTGTGGTAAATGTCTCTGACCAGAGTTGGATATTATCTAGTACATTCAGGAGCCAATAAGTTCTCACCTGTGACTACGATAACATCACCGTTTGTTTGCACTTCTTATTCGCACCATATTGTATCATGGCACATGCTGACTTGATCTTTTCAACCAAAATTAAATAGTAATAACACCTTGCCTGTATTACATGCAGTTCATACCTTTGTTTAGTATTACTTTCAGTAATGTAAAGATATTCCACCCGAAAAACATGAATTGCCATTTTAGACTGCATTGCATTTATTTCTGGCAACTTTCAGTTTCTGTAATGATGACAATGTCTGATATACAGTGTGGTTAGTTACATGCTAATTTTCTTCCAATTTTTTGTAATATACATTTATAAAATGATGGCAGGCTATTGTTGATACATTGACGAATATGCAGCATGTAGTTTTCTTAACAATACTGCGATGCCAAACTTATGTGCCCTGAGTTCTGCTTGCAAGACATTAAACAGTTTCACAATCTGGTTCTTAATGTCACAACGTAAATATATTGAGTCCTACACAAGGTGGGACACATTGCAATCTCTGATTACTTTTTATTTATCTCTAAAATAAGGTCAAAATTAACATTGCCAACAGTAATAACATAAGATAGAGAATGTGGGTTCTCATATTGTTTGCACTGGAAAAATCTATTTGCGAATAAGATGGAAAACATTCATGAAATGAAGATTAATTAAAAATTTAAGGCATAACTGTTTGGCATCTACTTGTTGGATATCACAAAGAGTGTAAAAATGCACACAAAATGAGTTTATCAAAGCAGAGTCATTTAATACAGAGATTGGAAACAAGCTGAAGTTCTGCATTATTGCTCAGGCGAACCAATCTCGGTAAATACCACCTGTAGCCCTGTAACAAGGACCTAGATCAGGATTCACGCACACATGGACTTTTTTTGCAAGAAATTATGACGAAAATTACTTACTTATCACATATCTATGTTAATCGTACATCAATTAAATCAAGAGTGGAAGAATTTGTGTGATAAATGCAAAGCTATTTATCGTTGATCCACAACATTTGCATGTCAGAGTTGCATGGTGCACCACACTGACACCTAGTGGCAGACCTGCTGTTTCCAATCTCTGTTTAAATATCTCTGATCAAAATTGCTTTGTATGTTCATTCATACACAATATGAATGCATTTATGCTTTGATTCAGACTTGCAGAGTCCTGTATGTCAAGGTATGATACAAATCTTGAGAAAGAAGAGCAGACGATCCAGAACCCAGACGTATGGTCATCATTATCCCCAAGGAGGCGCCACTGTGTCTACATTAGACATGGACAATTAAATTTACTTCATCAGTTAGTTCGAGCGTGTAGCTAACATATATCAGGTGCATGTTAAAAAGTAATAATATATAAATATAAAGTTCATATAGATTTACCATATTAGTGCAACAAACAAGAGTCAGGTAAACACAATCAGTATTGTAATAATATTTTAATCTTCCATATTCTAAGTGAAGTTTTCCAAGATTACCTTACAGAAAACAAAAAATAAATGATTGTGAACTTGATTTTATTTATTTAAGTGGTAAATATATATTTATTTTTCTGAGAACTTTGTTTTCATCATATTTAATAAGATGCACTCTTTGCTCAGAAATTAAGATGAAAAGTTCGAGTATATTATTTTATTATTGTATATGTACATCTGAAGATGTATTCTATGATATGAATAAATTTTATCAGAAAATATAATTTAATTTGCTCATATTTAAAAATAAATTTTATATTGAATATGCTGTTAGACAGTTGAACTTTTTTGCTTTTACGCATGTTTTAATTTGTTGGCACATGTTGAATTTATGTTGCTCAGTTTCCTCTGTTTCCGCGTTTGCCGCTTCTGCACTTTGTTTTCTTAAACTGGGGCACCTTCCTGTGTTTAAATTACACAAAAATCTTGTTGAAAATCTGTTTTAGATGATCATGTAATAACATGTAACTGATGAGCATGTTATTTTCTTTAAAAAATGGGTATGATAGTTGAATTATAAAAATTAAAGCAACATTTTCAGTCTGGCCATTGTTCACTGTATGGCACTGCTCAGGTTCCACTCAGATCGGCTGCGATTTTGTGCCCAGATATATTGCGGGCGCCAAGAATGATGCGATTTAGCATCCAAATCAGTTGTGAGCGTCCAAAATGACGTGATATAACCAGATTGGTTCAGAGCTCTCCCACCCCTCGACCTACATCATGACAACTTAGCTTGGGAATGCCCTCCTGACATTCTCTACATCAACACCAATGTAACTTTTGACTAAACGAGTAATCTCAGACAGTAAGCTTGATTTCAGGTGACCTCGAACTATTTTCCAAGTCTTATTAACTTTTTTCAAAATTACCTGAAGGTATCTACAGAACACTCCAGTAAGGCTTGTTGCATTTGGCACGTGACGCGCTTGCCAATTGGTGCGTTCAACACAATGTGACTTGTATCAGTGTGACGTCACACAAGGACCGCGTGTGAAAGGCATCAGTGGCAGGTCCAGGGTTTTACATTTGTTAAAATGGGGTACACTACAGTATCTTTTCTGTACAAGTATTTATTATTTTTTTGTATATTCGTGTTCAAAAATATCATACAAAGTTCTATAAGAAGAAGAAATGCCAAATGATATAAATTGTGAAATTTGTTCAATTGAACACCCCTCTTCAATATCCATTTCTGGACACGCCAATATACCAAAACTGATTCCTTCCAAATTCAGTGAAGTGTCATTTTTAAAACTTTTAACAAGCCCTCCAGTAACATTCACTAAAATATTCAGTTTTCTGATGACTGCTTTATTTGATGGTTAGAATATAGTAATATCCATACAATCTGCCATATCTAATAATCGTATGAGGGGCTCAGATGGGGGTAATGCATGATTTTGATATTTGGTGATATTTTCAAGTTCATCGGAGTGAATTTGAAATATTTATTTATTTCAGACATTTATCCTCTACAGTGTTTATAATTTGGAGAATAATAGATGATGGGTAGAGTATGATCTTTATTTTTTAAGCAAATTGCAGGCATTTCTAGGAAATCTTCACAGACATTACAAATCAGCACAGCTATAATGCCATTGACTGATATTTTGAATACATGTACAAGAATTGTGAAACTTGTTCTCTACTAAAACAAACTTTCAAATGAAATTTGGCTTGAATATACTGTTTGATTAAATCTATATAAAATGCAAAGTTGTTATGTGATCACGGGGTTTAAATGTCCAGGAAATGATACCGATATATAATTGGATGCAAATATCATGCCTTCTTTTGGTCTGAAGTAAGACCTTGGCCAACATTGTTTTCCAAAGAGCCAGATAATGTTGCTTCAGGTGCCCTCTAGTGTACAAATATAAACTTTATAAGGGACAAAATATTTCCGAACACTGACGACCTTGACACTTTCCTGTGGCGCCGAGCGTGTAGTCTGGCAGAACAACAAAGTCCGAGGCCAAACATTCCATCAAATCATCATCATGGCTTCAAAAATTTTCGGAAGAGGAACACAACTTCTGTGTAGACGACTCTGTACATCAAAACCCCAGTTGAAAGGTGAGACTCGCTTGGCACAGATCAAAACAGCTGAGTTAACTGTTAAGACAGTCTTATGTCATCACGAAGTTATTGAAACGGTCCCCATGTTCTGTGTCACTGATCGATCTGCTAAAGTACACTTTAGTTTCCAGCAGACGACAACACAGGTCAGAGCTGCGTTTCAGTTTGTCACCTTGTTGGCACATTTACGTATCTGTCTACAATCTGATGACAACATTTTAGAAAGTGCCAAAAAAAGACTGAAAATGCAACTGCAGCTCTTGCCATCTGCAGCTCTAAGCCTCTATTAAAGTATTGTTGTTGGCTGCATGTCCCTATTTATCTCTAAATAATGACACAAAATATGACATCGTAGCAACACTGAAGGGGTGGACGAAAAGTGATGACATTGGGCAATACTTGCACTGACTTAAGACGCCATTGCTTTACCCTTTTGCATAATGTTATGTTTTAAAAGTTTCTGTTTATATATGAAAGTTCTGTAAACATGATAAATATTATTAACCCCTAACGGACGGGAAGGACGGCAACGTCCACCACCAGTAACAGACGAGAGGGACGTTGACGTCCCCACTGTTCTGGCTCAGTGACGTCATTTTGTAACATTCCCTTGGGCTGCAACTTTGTTACAATGTAATCATGATAATGCATCAGACTGAGTGGATCATGAACTTATGACCCGAGCACTTCCTAGAGCATATTGAATAACCATGAATATGTATGTAGATACACTAGTCCAGAGAAAAAAATTGGTTAGTCAAGCCAATCAACAAAATGTTGATAGCCTAGTCCCTGAAAGAGAACCGCATCAGTTTTCAGTGTATGTGACTTGCAGCTCACTGCACGTGCTGATAAATGACGTCATATCATTGGCTGGCATGTGCACGAGACGACATAATGCAAACATGATGCACTTCAAGAGATGAAACAAGTTTTTCAGGAATTTCTCACTGCATACAGAGCATTACGAATGGTGTGCTTTGGACAGCATACACAGAATACAAAGATAAAACAATTCCAGAGAAAATTATTCCAAAATATTAAATATATTCCATGTTTTTGCCAACTTTCCTCTCTGCAGAAAATTCAGATCACTTTTGTGCCCAGAAGTCAGCCTTCACACATGCATACTTAATCTTGATTGATGAGTTGAACATATTTGAATATTGTGGGTATTGTTTTGATTGACCTCACGTGAAAATGTATTGTGACGTTATATAAATCATTGAGCTACCAATTACTTTTGGGCACCAAAGTGATCTGAATTTTCTTTGAGAAGCTACGGCTGATTTTGAAGCAAATTAAATCAATTTTTCTAGCCACTCCATGAGTGGCTAGAAGCTAATGCGGTTCTCTTTGGGGTAAAAGTAATTTGCTGAATAAAAGTCACTTTAAAAAAAAAAGTTTGATGATCGATGTATTGATTTTCAGTAAAAATCAATTTTAGATAGTGTGCAAAGAACATGATTGGGTGCACAATGACGCGAGTCTGACTTGTCATCTCGTAAAGGAAATTTAGTGAGGTAACATATCTGCTATAAGTAGGTCTTGCCATGAAATAACTAAAATAATGTTGCAAGCGATGCAAGATCCCAAATAAATAAAACAAACTTCCCTTTTAGATCAATCATAATTATGCCAAACATGTTTGAGCTCCCTTTGTTTTGTAATTCCTATCAATGGCTAACTTGAATCAGTGAAAATCTAGGTTATGTTGTTTATAAATTTTGAAACTGTTTCAATGATAAGAATATCAGGCACATGGCAAAAATACCAGAGAATTTTATAACATATAAAAATTTTGAAATTTTTTGAAAGTACCGCACCATAGAATCTATATAATTTAACCATTGTGTCTGAAGCTAACTTGAAGGAAACAGATTTTTTGGCTGAGTTTCATGCCCCTTCTTTATGTCCTGGGACCCAGGTAGTATTTATAATACTAAATGATAAAATCTTAAGTTTGTTCAGTTACCCTCATTTGATAATTTTTGACATAATTAAGACAAAATGATATCACCAGAAGAAAAAAGGAAAGAAATAGGTCATATTTCTCATTGACTCCCCCGTTTACTTTTGAGTGTAGAAAAAGGTTTGACTACCACAAAACAGAACTTCAAGTCACAGCTGTTACCCCTAACAATGTATAAAAATAGACAGAGAGGCAGGTATAAATACTTATTTACATAAAATAGGCCCATATGAATAAGGTTGAGTTGAATTATCACAACAGAAATGTTATAATTGTGGGAGGCAAACAATATCTATTCTAAACTGAGAAACCAAAGAAAATTACTCAAAAAAGAACACCTCCCTCTCTACCAATTTTTACACTAAAAAAAATATAAGAAACAGTGCACTTTTTTACCTGTATGAAAGGATAATTTCATGTTCTTTTGTACCAAAATACCCAGAAATAAAAGGTGTTGATGACACAAACTCAAAGGTTGAGATGACCTTGTATCATGAATGGAGTGAAGGCCATTTGACCCAATCTGTTTTTTTGTTTACATGATAATTGCACAACAATTCTAGGTGGGATAAAAACCTGAACCATAGATGCTTCTTATCCAAGTTTTAAATTTTTAGATGACATTTAACTGCATTTTAACTTCATTTGAATTAATAAATCCTTTGAATGTGATAACTTTACAATAGAGATAATAATATACATGCCCAGGAAGCATACCCGTATTATTAATGTTTCATTGGGGAAGATGACCTAGGCTTTAAAGACATAGGACTCTGTTCCTGAAAATCTTGACAACAAATTGAGATAGAATTACTTCACCCTGGATGCATCTTATCAATATCTCAAAATGATGTATTTGTTAGTGACCTTTATTGAAAGGTCATCAGACCTGATTTTTGAAAATCTTGTGAATATGATAAATCAACACCAATAAAGACAGCATCACCAATCTTAAATCATGGATGTAAATTATAAATGTCTCAAAAGCACCCTTCTATGTGACCTTGACCTACACTCTGAGGTCATGTTACCCAACATATTAAAATATCAGAACATGAGTAGTTCAGATATTACCAAACTTTTTGGTAATACTATGTTAATAGCACATAACAGCCTTAAATCCTCCACAGTTCCTGTAATAAGCTGGGGTCTGTGGTCTCTGACTGATAATTTTAGGGGTGCAGTGAAGTGATAAAATAGTTCAAAGTTTTGAGAAGACATTGAACCCACATTTTTTATATGTAGATTTGGCAGCTGAATAGCATTTGTCACATTCATTTTATCGCTTTGTTATCTACATAAATTCTCAAGCCATTGCATAATATCTGGATGTTACAGTCCGATAGTATTAATTTCAAAGGGCATTGACAGAAATGTAGAATTGTATAATGTATGTTATTTAAACAGATTGAAAATCTTGTTTATTCGTGACAGTTAGTCCAGAATTTATTATGGCAGTGGCTTGAATGATGCCAGTGACACAAACGTTAATTACTTAAGGTTGTGATGAATTTAAGAATTATTTTTTGGTGAGTCTTGGCCACAAATTGCAGCTGTATCAACCTTAGACAGCCTGCAGGTCTTGCACATCGGGCCCTTAATATGTGCTTGTTTGCATGTCATGATTCTAGAATGGTATGCTTGTTGTCAATGAGAAATATATAACAAACCCTGTTTGCTATCAGCCCACCAGCACTTGGACCATGGTCAGTCAGATCCTTTGATTATATATTACTCAATACTTGTTACACCATGAGATATAATTAAACTACCAATGACTAATGAAGATAGATATCTGGCCGTTTGTTAACATTGATAAAGGTATTTTAACTGCAGAGGAGATTTTGCACTATCACTGTTTGCCCCGGTAAAGAGGCAGATCACACAATTTGGGATCAAGATATAGTGCAAAAAAGCCCTAACTTCCATTTTTTAATGACTGCCAATCTAAAGTATATATATTCTATGTGCCTGTCTGTTATTGTATGTATATTCTCAAGATTAGGATACAAGAAATATTATTCATATTTCTTACAATGACTATAAAATTATATGTATTTAAAGGTACTCCATTTATTGAAAATTTGTGTTTTTAAAGTTATTGGCCTTTTCTGGTTTTGTTTTCCCATTTTAAACCATTCCAAAATACAGAGCTCATACCGGTATTCTGAATTATCCCATTGAAATCACTTTCTCAAATTAAAATAAAAAAAAGTTGAGGGCAAGTTCAGAATGATTGCAGAACTGGCAAATATTTTTAATATGCAGTCTTCAATATAATTTCCGAACTGACAATTTTTTTTTATAAGCAGCCTTATTCAGTAGGCCAAACCATGTTCCAATCTCACAAATCTGCCATAGCAGCCTCCCAGCAACAGGAGATACAAGGAACAGCCAGTGTAGATCTCCGCATCAAGAGTGCTCAGTCCAGAACTGAGATTGATGCAGCACTGAGGTCAGTCTATGTGGGTCAGCTGGCCGAGAACACCACCTGTGAGATGGTCCGTGGCCATCTAACAGACATAGGAGTGACTCAGGTATCTGATGTGATTAACCTGAACAGCACAGTCCCCAGGCAAACATCTTTCTGTGTCATTGTGGACAACCAGGACAGTGAAAAAAGTCTATATGACCCAACTAAGTGGCCTCTGGGAACAAGGGTTAGGCCATACAAGGAGAGAACCAGATCTGATGGCCAGAACAGATCTGGAAGACAGAGCAGACCCCCTAATCAAGGCCAACTGAGAAAAGAAGGCAGGCCCCAGAGAAGAGGCAACCAGAACAGGTCAGCCAGTCAGGGTACACAGAAACCTAGATCTGGCAGTCAAGGCAGACTTGGTAGCCAAGGCAGGCCAGCCAGGCACGGCAGGCCACAGAGAACTGGCAACCAAGATAGATCTGTGAGCCAAGGTAGGAGACACAGGTCTATCAGCCAAGACAGAAACACTAACCAGGACAGGCCAGCCCACCAAACAAGGACAAGTGGTGAGCATGGAAATTCCATTCCAGACAGGATGAGGAGAGGATTACATGACCCTCAACCCTACACAGACTCATCACCAAGTTACAGTATGTCAGTGCCACCTGCTAACAACTGGATGAACCACGGGAGTCAAGTCCCTGTTTTTATCAATCCACCCATGTTTCGTCCAAATCAAAACCCAGTTGGCACCAACAGGTTTATGCCACTCATGGACCCCAGATTCAACTTTCTGTGTCCGTCCATGTACTAGTATGAATTATCTCAGCCAAGAGATGAAATTATGACTGAGCCTAGTGCCCCACCTCACAAATCACAATGTCAGTACAACAGAAACTATCTATGTTTAGTTATAATTGTTATGGAATTAACAGCTGCATGAATGAAATCATTGATGAACTAAAATCAGTTAGCAATATAGCATTTGTATCGGAGCACTGGCTTCAACCAAGTGAAATACAAGAGGTAAAAAGCATGTTACAGAAACAAAAGTTGTGGTCTTGTCTTAAATCCAGCATTGACCCAGATGAGGTGCTCAAAGGCAGGCCATATGGTGGAATTGGCTTCATTTGTAAGCAAACAAAGGATTTTATATACAAACCCATGGATATCCCAAGTGACAGGATTATGGGGATCCAACTGCTGCATGGTGGCAGAACTGTTTTTAACCTAATAGGAGTGTATCTACCATATCATGATGGGACCGCTGACCAGGTGGCACTCTATGCTGAAACCCTAGATGTGCTACAGTCTGTATTGGATGATTGCCCCGCAGTGCCCACAGTGATAATGGGGGATATGAATGCCCCTCTCCCGGCTCATACTAAGCTGGGGAGACTGTGGCATAGGACGAGTCCATACAACCATCATAGCCTACTGCTTTATGACTTTTTGTGTAATAATGACATGTGTGTAGCTAACCTTGCTTTTAATCAAACTGTAAATTTTACTTACCAGAAGGGATGCAATAAAACATATATTGATCATGTTTTTGTGCAACGCCATAATCTCAATCAAGTTGTGAAGTGTCATATCATTAAAGACAATGATAAAGATGAATGGACCAGTGATCATCTCCCAATAAGGACGGAATTGGTTATCACTGTGGACACTCCCATCAAAACACCAACCCCTGACTTACAAAACCCGCTTGTGTTTCCCAGAATGAACTGGCAATATCAGGACACCAGAGATAATTACCATAGACACATCATAGATGGAATGAAATCATTGAATCTATTATCCATATGTGATACTCAAGATATCAATTCCATACAGAAAATGGTTGACAAACACTGTGAAGATGTGACCCGTATAATACACTCAGCCTGTGAGAAAACCATCATTGACAAGCAGCAAACCTACAGGGGGAAATACAGAAAATCCCCATGGTGGTCACATGACTGCCAGCGTACCAGAGACAGATGTAGATTCTGGAGATCACTCTGGCAGCAATGTAACAGGCCAAGGATTGGCCCAGTCTACAACTGTTACAAAGAAGCTAAAAAAGCCTACAGACAAGCCAGGCGCCAGGCAATGAGTACTAATCACAAATCACGTTATAATATGATAAACACACTTTACCGCTGTAGTAACAGCAGGCAGTTTTGGAACAGAATCCGTATGTCAAAGGACAGAACAAATCAAACTGGAGATGAAATTGACATAGGAAGCCTCACCGATTACTACCGTGATAAGTTCTCTGAATCTGGTCGAGAAAAAACTCAAACAATTCTGTCAGCAGAAACCAAAGTTGAGAGAACCTACAGTGAACTTTGTGTAAAAGTGGAAGAGAAATGTGTAATAACCAAGGACAGAATCATAAATCATATTAAAAAACTGAAAAGGGGGTGTGCTGCAGGTGCAGATGGAGTGACCCCAGAACACCTGAAGTTCTCCCTGGATTCCGACTTACCCCAGCATCTGAGTGACATACTTTCTGTCTGTGTAAGATTTGGAATTGTGCCAAGGTCATTCACAATGGGAATCTTGGTTCCTATACTGAAGAAACCAAATATAGACCCATGTATAGCCAAGCACTACAGGCCCATCATTGTCTCAACAACATTCTCCAAACTCATGGAAATGTGCATCTTACAGGACAGTGCTCCACATGAGTTTCATGACCTACAGTTTGGATTCATAGAAACCCGAGGTACTAGTATGGCCGCATGTATGGCACATGATGTGATCAACTACTGCAATGTTAGAGGATCACCAGTATATACCTGTGCTCTTGATGCTGAGATGGCTTTTGATGGCATCCCACATGCTGTCCTGCTACAAAAAGCCATGGGTGTAATACCAGACCACTGGTGGCGGATCATGTGTGTGTGGTACAGAAACCTCAGTGTACAGATTAAATGGAACAGACAGTTCTCAAACAATGTTAAGATTGAAAAAGGAACTAGACAAGGCGGGTTGACATCCCCATTCCTTTTTAACTTATTCTATCAGGACATGGTGGATGACCTGAATAACACAACTGGGGGAATAAAAATTGGCAAGAGATCTTACAATGTGTTTGTCTATGCTGATGATCTGCTTCTCTTAAGTACAACTGTGACAGGTCTACAAAAACTCATTGACAAAGCAAATCATTATGTGAGGGAACACGGCCTCTCCTTTAATGCTACTAAAACATCATGTGTTACATTTGGGAAGTCATACCTTGATCCTTCACCTTCATGGATACTAAATGGTACAGAATTGGCACAGGATGATGAACTGAATTACCTAGGTGCCATACTATCTGATAAGAGCAATCATTCACACACACAAAGGAGAATGAAATCCTGCAGGCAAGGTTTTTATGGTTTACAAGGTGCTGGCATGTGTGCCAATGGTGTAAAGCCTGCTGTTGCTGCACATCTATGGAAGACTGTACTGCAGCCTGTGTTAACATATTCTTGTGGGGCGCTGGCCCTGAGGAAATCAGATATCAGTGACATGGATAAACTGCAGTCTAAACTAGTCAAAGCGTCCCTAGGCTTGAGTAAATACATGCGCTCGTCCCCTTTACTAAGTGCTCTTAATATAAATAAGCTGTCCACTAAAATTGACATATTCACCATGGACATGATGAAGACAATAATGATGTGCAATAGTCATGCCAAAAGTCTATACACACATCTATTGAGTAGTAGCAGTTATGTTGGGAAATACAAAAATCTAGTAAGCAGAGTAAATACTGTATGCCAGAACAACAGAATCTCTTTAATTAAGTTTATTTTCAATGACGTATACCACAAAGACAGTCGCAGGATGATGAAGAAAATACCGAGTGACGGTCTAGTCGACAGCTGTAAAATGTTACTTGCTAACTACAGTTTTAATGACAAAGAAATGCTGAAGCTTTTATTATTGCCATTTTAAATTGTAATGATTTTATCTTTTTATGTTTTATTCTCTCCATATTGGAGGCTGTATAATAAATAAATAAATAAATAAAAGGTTGAAGCTCTTGTTGGTTTTATATTTCAGGATGGAGCCGAGCCAGTTCCAATTTGTTTGCCCTGCCAGAGACACATCAGATGCTGAGAGAGACACTACAGGATTTTGCAGCCAAGGAACTGAAGCCAGTAGCTGGACAGTTGGACAAGGAGCACAGATATCCTGCAGAACAAGTACCTCTATATTTACACCTTAACACATGTAGTTTGTGAGAATTTGCTTAATGACGGGTATATCTTTTAAAATTGGAATTTATTGCCCTCTGCAAAATGAGTTGGAGGGTCTCTCTAAAATGTCTCTTTCATGAATCTGAAATGATATATAAAAGTATGATAAAGCATCCCAATTATAATTTTGCTCCAATTTTGTAAGTGTTCCTTAATTACCTACTTTGTTATATTAGAATATAATGCTATAGTTTATAGAAAAGGATAAATTAATTTAGTTTTCATTTTTCACTGTCAAAGGGAATTGACTTGCCAATTTCAATTTAGGGTTCTCTTGGATTTCTGAAGTTATGGTTTTTAATGTGATAAAATCTCAAGAATTGGATTGCTTTAAAACTTTCTATGACATATTTGACCCCTGAATATGAGATTAAATGTTGGTAACCTTTCCACAAATAATGCCACTGTGATGTACTTTGTGATCTTCATTTAACCTGCAAAACAAAGTAGCATTTTTGAAAACATAATTTTTCAAGATAAAGAAGCTTGGTGACCTTGGTATCATGTGTGTGGATGTGGCTCCGGAGTATGGAGGTACCGGACTGGATTATCTGGCCTATGCCATAGCCATGGAGGAGGTTAGTCGTGGATGTGCTTCCTGCGGAGTCATTGTCAGCGTCAACAATGTGAGTGCATCTTTTGGATCATAGTATGTAACTTAACATCATATTAATTATTCTTTGAGGTACTGGAAGCAAACTTCCAATACTTTTCAGTAATCAGCCTGCCTAATGCCTCAGTCACATTTGCACCGGGCGCCGGCGGGGAAGTTAGAATCGGCCGACTTCACAATCTGCCGGGCACAGGGGAGTTTATCACCAACAATCTGAGAGATGCCGTAGCTGTGGTCACATTATTAAAGGGCACCGCAAAACTGAAAAACTGCAAAACTGAATAGCACAGACGTCTGCAGGATATCTTAACGACGTCCGTTTCATGACACAGACGTCTGCAGGATGTCTTTAAGACGTCTGGGTAGGCTTAAAAAAATATTTAATCCTATTTTCACCACACGATGCCACCGGCAGCCCTAAGATAATCTGCTGATGTCCCTGCGGGAGACTGCCGGGACCCTGCCGTGTGCCGCTAAAAATAGCCTCTGACCTAGCAGCTGCTGGTATACTCTGCAAAGGCAATATTTAAGCAGCAGCTTACACAGTTTGTCCCCCTCCATGAAACTTGATGTACAATGAAGGCAATAACAATCTGGGAATAAACAACAAATATGTGTGGTATTATACAAGGCACAGAGCGGACTATGTGTGATGTTATCTTATCGTATTTACTCGTGTATTGTATAAGTCGACTCGTGTATAAGACGACCCCCCAAAATTGAGGTTATTTTACTTATAATTAAAAGCGATATAATGAATATCATTGGCTTTATAATACACAAAGAAATATTCTCCCATGCTAAGATTAAGGACGTCACGTACATCGTGTCATGTTTTACTTCGTGGAGAAATTCTCATAATTTGTGATAATATTGGGTAAATACCTTTATTTATCGTTTAAAAGACAATTCAAATCGATCCGCTTAGTTCGATGTCTATTATTTCGAAACGCTTTGTTCTGACTTTGTTTTACTGATTCCAATTATCAGCGTTCACAATTTTGCATTTCGTCTTTGTTTCCACTGCTTTGAGTCGTGTCTTCCCTTTATGACAGAAATGCTTTCACACGTGGATCGATTTTAATTGCGTTTTAAATGGATTGATGGTTTTGTTCTGTTCTCGAACAATTTGGGTAAATATCTTTATTTATCATTTAAAACGCAATTAAAATCGATCCACGTGTGAAAGCATTTCTGTCCAAGCGGGAAGACACAACTCAAAGCAGTGGAGACAATGACGAAACGCAAAACTAGCGCTGATAATTGGAATCAGTGAGAACAAAGTCAAAACAAAGCGTTTCGAAATAATAGACCAATAATATTGGGTAAATACCTTTCTTTATCATTTAAAACGCAATTAAAATCAATCTGCTGCGTCTGATATTCGTTATTTCGAAAATATGAACATCGTATTTACGTTTTACCGTAATTACTCGAGTATAAAATTTTTGGGCGTAAATCCTCGTCCACAGGTTGCTCTCGTGTATAAGACGACCCCCCTAACATTAACTAAGGATTTGTGGAAAAAAACCTCGACTTATACACGAGTAAATACAGTAATTCAGGGTGGGACAGGTGCCTTGATATTTAACAGTGTCTATGATCAGACAGCAGAGTGAAAGAGGACATGCATTTTATTTGATCATTTTTTTGTTTCCTATATTTGAAAAAGATAGGAATATTACATGAAAATTCCACTGTTCCCTGATATATTTTCTTATATTTTCACTGTTTGTGTTATTGACCATTAAATTGTGAAAAATTGGGAACAGCCTCCCTGTTTGAATATTCTCTTTGATTTAAGTAAATTCTTACAAGAAGTTGTGTTTGTTATTGTAGAGTTTATATCTGGGACCAGTGCAGAACTATGGCACAGAGAAACAGAAGGAGACATTTCTCAAGCCATTCCTGACAGGTGACAAAGTGGGATGCTTTGGTCTCAGTGAACCAGGTCAGTAGTCAAGTAACACAACATTCTCAGCAAACCATGACTAGCTATCAGCAATAGATAGAAGTTTGTCATGCCATCATAAATGTTTCAAGCTAAACATGTTTTCTATTAATAATAAAACTTTTAATAATAAATCCCTCACTTATCACACTTTAGTCATATAATAAATTTTAAAAAGTCATATTAGAAATTTTAAAAAGATAAAGCTTTTTGTTTTCACTTCAACAAAATATATGGTTCTGAGTTATGCATAATATAATACTTGCTATGTGATGTAATAGGTAATGGTAGCGACGCTGGGGCAGCATCAACTACAGCAAGACTAGAGGGAGATCACTGGGTACTTAACGGCACCAAGATGTGGATCACATGTGCAGCCGAGGCATCAGCTGCTGTCGTCAGTTCCCTTTATTTCTTTTTATCCTTTATTCCTATATTTGTATAGATTCATAAAAAATCAAATTTGTCATCACCAGAAAAAAATATTTCTCAGAGGATATATATATCCTCTCTGAAAAATATTTATATATATTATCTAATGATTTTATCATTTTTATTCCAGGTCTTTGCAACAACAGATAAAGGTATGAAACACAAAGTAAGTACAGACAGCCTTATCAAGAGTCACTTATACAATATTTCAAAAGAGAGTTTTTTTTCTTCTGGAAATAATAGATTATTATTAATACATTTATTATCATATTTAAACAATGTACAATATATTGCCCACAGTGGGTCTATCTCTATGACACTGAGTGTGTGTTATTGCAGGGTATCAGAGCCTTCCTGGTGCCCACTGAGGGTCTATCTCTATGGCACTGAGTGTGTGTTATTGCAGGGTATCAGTGCCTTCCTGGTGCCCACTGAGGGTCTATCTCTATGATACTGAGTGTGTGTTATTGCAGGGTATCAGTGCCTTCCTGGTGCCCACTGAGGGTCTATCTCTATGATACTGAGTGTGTGTTATTGTAGGGTATCAGCGCCTTCCTGGTGTCCACTGAGGGTCTATCTCTATGACACTGAGTGTGTGTTATTGTAGGGTATCAGTGCCTTCCTGGTGCCCACAGAGGGTCTATCTCTATGACACTGAGTGTGTGTTATTGCAGGGTATCAGTGCCTTCCTGGTGCCCCCCACTGAGGGTCTATCTCTATGACACTGAGTGTGTGTTATTGCAGGGTATCAGTGCCTTCCTGGTTCCCACTGAGGGTCTATCTCTATGACACTGAGTGTGTGTTATTGTAGGGTATCAGTGCCTTCCTGGTGCCTACTGAGGGTCTATCTCTATGACACTGAGTGTGTGTTATTGCAGGGTATCAGAGCCTTCCTGGTGCCCACTGAGGGTCTATCTCTATGATACTGAGTGTGTGTTATTGCAGGGTATCAGTGCCTTCCTGGTGCCCACAGAGGGTCTATCTCTATGATACTGAGTGTGTGTTATTGCAGGGTATCAGTGCCTTCCTGGTGCCCCCCACTGAGGGTCTATCTCTATGACACCGAGTGTGTGTTATTGTAGGGTATCAGTGCCTTCCTGGTGCCCACAGAGGGTCTATCTCTATGACACTGAGTGTGTGTTATTGCAGGGTATCAGTGCCTTCCTGGTGCCCCCCACTGAGGGTCTATCTCTATGACACTGAGTGTGTGTTATTGCAGGGTATCAGAGCCTTCCTGGTGCCCACTGAGGGTCTATCTCTATGGCACTGAGTGTGTGTTATTGTAGGGTATCAGAGCCTTCCTGGTGCCCACTGAGGGTCTATCTCTATGACACTGAGTGTGTGTTATTGCAGGGTATCAGTGCCTTCCTGGTGCCCCCCACTGAGGGTCTATCTCTATCACACTGAGTGTGTGTTATTGCAGGGTATCAGAGCCTTCCTGGTGCCCACTGAGGGTCTATCTCTATGGCACTGAGTGTGTGTTATTGTAGGGTATCAGAGCCTTCCTGGTGCCCACTGAGGGTCTATCTCTATGGCACTGAGTGTGTGTTATTGTAGGGTATCAGTGCCTTCCTGGTGCCCACAGAGGGTCTATCTCTATGGCACTGAGTGTGTGTTATTGCAGGGTATCAGTGCCTTCCTGGTGCCCACTGAGGGTCTATCTCTATGATACTGAGTGTGTGTTATTGCAGGGTATCAGTGCCTTCCTGGTGCCCACTGAGGGTCTATCTCTATGATACTGAGTGTGTGTTATTGTAGGGTATCAGTGCCTTCCTGGTGCCCACTGAGGGTCTATCTCTATGACACTGAGTGTGTGTTATTGCAGGGTATCAGTGCCTTCCTGGTGCCCACTGAGGGTCTATCTCTATGATACTGAGTGTGTGTTATTGCAGGGTATCAGTGCCTTCCTGGTGCCCCCCACTGAGGGTCTATCTCTATGACACTGAGTGTGTGTTATTGTAGGGTATCAGTGCCTTCCTGGTGCCCACAGAGGGTCTATCTCTATGACACTGAGTGTGTGTTATTGCAGGGTATCAGTGCCTTCCTGGTGCCCCCCACTGAGGGTCTATCTCTATGACACTGAGTGTGTGTTATTGCAGGGTATCAGAGCCTTCCTGGTGCCCACTGAGGGTCTATCTCTATGGCACTGAGTGTGTGTTATTGTAGGGTATCAGAGCCTTCCTGGTGCCCACTGAGGGTCTATCTCTATGACACTGAGTGTGTGTTATTGTAGGGTATCAGTGCCTTCCTGGTGCCCACTGAGGGTCCATCTCTATGGCACTGAGTGTGTGTTATTGTAGGGTATCAGAGCCTTCCTGGTGCCCACTGAGGGTCTATCTCTATGACACTGAGTGTGTGTTATTGCAGGGTATCAGTGCCTTCCTGGTTCCCACTGAGGGTCTATCTCTATGATACTGAGTGTGTGTTATTGCAGGGTATCAGTGCCTTCCTGGTGCCCACTGAGGGTCTATCTCTATGACACTGAGTGTATGTTATTGCAGGGTATCAGTGCCTTCCTGGTGCCCACTGAGGGTCTATCTCTATGACACTGAGTGTGTGTTATTGCAGGGTATCAGAGCCTTCCTGGTGCCCACTGAGGGTCCATCTCTTTGACACTGAGTGTGTGTTATTGCAGGGTATCAGTGCCTTCCTGGTGCCCACTGAGGGTCTATCTCTATGACACTGAGTGTATGTTATTGCAGGGTATCAGTGCCTTCCTGGTGCCCACTGAGGGTCTATCTGTATGACACTGAGTGTGTGTTATTGCAGGGTATCAGTGCCTTCCTGGTGCCCATAGAGGGTCTATCTCTATGACACTGAGTGTGTGTTATTGCAGGGTATCAGTGCCTTCCTGGTGCCCACTGAGGGTCTATCTCTATGACACTGAGTGTGTGTTATTGCAGGGTATCAGTGCCTTCCTGGTGCCCACTGAGGGTCTATCTCTATGATACTGAGTGTGTGTTATTGTAGGGTATCAGTGCCTTCCTGGTGCCCCCCACTGAGGGTCTATCTCTATGACACTGAGTGTGTGTTATTGCAGGGTATCAGAGCCTTCCTGGTGCCCCTCACTGAGGGTCTATCTCTATGACACTGAGTGTGTGTTATTGCAGGGTATCAGAGCCTTCCTGGTGCCCACTGAGGGTCTATCTCTATGACACTGAGTGTGTGTTATTGCAGGGTATCAGTGCCTTCCTGGTGCCCACTGAGGGTCTATCTCTATGACACTGAGTGTGTGTTATTGTAGGGTATCAGTGCCTTCCTGGTGCCCCCCACTGAGGGTCTATCTCTATGACACTGAGTGTGTGTTATTGCAGGGTATCAGAGCCTTCCTGGTGCCCACTGAGGGTCTATCTCTATGACACTGAGTGTGTGTTATTGCAGGGTATCAGAGCCTTCCTGGTGCCCCCCACTGAGGGTCTATCTCTATGACACTGAGTGTGTGTTATTGCAGGGTATCAGAGCCTTCCTGGTGCCCACTGAGGGTCTATCTCTATGACACTGAGTGTGTGTTATTGCAGGGTATCAGTGCCTTCCTGGTGCCCACTGAGGGTCTATCTCTATGACACTGAGTGTGTGTTATTGTAGGGTATCAGTGCCTTCCTGGTGCCCACTGAGGGTCTATCTCTATGACACTGAGTGTGTGTTATTGTAGGGTATCAGTGCCTTCCTGGTGCCCACTGAGGGTCTATCTCTATGATACTGAGTGTGTGTTATTGCAGGGTATCAGTGCCTTCCTGGTGCCCACTGAGGGTCTATCTCTATGATACTGAGTGTGTGTTATTGCAGGGTATCAGTGCCTTCCTGGTGCCCACTGAGGGTCTATCTCTATGATACTGAGTGTGTGTTATTGCAGGGTATCAGTGCCTTCCTGGTGCCCACTGAGGGTCTATCTCTATGACACTGAGTGTATGTTATTGTAGGGTATCAGTGCCTTCCTGGTGCCCACTGAGGGTCTATCTCTATGACACTGAGTGTGTGTTATTGCAGGGTATCAGAGCCTTCCTGGTGCCCACTGAGGGTCTATCTCTATGACACTGAGTGTATGTTATTGCAGGGTATCAGTGCCTTCCTGGTGCCCACTGAGGGTCTATCTCTATGACACTGAGTGTGTGTTATTGCAGGGTATCAGAGCCTTCCTGGTGCCCACTGAGGGTCTATCTCTATGACACTGAGTGTGTGTTATTGCAGGGTATCAGAGCCTTCCTGGTGCCCACTGAGGGTCTATCTCTATGATACTGAGTGTGTGTTATTGCAGGGTATCAGTGCCTTCCTAGTGCCCACTGAGGGTCTATCTCTATGACACTGAGTGTATGTTATTGCAGGGTATCAGTGCCTTCCTGGTGCCCACTGAGGGTCTATCTCTATGACACTGAGTGTGTGTTATTGCAGGGTATCAGAGCCTTCCTGGTGCCCACTGAGGGTCTATCTCTATGACACTGAGTGTGTGTTATTGCAGGGTATCAGTGCCTTCCTGGTGCCCACTGAGGGTCTATCTCTATGACACTGAGTGTGTGTTATTGCAGGGTATCAGAGCCTTCCTGGTGCCCACTGAGGGTCCATCTCTTTGACACTGAGTGTGTGTTATTGCAGGGTATCAGTGCCTTCCTAGTGCCCACTGAGGGTCTATCTCTATGACACTGAGTGTATGTTATTGCAGGGTATCAGAGCCTTCCTGGTGCCCACTGAGGGTCTATCTCTATGACACTGAGTGTGTGTTATTGCAGGGTATCAGAGCCTTCCTGGTGCCCACTGAGGGTCTATCTCTATGACACTGAGTGTGTGTTATTGCAGGGTATCAGTGCCTTCCTGGTGCCCATAGAGGGTCTATCTCTATGACACTGAGTGTGTGTTATTGCAGGGTATCAGTGCCTTCCTGGTGCCCACTGAGGGTCTATCTCTATGACACTGAGTGTATGTTATTGTAGGGTATCAGTGCCTTCCTGGTGCCCACTGAGGGTCTATCTCTATGACACTGAGTGTGTGTTATTGCAGGGTATCAGTGCCTTCCTGGTGCCCACTGAGGGTCTATCTCTATGACACTGAGTGTATGTTATTGCAGGGTATCAGTGCCTTCCTGGTGCCCACTGAGGGTCTATCTGTATGACACTGAGTGTGTGTTATTGCAGGGTATCAGTGCCTTCCTGGTGCCCATAGAGGGTCTATCTCTATGACACTGAGTGTGTGTTATTGCAGGGTATCAGTGCCTTCCTGGTGCCCACTGAGGGTCTATCTCTATGACACTGAGTGTGTGTTATTGCAGGGTATCAGTGCCTTCCTGGTGCCCACTGAGGGTCTATCTCTATGATACTGAGTGTGTGTTATTGTAGGGTATCAGTGCCTTCCTGGTGCCCCCCACTGAGGGTCTATCTCTATGACACTGAGTGTGTGTTATTGCAGGGTATCAGTGCCTTCCTGGTGCCCACTGAGGGTCTATCTCTATGATACTGAGTGTGTGTTATTGCAGGGTATCAGTGCCTTCCTGGTGCCTACTGAGGGTCTATCTCTATGACACTGAGTGTGTGTTATTGCAGGGTATCAGTGCCTTCCTGGTGCCCACTGAGGGTCTATCTGTATGACACTGAGTGTGTGTTATTGCAGGGTATCAGTGCCTTCCTGGTACCCACTGAGGGTCTATCTCTATGACACTGAGTGTGTGTTATTGCAGGGTATCAGTGCCTTCCTGGTGCCCACTGAGGGTCTATCTCTATGACACTGAGTGTGTGTTATTGTAGGGTATCAGTGCCTTCCTGGTGCCCACAGAGGGTCTATCTCTATGACACTGAGTGTGTGTTATTGTAGGGTATCAGTGCCTTCCTGGTGCCCACAGAGGGTCTATCTCTATGACACTGAGTGTGTGTTATTGCAGGGTATCAGTGCCTTCCTGGTGCCCACTGAGGGTCCATCTCTATGACACTGAGTGTGTGTTATTGCAGGGTATCAGTGCCTTCCTGGTGCCCACAGAGGGTCTATCTCTATGACACTGAGTGTGTGTTATTGCAGGGTATCAGTGCCTTCCTGGTGCCCACAGAGGGTCTATCTCTATGACACTGAGTGTGTGTTATTGCAGGGTATCAGTGTCTTCCTGGTGCCCCCCACTGAGGGTCTATCTCTATGACACTGAGTGTGTGTTATTGCAGGGTATCAGTGCCTTCCTGGTGCCCACTGAGGGTCTATCTCTATGACACTGAGTGTGTGTTATTGTAGGGTATCAGTGCCTTCCTGGTGCCCACTGAGGGTCTATCTCTATGACACTGAGTGTGTGTTATTGCAGGGTATCAGTGCCTTCCTGGTGCCCACTGAGGATCTATCTCTATGACACTGAGTGTGTGTTATTGCAGGGTATCAGTGCCTTCCTGGTGCCCACAGAGGGTCTATCTCTATGACACTGAGTGTGTGTTATTGCAGGGTATCAGAGCCTTCCTGGTGCCCACTGAGGGTCTATCTCTATGACACTGAGTGTGTGTTATTGCAGGGTATCAGAGCCTTCCTGGTGCCCACTGAGGGTCTATCTCTATGACACTGAGTGTGTGTTATTGTAGGGTATCAGTGCCTTCCTGGTGCCCACTGAGGGTCTATCACTATGACACTGAGTGTGTGTTATTGTAGGGTATCAGTGCCTTCCTGGTGCCCACTGAGGATCTATCTCTATGACACTGAGTGTGTGTTATTGTAGGGTATCAGTGCCTTCCTGGTGCCCACTGAGGGTCTATCTCTATGACACTGAGTGTGTGTTATTGCAGGGTATCAGTGCCTTCCTGGTGCCCACAGAGGGTCTATCTCTATGACACTGAGTGTGTGTTATTGCAGGGTATCAGTGCCTTCCTGGTGCCCACTGAGGATCTATCTCTATGACACTGAGTGTGTGTTATTGCAGGGTATCAGTGCCTTCCTGGTGCCCACAGAGGGTCTATCTCTATGACACTGAGTGTGTGTTATTGCAGGGTATCAGTGCCTTCCTGGTGCCCACAGAGGGTCTATCTCTATGACACTGAGTGTGTGTTATTGCAGGGTATCAGTGCCTTCCTGGTGCCCACTGAGGATCTATCTCTATGACACTGAGTGTGTGTTATTGCAGGGTATCAGTGCCTTCCTGGTGCCCACTGAGGGTCTATCTCTATGACACTGAGTGTGTGTTATTGCAGGGTATCAGTGCCTTCCTGGTGCCCACAGAGGGTCTATCTCTATGACACTGAGTGTGTGTTATTGCAGGGTATCAGTGCCTTCCTGGTGCCCACTGAGGATCTATCTCTATGACACTGAGTGTGTGTTATTGCAGGGTATCAGTGCCTTCCTGGTGCCCACTGAGGGTCTATCTCTATGACACTGAGTGTGTGTTATTGCAGGGTATCAGAGCCTTCCTGGTGCCCACTGAGGGTCTATCTCTATGACACTGAGTGTGTGTTATTGTAGGGTATCAGTGCCTTCCTGGTGCCCACTGAGGGTCTATCACTATGACACTGAGTGTGTGTTATTGTAGGGTATCAGTGCCTTCCTGGTGCCCACTGAGGATCTATCTCTATGACACTGAGTGTGTGTTATTGTAGGGTATCAGTGCCTTCCTGGTGCCCACTGAGGGTCTATCTCTATGACACTGAGTGTGTGTTATTGCAGGGTATCAGTGCCTTCCTGGTGCCCACAGAGGGTCTATCTCTATGACACTGAGTGTGTGTTATTGCAGGGTATCAGTGCCTTCCTGGTGCCCACTGAGGATCTATCTCTATGACACTGAGTGTGTGTTATTGCAGGGTATCAGTGCCTTCCTGGTGCCCACTGAGGGTCCATCTCTATGACACTGAGTGTGTGTTATTGCAGGGTATCAGTGCCTTCCTGGTGCCCACAGAGGGTCTATCTCTATGACACTGAGTGTGTGTTATTGTAGGGTATCAGTGCCTTCCTGGTGCCCACTGAGGGTCTATCTCTATGACACTGAGTGTGTGTTATTGCAGGGTATCAGTGCCTTCCTGGTGCCCCCCACTGAGGGTCTATCTCTATGACACTGAGTGTGTGTTATTGCAGGGTATCAGTGCCTTCCTGGTTCCCACTGAGGGTCCATCTCTATGACACTGAGTGTGTGTTATTGTAGGGTATCAGTGCCTTCCTGGTGCCCACAGAGGGTCTATCTCTATGACACTGAGTGTGTGTTATTGCAGGGTATCAGTGCCTTCCTGGTGCCCCCCACTGAGGGTCTATCTCTATGACACTGAGTGTGTGTTATTGCAGGGTATCAGTGCCTTCCTGGTTCCCACTGAGGGTCTATCTCTATGACACTGAGTGTGTGTTATTGTAGGGTATCAGTGCCTTCCTGGTGCCTACTGAGGGTCTATCTCTATGACACTGAGTGTGTGTTATTGCAGGGTATCAGAGCCTTCCTGGTGCCCACTGAGGGTCTATCTCTATGATACTGAGTGTGTGTTATTGCAGGGTATCAGTGCCTTCCTGGTGCCCACAGAGGGTCTATCTCTATGATACTGAGTGTGTGTTATTGCAGGGTATCAGTGCCTTCCTGGTGCCCCCCACTGAGGGTCTATCTCTATGACACCGAGTGTGTGTTATTGTAGGGTATCAGTGCCTTCCTGGTGCCCACAGAGGGTCTATCTCTATGACACTGAGTGTGTGTTATTGCAGGGTATCAGTGCCTTCCTGGTGCCCCCCACTGAGGGTCTATCTCTATGACACTGAGTGTGTGTTATTGCAGGGTATCAGAGCCTTCCTGGTGCCCACTGAGGGTCTATCTCTATGGCACTGAGTGTGTGTTATTGTAGGGTATCAGAGCCTTCCTGGTGCCCACTGAGGGTCTATCTCTATGACACTGAGTGTGTGTTATTGCAGGGTATCAGTGCCTTCCTGGTGCCCCCCACTGAGGGTCTATCTCTATCACACTGAGTGTGTGTTATTGCAGGGTATCAGAGCCTTCCTGGTGCCCACTGAGGGTCTATCTCTATGGCACTGAGTGTGTGTTATTGTAGGGTATCAGAGCCTTCCTGGTGCCCACTGAGGGTCTATCTCTATGGCACTGAGTGTGTGTTATTGTAGGGTATCAGTGCCTTCCTGGTGCCCACAGAGGGTCTATCTCTATGGCACTGAGTGTGTGTTATTGCAGGGTATCAGTGCCTTCCTGGTGCCCACTGAGGGTCTATCTCTATGATACTGAGTGTGTGTTATTGCAGGGTATCAGTGCCTTCCTGGTGCCCACTGAGGGTCTATCTCTATGATACTGAGTGTGTGTTATTGTAGGGTATCAGTGCCTTCCTGGTGCCCACTGAGGGTCTATCTCTATGACACTGAGTGTGTGTTATTGCAGGGTATCAGTGCCTTCCTGGTGCCCACTGAGGGTCTATCTCTATGATACTGAGTGTGTGTTATTGCAGGGTATCAGTGCCTTCCTGGTGCCCCCCACAGAGGGTCTATCTCTATGACACTGAGTGTGTGTTATTGTAGGGTATCAGTGCCTTCCTGGTGCCCACAGAGGGTCTATCTCTATGACACTGAGTGTGTGTTATTGCAGGGTATCAGTGCCTTCCTGGTGCCCCCCACTGAGGGTCTATCTCTATGACACTGAGTGTGTGTTATTGCAGGGTATCAGAGCCTTCCTGGTGCCCACTGAGGGTCTATCTCTATGGCACTGAGTGTGTGTTATTGTAGGGTATCAGAGCCTTCCTGGTGCCCACTGAGGGTCTATCTCTATGACACTGAGTGTGTGTTATTGTAGGGTATCAGTGCCTTCCTGGTGCCCACTGAGGGTCCATCTCTATGGCACTGAGTGTGTGTTATTGTAGGGTATCAGAGCCTTCCTGGTGCCCACTGAGGGTCTATCTCTATGACACTGAGTGTGTGTTATTGCAGGGTATCAGTGCCTTCCTGGTTCCCACTGAGGGTCTATCTCTATGACACTGAGTGTGTGTTATTGCAGGGTATCAGTGCCTTCCTGGTACCCACTGAGGGTCTATCTCTATGACACTGAGTGTGTGTTATTGTAGGGTATCAGTGCCTTCCTGGTGCCCACTGAGGGTCTATCTCTATGATACTGAGTGTGTGTTATTGCAGGGTATCAGTGCCTTCCTGGTGCCCACTGAGGGTCTATCTCTATGATACTGAGTGTGTGTTATTGCAGGGTATCAGTGCCTTCCTGGTGCCCACTGAGGGTCTATCTCTATGACACTGAGTGTATGTTATTGTAGGGTATTAGTGCCTTCCTGGTGCCCACTGAGGGTCTATCACTATGACACTGAGTGTGTGTTATTGCAGGGTATCAGAGCCTTCCTGGTGCCCACTGAGGGTCTATCACTATGACACTGAGTGTGTGTTATTGCAGGGTATCAGTGCCTTCCTGGTTCCCACTGAGGGTCTATCTCTATGACACTGAGTGTGTGTTATTGCAGGGTATCAGTGCCTTCCTGGTACCCACTGAGGGTCTATCACTATGACACTGAGTGTGTGTTATTGCAGGGTATCAGAGCCTTCCTGGTGCCCACTGAGGGTCTATCACTATGATACTGAGTGTGTGTTATTGCAGGGTATCAGTGCCTTCCTGGTGCCCACTGAGGGTCTATCTCTATGACACTGAGTGTATGTTATTGTAGGGTATTAGTGCCTTCCTGGTGCCCACTGAGGGTCTATCACTATGACACTGAGTGTATGTTATTGTAGGGTATCAGAGCCTTCCTGGTGCCCACTGAGGGTCTATCACTATGACACTGAGTGTGTGTTATTGCAGGGTATCAGTGCCTTCCTGGTTCCCACTGAGGGTCTATCTCTATGACACTGAGTGTGTGTTATTGCAGGGTATCAGTGCCTTCCTGGTACCCACTGAGGGTCTATCTCTATGACACTGAGTGTGTGTTATTGTAGGGTATCAGTGCCTTCCTGGTGCCCACTGAGGGTCTATCTCTATGACACTGAGTGTGTGTTATTGCAGGGTATCAGTGCCTTCCTAGTGCCCACTGAGGGTCTATCTCTATGACACTGAGTGTATGTTATTGCAGGGTATCAGTGCCTTCCTGGTGCCCACTGAGGGTCTATCTCTATGACACTGAGTGTGTGTTATTGCAGGGTATCAGAGCCTTCCTGGTGCCCACTGAGGGTCCATCTCTTTGACACTGAGTGTGTGTTATTGCAGGGTATCAGTGCCTTCCTGGTGCCCACTGAGGGTCTATCTCTATGACACTGAGTGTATGTTATTGCAGGGTATCAGTGCCTTCCTGGTGCCCACTGAGGGTCTATCTGTATGACACTGAGTGTGTGTTATTGCAGGGTATCAGTGCCTTCCTGGTGCCCATAGAGGGTCTATCTCTATGACACTGAGTGTGTGTTATTGCAGGGTATCAGTGCCTTCCTGGTGCCCACTGAGGGTCTATCTCTATGACACTGAGTGTGTGTTATTGCAGGGTATCAGTGCCTTCCTGGTGCCCACTGAGGGTCTATCTCTATGACACTGAGTGTGTGTTATTGTAGGGTATCAGTGCCTTCCTGGTGCCCCCCACTGAGGGTCTATCTCTATGACACTGAGTGTGTGTTATTGCAGGGTATCAGAGCCTTCCTGGTGCCCACTGAGGGTCTATCTCTATGACACTGAGTGTGTGTTATTGCAGGGTATCAGTGCCTTCCTGGTGCCCACTGAGGGTCTATCTCTATGACACTGAGTGTGTGTTATTGTAGGGTATCAGTGCCTTCCTGGTGCCCACTGAGGGTCTATCTCTATGACACTGAGTGTGTGTTATTGTAGGGTATCAGTGCCTTCCTGGTGCCCACTGAGGGTCTATCTCTATGATACTGAGTGTGTGTTATTGCAGGGTATCAGTGCCTTCCTGGTGCCCACTGAGGGTCTATCTCTATGATACTGAGTGTGTGTTATTGCAGGGTATCAGTGCCTTCCTGGTGCCCACTGAGGGTCTATCTCTATGATACTGAGTGTGTGTTATTGCAGGGTATCAGTGCCTTCCTGGTGCCCACTGAGGGTCTATCTCTATGACACTGAGTGTATGTTATTGTAGGGTATCAGTGCCTTCCTGGTGCCCACTGAGGATCTATCTCTATGACACTGAGTGTGTGTTATTGCAGGGTATCAGTGCCTTCCTGGTGCCCACTGAGGGTCTATCTCTATGACACTGAGTGTGTGTTATTGTAGGGTATCAGTGCCTTCCTGGTACCCACTGAGGATCTATCTCTATGACACTGAGTGTGTGTTATTGCAGGGTATCAGTGCCTTCCTAGTGCCCACTGAGGGTCTATCTCTATGACACTGAGTGTATGTTATTGCAGGGTATCAGTGCCTTCCTGGTGCCCACTGAGGGTCTATCTCTATGACACTGAGTGTGTGTTATTGCAGGGTATCAGAGCCTTCCTGGTGCCCACTGAGGGTCCATCTCTTTGACACTGAGTGTGTGTTATTGCAGGGTATCAGTGCCTTCCTGGTGCCCACTGAGGGTCTATCTCTATGACACTGAGTGTATGTTATTGCAGGGTATCAGTGCCTTCCTGGTGCCCACTGAGGGTCTATCTGTATGACACTGAGTGTGTGTTATTGCAGGGTATCAGTGCCTTCCTGGTGCCCATAGAGGGTCTATCTCTATGACACTGAGTGTGTGTTATTGCAGGGTATCAGTGCCTTCCTGGTGCCCACTGAGGGTCTATCTCTATGACACTGAGTGTGTGTTATTGCAGGGTATCAGTGCCTTCCTGGTGCCCACTGAGGGTCTATCTCTATGATACTGAGTGTGTGTTATTGTAGGGTATCAGTGCCTTCCTGGTGCCCCCCACTGAGGGTCTATCTCTATGACACTGAGTGTGTGTTATTGCAGGGTATCAGTGCCTTCCTGGTGCCCACTGAGGGTCTATCTCTATGATACTGAGTGTGTGTTATTGCAGGGTATCAGTGCCTTCCTGGTGCCTACTGAGGGTCTATCTCTATGACACTGAGTGTGTGTTATTGCAGGGTATCAGTGCCTTCCTGGTGCCCACTGAGGGTCTATCTGTATGACACTGAGTGTGTGTTATTGCAGGGTATCAGTGCCTTCCTGGTACCCACTGAGGGTCTATCTCTATGACACTGAGTGTGTGTTATTGCAGGGTATCAGTGCCTTCCTGGTGCCCACTGAGGGTCTATCTCTATGACACTGAGTGTGTGTTATTGTAGGGTATCAGTGCCTTCCTGGTGCCCACAGAGGGTCTATCTCTATGACACTGAGTGTGTGTTATTGTAGGGTATCAGTGCCTTCCTGGTGCCCACAGAGGGTCTATCTCTATGACACTGAGTGTGTGTTATTGCAGGGTATCAGTGCCTTCCTGGTGCCCACTGAGGGTCCATCTCTATGACACTGAGTGTGTGTTATTGCAGGGTATCAGTGCCTTCCTGGTGCCCACAGAGGGTCTATCTCTATGACACTGAGTGTGTGTTATTGCAGGGTATCAGTGCCTTCCTGGTGCCCACAGAGGGTCTATCTCTATGACACTGAGTGTGTGTTATTGCAGGGTATCAGTGTCTTCCTGGTGCCCCCCACTGAGGGTCTATCTCTATGACACTGAGTGTGTGTTATTGCAGGGTATCAGTGCCTTCCTGGTGCCCACTGAGGGTCTATCTCTATGACACTGAGTGTGTGTTATTGTAGGGTATCAGTGCCTTCCTGGTGCCCACTGAGGGTCTATCTCTATGACACTGAGTGTGTGTTATTGCAGGGTATCAGTGCCTTCCTGGTGCCCACTGAGGATCTATCTCTATGACACTGAGTGTGTGTTATTGCAGGGTATCAGTGCCTTCCTGGTGCCCACAGAGGGTCTATCTCTATGACACTGAGTGTGTTATTGCAGGGTATCAGAGCCTTCCTGGTGCCCACTGAGGGTCTATCTCTATGACACTGAGTGTGTGTTATTGCAGGGTATCAGAGCCTTCCTGGTGCCCACTGAGGGTCTATCTCTATGACACTGAGTGTGTGTTATTGTAGGGTATCAGTGCCTTCCTGGTGCCCACTGAGGGTCTATCACTATGACACTGAGTGTGTGTTATTGTAGGGTATCAGTGCCTTCCTGGTGCCCACTGAGGATCTATCTCTATGACACTGAGTGTGTGTTATTGTAGGGTATCAGTGCCTTCCTGGTGCCCACTGAGGGTCTATCTCTATGACACTGAGTGTGTGTTATTGCAGGGTATCAGTGCCTTCCTGGTGCCCACAGAGGGTCTATCTCTATGACACTGAGTGTGTGTTATTGCAGGGTATCAGTGCCTTCCTGGTGCCCACTGAGGATCTATCTCTATGACACTGAGTGTGTGTTATTGCAGGGTATCAGTGCCTTCCTGGTGCCCACTGAGGGTCTATCTCTATGACACTGAGTGTGTGTTATTGCAGGGTATCAGTGCCTTCCTGGTGCCCACAGAGGGTCTATCTCTATGACACTGAGTGTGTGTTATTGCAGGGTATCAGTGCCTTCCTGGTGCCCACTGAGGATCTATCTCTATGACACTGAGTGTGTGTTATTGCAGGGTATCAGTGCCTTCCTGGTGCCCACTGAGGATCTATCTCTATGACACTGAGTGTGTGTTATTGCAGGGTATCAGTGCCTTCCTGGTGCCCACAGAGGGTCTATCTCTATGACACTGAGTGTGTGTTATTGCAGGGTATCAGTGCCTTCCTGGTGCCCACTGAGGATCTATCTCTATGACACTGAGTGTGTGTTATTGCAGGGTATCAGTGCCTTCCTGGTGCCCACTGAGGGTCTATCTCTATGACACTGAGTGTGTGTTATTGCAGGGTATCAGTGCCTTCCTGGTGCCCACAGAGGGTCTATCTCTATGACACTGAGTGTGTGTTATTGCAGGGTATCAGTGCCTTCCTGGTGCCCACTGAGGATCTATCTCTATGACACTGAGTGTGTGTTATTGCAGGGTATCAGTGCCTTCCTGGTGCCCACTGAGGGTCTATCTCTATGACACTGAGTGTGTGTTATTGCAGGGTATCAGAGCCTTCCTGGTGCCCACTGAGGGTCTATCTCTATGACACTGAGTGTGTGTTATTGTAGGGTATCAGTGCCTTCCTGGTGCCCACTGAGGGTCTATCACTATGACACTGAGTGTGTGTTATTGTAGGGTATCAGTGCCTTCCTGGTGCCCACTGAGGATCTATCTCTATGACACTGAGTGTGTGTTATTGTAGGGTATCAGTGCCTTCCTGGTGCCCACTGAGGGTCTATCTCTATGACACTGAGTGTGTGTTATTGCAGGGTATCAGTGCCTTCCTGGTGCCCACAGAGGGTCTATCTCTATGACACTGAGTGTGTGTTATTGCAGGGTATCAGTGCCTTCCTGGTGCCCACTGAGGATCTATCTCTATGACACTGAGTGTGTGTTATTGCAGGGTATCAGTGCCTTCCTGGTGCCCACTGAGGGTCCATCTCTATGACACTGAGTGTGTGTTATTGCAGGGTATCAGTGCCTTCCTGGTGCCCACAGAGGGTCTATCTCTATGACACTGAGTGTGTGTTATTGTAGGGTATCAGTGCCTTCCTGGTGCCCACTGAGGGTCTATCTCTATGACACTGAGTGTGTGTTATTGCAGGGTATCAGTGCCTTCCTGGTGCCCACTGAGGGTCTATCTCTATGACACTGAGTGTGTGTTATTGCAGGGTATCAGTGCCTTCCTGGTGCCCCTCACTGAGGGTCTATCTCTATGACACTGAGTGTGTGTTATTGTTGGGTATCAGTGCCTTCCTGGTGCCCACTGAGGGTCTATCTCTATGATACTGAGTGTGTGTTATTGTAGGGTATCAGTGCCTTCCTGGTACCCACTGAGGGTCTATCTCTATGACACTGAGTGTGTGTTATTGCAGGGTATCAGTGCCTTCCTGGTACCCACTGAGGGTCTATCTCTATGATACTGAGTATGTGTTATTGCAGGGTATCAGTGCCTTCCTGGTGCCTACTGAGGGTCTATCTCTATGATACTGAGTGTGTGTTATTGCAGGGTATCAGTGCCTTCCTGGTGCCCACTGAGGGTCCATCTCTTTGACACTGAGTGTGTGTTATTGCAGGGTATCAGAGCCTTCCTGGTGCCCACAGAGGGTCTATCTCTATGACACTGAGTGTGTGTTATTGCAGGGTATCAGAGCCTTCCTGGTACCCACTGAGGGTCCATCTCTTTGACACTGAGTGTGTGTTATTGCAGGGTATCAGAGCCTTCCTGGTGCCCACAGAGGGTCTATCTCTATGACACTGAGTGTGTGTTATTGCAGGGTATCAGTGCCTTCCTGGTGCCCACTGAGGGTCTATCTCTATGACACTGAGTGTGTGTTATTGCAGGGTATCAGTGCCTTCCTGGTGCCCACTGAGGGTCTATCTCTATGACACTGAGTGTGTGTTATTGTAGGGTATCAGTGCCTTCCTGGTGCCCACTGAGGGTCCATCTCTATGACACTGAGTGTGTGTTATTGTAGGGTATCAGAGCCTTCCTGGTGCCCACTGAGGGTCTATCTCTATGACACTGAGTGTGTGTTATTGCAGGGTATCAGAGCCTTCCTGGTGCCCACTGAGGGTCTATCTCTATGACACTGAGTGTGTGTTATTGCAGGGTATCAGTGCCTTCCTGGTGCCCACTGAGGGTCTATCTCTATGACACCCAGTGTGTGTTATTGCAGGGTATCAGTGCCTTCCTGGTGCCCACAGAGGGTCTATCTCTATGACACTGAGTGTGTGTTATTGTAGGGTATCAGTGCCTTCCTGGTGCCCCCCACTGAGGGTCCATCTCTATGACACTGAGTGTGTGTTATTGCAGGGTATCAGTGCCTTCTTGGTGCCCACTGAGGGTCTATCTCTATGACACTGAGTGTGTGTTATTGCAGGGTATCAGAGCCTTCCTGGTGCCCACTGAGAGTCTATCTCTATGACACTGAGTGTGTGTTATTGCAGGGTATCAGTGCCTTCCTGGTACCCACTGAGGGTCTATCTCTATGACACCGAGTGTGTGTTATTGCAGGGTATCAGTGCCTTCCTGGTGCCCACTGAGGGTCCATCTCTATGGCACTGAGTGTGTGTTATTGCAGGGTATCAGAGCCTTCCTGGTGCCCACTGAGAGTCTATCTCTATGACACTGAGTGTGTGTTATTGTAGGGTATCAGTGCCTTCCTGGTGCCCACAGAGGGTCTATCTCTATGACACTGAGTGTGTGTTATTGCAGGGTATCAGAGCCTTCCTGGTGCCCACTGAGAGTCTATCTCTATGACACTGAGTGTGTGTTATTGTAGGGTATCAGTGCCTTCCTGGTACCCACTGAGGGTCTATCTCTATGACACTGAGTGTGTGTTATTGCAGGGTATCAGTGCCTTCCTGGTGCCCACAGAGGGTCTATCTCTATGACACTGAGTGTGTGTTATTGCAGGGTATCAGAGCCTTCCTGGTGCCCACTGAGGGTCTATCTCTATGACACTGAGTGTATGTTATTGTAGGGTATCAGTGCCTTCCTGGTGCCCACTGAGGGTCTATCTCTATGACACTGAGTGTATGTTATTGTAGGGTATCAGTGCCTTCCTGGTGCCCACTGAGGGTCTATCTCTATGACACTGAGTGTGTGTTATTGCAGGGTATCAGTGCCTTCCTGGTGCCCACTGAGGGTCTATCTCTATGACACTGAGTGTGTGTTATTGCAGGGTATCAGTGCCTTCCTGGTGCCCACTGAGGGTCTATCTCTATGACACTGAGTGTGTGTTATTGCAGGGTATCAGAGCCTTCCTGGTGCCCACTGAGGGTCCATCTCTTTGACACTGAGTGTGTGTTATTGCAGGGTATCAGAGCCTTCCTGGTACCCACTGAGGGTCTATCTCTATGACACTGAGTGTGTGTTATTGCAGGGTATCAGTGCCTTCCTGGTGCCCACTGAGGGTCTATCTCTATGACACTGAGTGTGTGTTATTGCAGGGTATCAGTGCCTTCCTGGTGCCCACTGAGGGTCTATCTCTATGACACTGAGTGTGTGTTATTGCAGGGTATCAGTGCCTTCCTGGTGCCCACTGAGGGTCTATCTCTATGACACTGAGTGTGTGTTATTGCAGGGTATCAGTGCCTTCCTGGTGCCCACTGAGGGTCTATCTCTATGGCACTGAGTGTGTGTTATTGCAGGGTATCAGAGCCTTCCTGGTGCCCACTGAGGGTCTATCTCTATGGCACTGAGTGTGTGTTATTGCAGGGTATCAGTGCCTTCCTGGTGCCCACTGAGGGTCTATCTCTATGGCACTGAGTGTGTGTTATTGCAGGGTATCAGTGCCTTCCTGGTGCCTATGCCCACTGAGGGTTTCTCCCTCGGCAAGAAGGAAGACAAGTTAGGAATCCGTGCATCCTCTACCTGCCAGCTTATATTTGACAACTGTCGCATTCCAAAGGAAAATATACTGGGAGAGCTTGGGTATGGTTTCAAAATAGCCATGGTAAATATTATTTCTTTTGCACTGTTATATTGAATTGTCTGGTGATTTTCTGTACTTATAGAACTGCACAGGCTGTTTATGTAAAACTTTCATGGAATGGAACTTAATTGGCACTTTTTACACTTGATTTTGAAAATCAGTTATTTTTATTTGCACCATAAATGAAAATTTGCACTATAATATTTACATTACATAATATTTATCAGAAATCTTATGAACACAATTTTGTCAATTTTATCGCACAGAAAATAGTGCTTTGCTCGGTAATCCGGTACCTTGCTTTTTCACCTGAAAATTACGATTTCAGACAAAAATTGTATATATTTCTTACTTTCAAATAATATTTTGACTTTTGAATATATTCTTTATGGGCAAAAATCTGTCAGAAAATGCAAAGCTGGTTTCATTTGAAATCAACCTCCTAAGATCTATTTTGGTTTACTAGATGCTCTATAAATGAGGATTTGCACTGAAATATTAACATCACATTTTATATTTCTTAAATTTTGAAAAAGATAACAAAATAAGCTTGAAATTCAGATTTAAACCCCTTTGATAGTATTGTCTTAATTTGTTATTTAATCTGTAAAAGATTTTTTGTTAAATTCATGCTGACTTTTCAGAAAACACTAGATGCTGGCAGAATTGGTGTTGCAGCACAAGCCCTTGGTATTGGACAGGTAGGGTATATTCCTATGGGTTATTTCCCTTGGGTTATTTTTATCTGTCAAGTATTAATTTATATCTGTCAACTTTCTTATTTTGAAAAAAAGAACATGTAACAATATAAAAAATTAAAGTAAACAATACATGGGAACATCTTATCAATGTTTCAGAATTGTGTGTACAATAGTGACCTTATTAAAAAAATATAGAGGCTGATATATTTCAAACTCATCTCAAAACTTACCTCTCAATAGGGTTCTCATGGTACCATTTTTTTCAGGAAGAACCCAAAAACAATTCACAAGAAATTCAGGAACATTCTGACTGGCTTAACAAATGTATCATCATCTATATTTTCTGAAACTACTGGGTATTGTCAGGAAATGAATTATATTAGTGTATTGTCTTGCACACCTTTTACTTTATTATAAATTTCTGCATTTTGTCCATGACTTTGTAGGCTGCTCTTGATTGTGCCCTGCAATATTCTAAAGACAGAGAGGCATTTGGTAGACCAATAGCAAAGTTTCAAGCTATTCAGGTAAGGACATATTTGATCAGTATTATTATTATTATAAAACATCTTTATTCTGGAAGGCATATCAGTTTACACTGGTTTTCATATACGTCCAGCACTCCCACACTCATACATACATTCACACTTATGACTAGAGATACACAATTAAAACCCTTTAAAATGGCAATTAAAAACATAAAACATAAGAACATAAAATACATTAAAATACCATCATGTCACATATAATACACATGCATTAGATTAAAACCAGTTTAAGTTACTTGTTTACTCTGTGATATGTCAGTATCTCTTTCCTAGCATTTGTCTTGAAACATTCAACACGGTTTGCTGCCTTTGTTTTTTCAGTTAATGTGTTCCGTACTGATACTGACTGATAATCATATAATCTCTTGTATGTTTCGATCTTACACTTTGGAACTATCAGGCCTTTGCTTCTTGTTTTATTATCATACACATTTTTCAGTAGAGTGTCATGGAGATATTGTGTGCTGTTATTATTTATTGCCTTATATACAACTGTGACAAGTTTAACTTTTCGTCTCGATTCAAGAGTGGGAATCTGTAACTCAGTTCTCATTGTGGTGCCATATTCCCTTCTGCTTCTGCCAAGAATAACCCTCATGGCATCATTTTGAAGGCCTTCTAATCTTCTACATTGGTCTATGTTTAGATCTGTAAATAAGGAGCCACAATATTCTATGCATGGTCTGATTAGTCCTATATACATGAGTTTCAACAAATCTATGTTTACATATGCTTTGTTTTTTCTCATTAACATAATCTTGTACTTTGCTTTTGCAGCTATTGTGTCTAGATGTTTATCCCACTGCAAATGACTGTCTAATGTTACCCCTAAGTACTTGAAGTATTCCACCTGTTGTATCATCTCACCATCAACAAATACCTCTATACATTGCTTCTTCAGTCTTGCAGATGTTCCAATTAACATGACCTTTGTTTTCTTTACATTGAGTACTAAACTATTTTCTTTTAGCCATACATTGAGATTGTCCATATCTTTTTGTAACATGTTTTGTATTTCCCTGATATCTGGAGATGAATAGTACAAGCAGGTGTCATCAGCAAACAGGTTTACTGTACAGTGTTTCACATAGTTTGGTACATCATTAACATAAAGGGAGAATAACAGGGGTCCCAACTGAGAACCCTGTGGTACTCCCACATCAATGTCCATGGCATCTGACATTACCTCACCAAGCTTAACTACCTGCTTCCTTTCATTCAGATAGCCTTTGAACCACTCACACTCCAGATCACAAATACCATACATTGTTAGCTTGTCAACCAGGACCTGATGGGAAATGGTGTCAAACGCCTTCCTCAGGTCGAGGAAGACACAGCCAGTCAGACATCCCTTATTCATAGCTCCATACCAGTCATTTGTTGTTTGTAGTAACAGTGTTTCACAACTGTGCTTTGGTCGGAACCCACTCTGATTTTTACACATTATGTTGTTATCTTTGATATATCTACTAAACTGCTTATAAACACATTTTTCAAGCAGTTTGGCCAGTACCGGGAGTACACTGATTGGTCTGTAATTGTCAGGATTAGAGAGTGAATCACTCTTATGTATTGGAGTGACCACTGCTTTTTTCCATATTTGAGGGATTTTTCCACTCTGTAGTGAGTTATTAAACACATGGGCTATTGGCCCTGAGATAAAATAAGTATGGGGAGGGGGTCTAATTATTACGACAAAAGTACTATTTGCATTTCATAACACACCAAGCAAAAGAAATATTTTTTACTGCAATCATAAAATAAAAAGTCCTGCCCATTTCCAATACATGTCAGTTTTCCTGCCACAGGTATTTCCCTTATTAATAGTACATCAGCAGGCAGCCAAATAAACATCCACTGATAATGTAATGTATTTGCTTGATACATTACATGATCATAATTCAAAAGTAGGTTAGTCAGGTGCTACAGGGTAGCTTGAAATACATAGACAGGCTGCCGAATCGGCTATTATCAGCTCTTATGATATCATATTCACAAACAGCAGGCAGCATGTTATTCTAAGCAATAAACCTTGAAAATAGGTCAGTAGGACAATCATATGAACTCTACAACCAGTAATGGCCGTGTTCACAGTGTGATCTCATTTTAGTCTCATATATTATTCACAATTTAATGTTAACTTCATTTACATGAGGTATATTTATACACATATGTGTTCTTCTATAATGATTGATCATGCAGGTTATGAGAAGCAATTACCAATAAATATATTGGAGACCCCAACTCAGACTGGCATCAAAAGCAAAGATGCGAGAGCAAAGATCTGTGCCTTACTTGGTGATATAAGTGGAGGATAGGAGGTGGTGGGTTCAACTGCGACTGACGGCAGTGTTACTTGTATTAACATTGATGCCCTGGGGCAAATGCAGCGAATAAAAAATAGCACACTTTGCTTTGGTAAAAGAAAAATGCTAGTTATAATGTTCTCTTCTTGCAGTTCAAGTTAGCAGATATGGAAGTGAGCATGGAAAGTGCTCGATTACTGACATGGAAAGCTGCCATGCTTAAAGATGCAGGCCAACCATACACAAAGGTAAGACACCCTAGAATTGGGTTAAAGGTGCAGGCCAACCATACACAAAGGTAAGACACCCTAGAATTGGGTCAAAGATGCAGGCCAACCATACACAAAGGTAAGACACCGTAGAATTGGGTTAAAGATGCAGGCCAACCATACACAAAGGTAAGACACCCTAGAATTGGGTTAAAGGTGCAGGCCAACCATACACAAAAGTAAGACATTCTAGAATTGGGTTAAAGATGCAGGCCAACCATACACAAAGGTAAGACACCCTAGAATTGGGTCAAAGATGCAGGCCAACCATACACAAAGGTAAGACACCCTAGAATTGGGTTAAAGATGCAGGCCAACCATACACAAAGGTAAAACACGCAAGAATTGTGTTAAAGATGCAGGCCAACCATACACAGACACCCTAGAATTGGGTCAAAGATGCAGGCCAACCATACACAAAGGTAAGACACCCTAGAATTGTGTCAAAGATGTGGGCCAACCATACACAAAGGTAAAACACGCAAGAATTGTGTCAAAGATGTGGGCCAACCATACACAAAGGAAAAACATGCAAGAATTGTGTCAAAGATGCAGGCCAACCACACACAAAGGTAAGACACCCTAGAATTGGATTAAAGATGTGGGCAAACCATGTCACTTTCATAATAATTGTAATGTTGTTTATCCAAAATAAACTAAAATGTTGAAAGTATAAAGTTAATATTTACCAGAAATAAACTAAAATGTTAGAAGTGTAAAGTTAAGTTCAAAATGATGATGTATGATCATTTATGATGTTATTGATATTCACTTTTTTATTCCTACATGAAGTTAAATACAGGAGTGGAGGTTACAAGTAATTAATGTTGTGGCACTTGTTTGTGGTTGCAGGAGGCTGCCATGGCTAAGCTAGCTGCATCTGAGGCAGCAACTAAAGTGTCACACCAGGTATGTCACCAGTCACTTAGTGACACACAACTTCCTCCATCTCCTGATAAGCAGCTGTGGCAGCAAAAATAATGTCATCAATTATTCTCATTTCAAATCAGCTAATTCTCAATCCAGGTTATAAACTTTGAAAATTTGATAAGCAGGAATGACAGCATATTATAAGATTATTTGAGATTTGTAAACTGGAGGATAACAACCAGAGTAAATATATTCCCTCGGTCCTTGTCCTGGCTCATGCCATGAATATCAAGTTTTTTGTGTCTGGTGCCCTTCCGAGTAATACCTTTTACCTTGTGAAAAAGTATTGATCTCCACAGTCGAGAAGATTAAATGCATACCAGGTGTTGTACGGAGGGCCCAGAGAAACAAATAGATATACAGATTTAAATCAAATGTTGGACAATGCAGTGAAAATATGGGCTTATAGAAGCAAGAGTACATGTATATATTGTTTGTTTTGCAGGCAATACAGGTGTTGGGAGGCATGGGTTATGTGACTGACATGCCAGCAGAGAGACACTACAGGGATGCCAGAATCACAGAGATATATGAGGGAACAAGTGAAATACAGAGACTTGTCATTGCAGGAGAGATGCTCAAACAAAGCTAGTTACCGTACCAACCGTTACCAAGGTGCTAGCATCAGAGAGACTTATGTGGGAACAAATGAATTAACTACACAGATATCCTGGATTTAGTTACTGGGAGTGATATAAATTCATTTCATTATCAGCCAAAAAAGAAACACTGTCCTTGACAAATATTGAAAGCACCAGACAAAATAGTTATTTTTTTAATATTTTTTTTCATCAAACTAGTTTGTGCTTTTGATTAACTTGCACTAACATCAAATAATACTCAGTTAAGATTTCACAAATCTTTTGAAATTGGCATAAAAACTTTGATACAGCAGGATATGTTTTTCATTAAGACAGCAATAACTCCATATTAAAACATTGTATAAATAATTGTAAATAAAACAGAAATATACCATAAGACTGGTTTCATAATTCAAAGTATTTATTTTGATTCACAGTTAAATAGTACATAGCACAGTTTGTGATCAATTAGCACCTTAATATATGAATAATGGCATTTATGAAAATTTTTATTGGTTTGGGTGTATTTAGGTTACTGCTTACCATAAGATATATCTTTATCAATGTAAACAAATGTCATTAAGTATTACCAGCATGCAATTTTACTTTAATATTGCAATTTAAAGATAGATTTTTAACCAAATTTATGAACTGCTTCCAAAAGAGTGTATGGATATAAATATTTTTTTTTATTTATAGATAATTATTGAATCTGAATAACTATTTTTACAAATAAAACGTCTTTTATGATTATATTTTTTATATTACTTTTAATCTTCTTCAAAAAGCATATTCACTAAATCTTTCTTTGTACATTGTTCCTCCACCAGACGCTGACTCTAAAAAGATAAGAAAAAATAACATGAACAAACAAATATTGGTAAACATTAATATAATTTTTAGCTATGCTGACAGTGATTGGGGGAGATGGAATTTTCTGTCATTCTATCGGTCAACTTTGATCTCCTTTGAAGCTACTGGTCAGAGTTCTTAGCCATGAGCAGGGAAGATTTAGGGGAACAATTCTTTCTATTTTCCATTAGGCTCTGAATCTTTTCCATCTTTTCAAAGATCAAATAGCTATCACAGACTTGTCAGGGGGGCTGCAATCTTGAAAAACATTTACAAATATTAGCCAATGAAAATCAGGATAACAAGTTAGGGCCAAATTCAGTATGTAACATTCATTTTGATCGGTCAAAATTATCATCTGCTCAAGTCTGCTCTTGGAAAAGATTTATAATGATCAATTGTGAAGCTCTCTCCACAAAATGTAAAAAATGTTACAATAAGTTAAAAAAAATTACAAAAAAGTCTTTGTTTTTCCCATTTTTGTGCTTTAAGAGATATCCCAGTTGTCAGAGAGGCTGTCCTTAAGAATAACATGACAAACATCATCAGACAATGAGAATCTGATGTTACCTAAACTTATGTAACAAAGGATCAAAGGATCAATCCCCCATGTCCCTGATATTAGGGCTTATGATACTATACCTAAACTTATGTAACAAAGGATCAAAGGATCAATCCCCCATGACCCTCATATTAGGGCTTATGATAATAAGATTTGCTCAATTATAAGATTGGCTGATAATGAAAAAAACTAAACAAATAGAACACTGGATTCTTTTGGCATAGAAAATTTTATATGAATGGTGTAAATAAATTGTAATAAAAATTGTACCAATTGACTGATTTTGTCACAACTAGTTTTTTTCTAATCGTTTGCAAGATACTTACAGATCCCATCTTGAGAAGAGTCGGAACTCCTTTCAGTTTTAGTTTTTCATTAGTTCTGAAAACATTGGTTTGGTCCTTCCAGCTGCAAGAAACAAATCATAAGAATCAGTGTACAAATCACTTAACACAGCTGCATCATGATAAGAGAAATTAGTCAAGAACGCGGAAAATTCCCTTCAAATATGTAAATGATAAAACCAAAAGAGAACCAGTTTAACGTTAGGGGGAACAGGGACACTTCATGCAGAGGATCACAGGTGTATGAAATGTGTTGTTGATGGTTGCTAAGATACCAACAAGTAAGACGTCACTATTTCATTGATAAATAACCAAAGCACCATTATGACGTCATTGCTCCTTCAACTACATGAAATAGTGCACCATTATAACCCACCAAAGCTAACTAAATAGATAACATATTTCTGTTGAAAAAGGATCAATGTTTTTATAAACATATGGAAACATCATTTAGTAATCTTTTATGACTAATCCAATAGCCAGTAGCTGCTGCATTCGACCTCATCACTGCCCAGTGATACAAAAAAGAAAGTTTACTAAATATCATATTTCTCAAAATTTCCCACGCTTTTTATGACAAAATTGAGAAGTCTTGCAATTTTAATTACCAAATTTTAAGAACAGGTTTATTCCAAATATGATTCTATTTAGTTCAAATAGAGGGAATTTTGATTAATGGTCTTTATTTTGAGATATCTAACTTTCTTCAAATTCAAGTCAAAAATTACCAAATGGTGTCAAAAATTTACATTTATTTGAATATTTTTATTTACAAAAACACAAATTACTTGAATTATAAGACCTCTTTTAAAATTCTGTCTATTTAAACTAAATAACATCATTCTAGCTAAAGATCAATGTCTTAGTTCTGCAGATTGTTAGTGTAGTTATTCCCAAAAATGTTTTTCAAGTAAGCTCTATCCCTTCTTTAATTGTTACAAAAAAAACATCTTTTTCTGATTTTTGCTTCAACTTTAAATCTAAAATGATTAAGAATGATAAAATTTTAAAAACAAATTAAAAATCAAATCAAAAGAAAAATCAATCCCGAAGCATTTGATACATTAAAGGCTGAAATCCGTTTTGTAGTTATTTTCATACAAAGCAATTATCTTGCACCATGTCATTTTTTGTGGTTCAAATGACTTTTTTTGGCGGGAAAAAAGAACTTTAGAAGACACTGTTCCCCCTAACGTTAAACTTCTGCTTTGTATGTAAGCTACGGTAGGTATGCAACCTCCGAGCTTGTCAAGATCAAAAACTTCTGCAATATTAAACTGCCCTCTAGATGGGATAGAATTGTGGATAAAATAGTGATATATGAGCGAGAGTCCACAAGATACTTTAGGCCTGATTTAATAACAAAGATTAAAGAGGTCAAGCAAAGGTCAATGATCCAGATAATATCTTGAAGCATGCAATACCAAATGTTGGTGCTAATTCACACATTTTTTTTGGCTCTTTGACCCACTGATGGAGACAAAATTTGTTGTTTAACTTGACATACTTACAATGTTCTGTCTCCCACACCGCAATGAATAAAGACAGCGCCCTCTGGTATTGATCCCATACAATCCTTTACAACTGGCTCCGCTACAATATAAACATTTCACATTTTGAAATGAAATATATTTGAAGGTAAAAATGTGTATATTTTTCAGTATTATTATAATTTACATTTTGTGACAAAAAATCCTGAACATATGAAAAATATCATAACATAACCATATAAATCTGTTAGGAAACATCTCAAATATGCAGAAATATAACTTCTGAATACTCAAGCTTTATATGAAAGTCAGCATTCAGGAAAAAACCTGAAACCCTTAAAAATTTACCTGAAGACACCCCTTCCCCTGTTCAGAAATGTCACTTTTGGATGTTTCAGACTGAGTTCAGACCATTTTGAATTCCATATTTGAAGAAAAAAACCTGAATTCAGGTTATTTCCTGAATACTTTCATCACTGTGCATATTATCATCTCTTATCAGACTTTTCAAGTTTCTTGATGACTCCAGATATTTTTAGGCACCAATTACTATCTCCTTTATATTTTGGAACAAAAATGCATACAAGCATACCAAATGATTGCATTGCAAGCTCTACCTTGTCATTAATTTGTACAATATTTCTGCTCACTTAAATCCTACTTGTTTACAACTAAAATGAAGCATATTATGACTCAACAGGAAGAGTAACAGGACCATATTTTAGTACATGCTGTGAGTGGCCAATTTAATAGGATGCAAGTTCTACTTAATATGGTCAATTAAGATAGTAATAGAAGCTAACAAACATTTTCTGGAATATAATCACTTCTAGTATTTATCGTAGCTTATCTCACTATTCCTTATACCGACACTAACTGAGAGTTTAGAGGAAGTGTTAACCTACCAATATTGATCTTTTTATCTTTTGTTTTTCAAACGGATTTTTGTTTGCTTGTTTGGGGTTTAACATCACTTACTTCAGTTATTTCATGATTAGACCTACTCATGTAGTGCTGCCTCACAGAATTGCCACGTCACAGGTTCTTGACATGACACCCCACCCAGATTTACAAAGACAACTGATTACACCCTTCAGGCACGGACGGCTAATATACGAAAATGTAACATGAATGCAATCTTGGCATGGCCAGGAACTGAACCAACACGCCTTGGATCATCACAAAGGAACAGGTGCTGTGCTCTAGCTTGTGCTCTAGCTTGTGCTCTTACCAACTACACCATGGCCTGTAGTCTCTTTCACATTGATTCAGCAAAAACACTCCTGTAAGTGTGTTAGTGGGTCTTTGTTCCAAATAGAAAAAAAAAATCTTTCATAAAAGAATATAACAATAGCATTTATAGTTTTTTATCTTTTGAGTTCAAGTAAGGCAGACTCCCAGTACTTTGCCTTAGTAGGGGTGTAAATGGGTACAACTATATATTTACATATATATACAAAACAATTTTGGACAACTTTTATTCATCTCAATAAGGTCTTTCAATGTCCCTGTCCAAAGATTGACTCTGGTAATAATATTCTACTGAATAATTACAATGTAGAAAATGCTCCAACTATACTCTTTTTTATATCCAGATCACCTAATTGGTTCATCAGTTTACTCATTGATGCCATAATAAACAGTTATGAGGCCAGAAACTTTACTGCAATGTTGTGATGCACTGATGTATCAAAGATCAAGAAAGTATGAGACCCCTCTCATGCAGCCATGAGACCTCCCCCCTCATGTAGCCATGAGACCCCCCTCATGCAGCCATGAGACCCCCCTCATGCAGCCATGAGACCCCCCTCATGCAGCCATAAGACCCCCTCCCCCTCATGCAGCCATGAGACCTCCCCCCTCATGTAGCCATGAGACCCCTCTCATGCAGCCATGAGACCCCCCTCATGCAGCCATAAGACCCCCTCCCCCTCATGCAGCCATGAGACCTCCCCCCTCATGTAGCCATGAGACCCCTCTCATGCAGCCATGAGACCCCCCTCATGCAGCCATGAGACCCCTCTCATGCAGCCATGAGGCCCCCCTCATGCAGTCATGAGACCCCCCCCCCCATGCAGCCATGAGGCCCCCCTCATGCAGCCATGAGACCCCCTCCCACTCATGCAGCCCTGAGACCCCCCTCATGCAGCCATAAGACCCCCTCCCCCTCATGCAGCCATGAGACCCCCCTCATGCAGCCATGAGATCCCCCCCCCTCATGCAGCCATGAGATCCCCCCCTCATGCAGCCCTGAGACCCCCCTCATGCAGCCATGAGACCCCTCTCATGCAGCCATGAGGCCCCCCTCATGCAGTTATGAGACCCCCCCCATGCAGCCATGAGGCCCCCCTCATGCAGCCATGAGACCCCCTCCCACTCATGCAGCCCTGAGACCCCCCTCATGCAGCCATAAGACCCCCTCCCCCTCATGCAGCCATGAGACCCCCCTCATGCAGCCATGAGATCCCCCCCCCTCATGCAGCCATGAGATCCCCCCCTCATGCAGCCCTGAGACCCCCCTCATGCAGCCCCTGGTAGAAAGAGTGCTACAGGGTGCTGTGACAACTCACACGTTCTCCACACCATTACAACTTCTTTGTTCAAAATACACTTGGAATTCTTTAGAGTTGTTTGTATAAAGATGGGGTGAGTAATTATTACACATTTAATTGTTTTTTTTAATAAGAATTTTATGAAGTTGTATTTTTGGATAAGATTGGATGATCATATATGTATTAACAGAGGAATGTGGTACGGTCCTGCACTATTATGTCTGATAACCGCTGCATGGAGTGTGCAGGGTTTTAGCAGTGGCCCTCCAGCTCATATCAGAGGGATGTGTCTGAGCATGACCCCTCGTCACGGTCGCAGCCCCTCTCAACGACCCTCTCCATATGAGATCATCCTCTCAAAGAGCTGCTACAAAGCAGGCGACACATTAACAGGTAAGCTTATGTGACATCTCATCTGGTAAGTCATCTGGTAAGTCATGCACTTCATCTGGAGATGCTGCAGTGTAGGCTCAGTTCACTAGGAAGTTCAGGCTGTAGGGTTAGGTCACTAGGAAGTTCAGGCTGGAGGGTTAGGTCACTAGGAGGTTCAGGCTGTAGGGTTAGTTCACTAGGAGGTTCAGGCTGTAGGGGTTAGTTACTAGGAGGTCCAGGCTGTAGGGTTAGGTCATTAGGAAGTTCAGGCTGTAGGGTTAGGTCACTAGGAAGTTCAGGCTGTAGGGTTAGGTCATTAGGAAGTTCAGGCTGTAGGGTTAGATCACTAGGAAGTTCAGGCTGTAGGGTTAGGTCATTAGGAAGTTCAGGCTGTAGGGTTAGTTCACTAGGAAGTTTAGGCTGTAGGGTTAGATCACTAGGAAGTTCAGGCTGTAGCGTTAGGTCACTAGGAAGTTCAGGATGTAGGGTTAGGTCACTAGGATGTTCAGGATGTAGGTTTGGTCACTTAACCCTGTATATGTACAGAGTGCAGGGCTGGGAGGTTAAGACTGTGAAGGCTAAGTTGCTTGGAGGTAAAGACTGTGAGCAGGAACAGGGTGCAGGTACAGGGCGCAGGATTAATTTACTGGGAAGTACAGGGTGCAGGGTTAGGTTAAAGGGAGTTACAGGGTGCAGGGTTAGGTTACTGATGGGTACAGGGTGCAGGGTTAGGTTACTGATGGGTACAGGGTGCAGGGTTAGGTTACTGATGGGTGCAGGGTGCAGGGTTAGGTTACTGATGGGTGCAGGGTGCAGGGTTAGGTTACTGATGGGTACAGGGTGCAGGGTGAGGTTAAAGGGAGTTACAGGGTGCAGAATTAGGTTACTGAAGGGTACAGGGTGCAGGGTGAGGTTAAAGGGAGTTACAGGGTGCAGAGTTAGGTTACTGAAGGGTACAGGGTGCAGGGTTAGGTTAAAGGGAGTTACAGGGTGCAGAGTTAGGTTACTGAAGGGTACAGGGTACAGAGTTAGGTTACTGAAGGGTACAGGGTACAGACTTAGGTTACTGAAGGGTACAGGGTGCAGGGTTAAATTACTGGGAGGTTGATTATTCTGGTGCATATTTGTAATCTTTGTAATGTACTTATATTATGCTTTTCATTGTATCTCTCACCACTGTGATGAACAGTGACTGTTAGAAACAGGTCAGGCAGAGGAAGTCGTACCCGCCAATATTTTAAGGGCTTATTTCTGCAAGCAAGGCCAGCAAGTAGCAGTGAAATGGTGTCTGCCTATGGTACATTCTCTGCTGGCCAATATATTCGAACTTTGAACTGCTTTGATAAAGCAAATGTAAGTAACTGAATTTGTTATTTTTTCCCCTCATTTTAATCAATGCACAAATAAGCATTATTGTGATTCTACTGTAATTCCAATTTTTCTATTTTATTGTAAATATAATCACACTAATTTGCACTCAATCTCTCTCATCTGGGATGATTTCTTTGTGATAACACAGTTGAGTTTTTGGTCTGTATATGTGGATACTGGCCATTTGGCTCAGACATTTATTTCAGCCTTGATCGGTAGAGTCTCCTAACTTTGGCCTCTCTTTCACCAGTGATGTCCATACTCGGGTCTGGAATCCTGTTGATATGAACCTATCACTACACGCACAGCGGTCATGGGGTGCAGAAGTTGAGGTGCAGTGTGAACTGTGTTAAAACATCTATAGGCCAATAATGGCCTTGGAGCTGTGTTGACCATTCTTTTTTTAATGTTTGTGAGCAATACTCCTGTAAATGCCTGCAAATTGCTTCATAAATGATCAATTTAAGTATTTATCCAGTTCAAACAAGTGTCTCTGGCTAAAGAGTTGCTGTCTCTCATCTAAATGACATATATTATTTAAACAATTATGGATGCCTCTCACTTCTGCAGCTGTCTCACACTTGGATGTTACTAACCTACAGGTGTAAGGTTAGTGAGCTCCTTATGTCTGTCTCACTTATAAAGCTGTCTCTGACATGTACAGCTGTCTCTGACATGTGCAGCTGTCTCTGATATGTGCAGCTGTCTCTGAGAAGTGTTGCTATCTCTGATATGTGCAGCTGTCTCTGACAAGTGTTGCTATCTCTGACATGTGCAGCTCTCTCTGACATGTGCAGCTGTCTCTGACATGTGCAGCTGTCTCTGACATGTGCAGCTGTCTCTGACATGTGCAGCTGTCTCTGACATGTGCAGCTGTCTCTGACATGTGCAGCTGTCTCTGATATGTGCAGCTGTCTCTGATATGTGCAGCTGTCTCTGACATGTGCAGCTGTCTCTGACATGTGCAGCTGTCTCTGATATTTGCAGCTGTCTCTGATATTTGCAGCTGTCTCGGACAATGTTGCTTTTTCTCATTTATGTCTATATCTCCCACTTTCGGAACTGTCTCTAGCTTGTGTTAGGGTTTAAGTCAAGTTTTGATGTCTCATTTGTGTAGTTGTCTCTCAATTCTCTAGCCATCTCTGGCTTGTGAGAGGGTTACATGGTATTTTATGTATGCGTATATCTCACATGTGTAATTGTCTTTATCTATGTAGCTATCTATAGGCAAAGCAAGGATTATCTATCTGACAGTGGTAATAAAAACATTTGTTTTTGCTTGCTAGTTCTTTATTTTCACTTGCGAAACTGTCCCTTACTGGTATATGTTATTTCACACTTATGTAACTTGGTCTCAATCTGACCTGTAACCCCTATTCATATTATAGATTTGAACTAGCTTGTTATTTATTAAATAAATTACTATGTAGATTTGCCTGACAATTATTATATATCTTAAAAGTATTGTATCTTTAGTGAAAAGTAAACTGAAGTAATAAATAATTCTGAGTGGAAAATTGCTAACAATTAATATTTTTTAAATAAAAAAAAAATATTAATAATTCTCAAATATACTGTCATTGTTATTATCGTATCTTATTATTATTTAATCATTCTTTCTATTTCTAATATTACTTACAGTAATATATAATGTACGTGGGGATTGCCGCAATTTTGGGGGAAAATAATGGAATATATTTGATTATAATGCGACTAGGGTGCATGGCGCAGTGCCTGCCTAATCTCTGCACAGGTCTGTTATCTGCTCATAGATTAAGGATAGAAAAGGCAATTACTGGTATATATGTAATATGGTCACCAAAGTCTAAAGATAGAGAGAATTGGGAAGTGGTCATAGATTAGTGATCAAAAGTTACTGATTAGTAATTTGGTCCCAGATTTAGAAAGGATGACAAAATCCTCAGTAATATGACCAGGGATTTTGGATTGAACATAGGCCCCTGCCAATCTCTCCGACCAATGATTAAATACAGTTGAGTTGTACAGTTCTGGTTCCGGTAAAGTTGTAAAGTGTGTACTTTTAAATGGGGGAAAAAAAACAACATGGAGATCAACAATCAGCTTTTTTCAATTTTCTTTTCTCAATAATTTCAATTGATTAATATTTGTATGTGGAATGTGTCTTTTTTACAGAATGCAGTGGGCCATGGAAGAGCGAGGCGCACATATCAAAGGGTCTTAGAATGGACAGCTCCCAGTGATTATGACAAGGATCTAATATTTATGTATGTCTTACATATGCATATCTACCATAAGAGTCATCAGGGTAACTTGTAACCTGGCCCTATAATAGGTTACTGATAAAATAGTTAAAACAGAACATTAACTTAGGTTTTCTAAAACAAAACAGTAACTTAAATTTCTTTTAAATAATGGTTATGTAGACTTTTATCAGTTGGAGCAAAAAAAAGTCTATTTGACCAAATAAGGTCATATTGGCCATAGTGTGGCATCATCTGGTCATAATTCCTATCTTTTCTACTTTGCTCAGAATTTCTTACTCTTATTTTCAGGGCTACAATTGTACAAAGCTGGTACGCTTTTTGGGAACATGTGCACTCCCAGACATTGAGATATGATCCTTCTTGCCAATGAGAAATAAAATAATTTTGCAGAAAACAAGATTTATCTTCCTGACACTAAAGGAATATTTTCCTTTCTGAAGTATAGCAATGCTTAATAATATCCATATAAACTTTATTTATAGCTTGAATGATGAATACAGATTCTGAACATACAACAATGCTAGGGCTAAGACATGTTCAATACCACTCTGCATTATTACCATTGGTTGAATTCACATTTGATTTTTACTAAATGATTTGTGAAATTGTACTGATGGAGATTGAAAATATAATTTGGAATATTAATTTAATATCTTAATCATCTATTTGCAAATAAAGATTAAATATTATATATAAATACACGAGTACATGTATTATCCTGTCAGTTTCTTTTTCCTTTCTTGTGTTTTCTTTGACCTCAGGAGTGTCGACTGTGGCCAAGTTTGCCAGTCTCATGACTCACCCGTGACACATTAGCCTTAAAAGGGTAACTAGTATGAAATACTGTTCAGATTACATCTTTGATGGGAAGACATGGAGAAGTAATTAAGGCTAAATGCACAGTTTGAAGTATTATCCTATTCACATATTCCATGCAAATACCTTTAGCTCGAATCATAAGGCAACATCCTCCCTGCTAAAGGATTAATTCTGTCTCTCTAAGATGCAAATGCTTAAATTCTGAACCCAATTGTGCTGAAAATGTGTGAAAAATTCTAACATTTCCATAAATACCATGCAATGCCCATCATATTTAAGTTACATCTCCAGTACTAGAACTCAATCCCTGGCAGCAAGTTTTAACCCCTAAAGGACTGGGCTATCTGTTTTTCTTTTTAGGAGCTGCAGCTCCCCACCAAAAATGAAATGGATAGAACAATGGGAACATCAAGGTCTCTTCCGTCCTTAACCGGTGGTGGACATTGCCATCCTTCTTGTCCGTTAGGCCTTAAAGACTAGGCTTATATGAAAAACAATCTACCGGTATGTTGCTTCTTAATCTTAGCATCGTTTCACCATTGTTTACAAGTTTGTACAATTAGTTGAAAGTGGGTCAGTCTAATCATGGGATTCTTCCTGTTTGTAACCATGAAGTCATCACTTAAACTCTTTTATATGCCATCTCGAGTCGTCAGGTCTAATATCGGGAGAAAAACTGTGGAAAGGATACAGAAAACACATGGAGACATTATGAATTGAATAGATGGTGACATGGATCATAACTGCAACAGTCACTGGAGATTGAGTTGTCAAAGTTGGAAAACATATTCCCATATTCAACATCAAAATAGATCTAAAATCATGGGTTCCATTTTCAAAGCATTTTATAATTACAGCCGACGACAACAGAGCTGCGGACAACAGAGTTGCATTTCATTTCATCAATTTATTGCCGATGTTTATCACACCATTTGACATTGTTTTTCATCAATTTATTGCCGATGTTTATCACACCATTTGACATTGTTGGCACATGCAGGTGTCAGAGAATGACCAGATTTGAATATTTTCGAGAGTATAGATGCACTTTAAAGATTTTAAAAATAGGAACCGCGGCTCTGTTGTCGTCCGCAGGTCAGTTGTCATCGGCTGTATATATTATCTGCACTTACAAAAATATTCTCACGTCTTGTTGATGTCTGATGCATGCATGTGCCAACAAAGTTGAATGATGTAATAAACACTGACATGCGATTAATAAACTACATTGCAGCTTTGTTGTCACCTGTATTAGGCTGTAAATTGTGCTGGGAATCAGGTTCATTTAAATTTTAATAGGGAAACTTAATATGATGGACAGAGTGCATGGTATTTCTGCAAACAGTGGATTTCGAGTCCATTTTGCTGATTTCTTTGGTAGAGGAAAATATAAGTAAGACAGACAGTTCCATAAAAGCATAACAGTTGGTGGATGTGCTGAGCCAACACCAAAAGACGATTTGTACAGAGATGACAGGTTCACCACGTCGCTCTCTGACTCTGGTGGAGATTGCGGAAAGGCCGAGTACTCACCCACAAACACGAGGGGCCATTCGGGTCATATTAGAACCAATCAGATTCTAGGGATAAGTATCTAGCGCGCAAGCATGCGCAGAACATGCTAGAATCTGATTGGTTCACAGCGCGTTTCCGGTTTTTTGATTGGTTCCTAGCGCGTATTCGGTCTCTGACGTAGAAATAAAACAGCCAATCAGAGCGCTTCTAACAAAATCCACTGAATGCCTCTCATTGGCTGCTTCCAATCACGTGGTACAAAATGGCTTTGTCAACACGTTTTGCAGACTGGAATTTAGCAGAAATCTTCCCGTTTTCGATGTATTTGGAGCGTGACAGAGCATCTAATTCTTCTTATATACGTTGTTTACCTACGTAAGTATACGTTGCTGTTAGTTTTAAGAATTGTCAGTCAATTTTACAACCAATTTGACACCACTTTGTAGGCAGGAATTATGTTGTATTCTTTCAATGAATAAACTACGTGGATATACCTTGCTAATTTTAACAAGTGTCAGTAAGTATTACAATCAATTTGACAACAACACTCAGATCAGACAAGACTTCATATTTATCATAATTCAATTATTTATCAAGTAATCTTTTTTCTTTGGATAGTACTTTGCTATTCATGTATATTGGCTTCTTCATTTTGTTTGACAACATTTTTTTTCTTATTGATTTCATTCATAAGTAGTAATATAATATGATCCAGATGTCACTGTCTCCAAAAATGAATATTGTGGTAAATACAAAATCTTTTTCTAGGAATTGGAAAACCAGTGCTTCACTCAATGTCACGAGCTAGTATGGGCATACGATCACCATGCATCACTCAAACGTCACCAGCTAGATGGGCAGATGATCGCTGTGCATCACTCGACGTCACGACACCAGCTAGCATGGGCAGGTGATCACTGTGCATCACTCAACGTTGCCAGCTTGTATGGGCAGATGATCACCGTACATCACTCAATGTCACCAGCTAGTATGAACAGATGATCACCGTACATCACTCAACATCACCAGATAGTATGAACAGATGATCACCGTGCATCACTCAATGTCACCAGCCAGTATAAACAGATGATCACCGTGCATCACTCAATGTCACCAACCAGTATAAACAGATGATCACCGTACATCACTCAATGTCACCAGCTAGTTTAAACAGATGATCACCGTGCATCACTCAATGTCACCAACCAGTATAAACAGATGATCACCGTGCATCACCAGTTAATATGGCCAAATGGTCACCATGCATCACTTAATGTCACCAGCTAGTGTGAACAGATAATTACTGTGCATCACTCAACGTGGAGTGCTTTTTTGTGTAAAATATTTTAAAAATATATATATCCCACAGCAATACAGGCCCAATTTCAGGCCTAAATCCCAAGTCTGGGAAAAATGCATGAGGGAGGATGTGTATTCGGATAGGTTGGGATGTGTATTGGGGTAGGTTGGGATGTGATTTAGGGTAGGTTGAGATGTGTATTGAGGAAGGTTGTGTATATTTGAAAATACGGCCAAATATAGGTTTTTATTTTTTCTACCTATCTGGGCTGGATAAGAAAGCCTTCAGACAATTCATAGAGTTAGTTATTAATAAAATACACTTTAGAAGAAAAATAATTGGAGCTGGCACTAGTAACTTGCTGAATATGTAATAAAGATCTGTAATTTTATTAAATTCTCCTGGAGAATATCAAATATAGAATATCCTACAAACTTCACGATTTTTGTAGAATATTCAATATAGAATATAGAATGAATTTTATGTAAATATAAAAATAATAAAAAATTCTGATGTTTATTTCTAAAAATTGTAAGATGGTGATCTTTTACATATATATTTGGGACACATAAATAAAATATAGCTGTATAAATAAGAGATAGCTGCATGAATAAGAGATAGCTACATAATTGAGAGATAGCTGCATTGAGACATGAAAAAGTGAGAGATAGTTACAACAAGTGAGAAATAGTTACAATAGTTGCAATATTGAGAGATAGCTGCAATAGTGAGACAGTTACAACAGGGAGAGATAGCTGCATAAATGAGAGACAGCTACATAAGTGAGATGACTGCAAAATTCAACATGTCGCAGGACAACGATGTTATCTGATCGGACCACAATGTTGTCCTTCTATGTGCTCACAACATTGTTTTACTGTAGTGTGTTATCTGGGATATACCTCACCAAGTCTATTGAATGTGTATTACACACCTGAAGGATGTGCATTATAGACCTGAAGGATGTGTTACAAACCTGAAGGATAGGGTGTTCCATTTTTGGCAAAAGTTATCAGATCTTATGGGCCATCTGGATTGGGGTTAAATATACCTTAGATATGATGCTGATTTTTTTTGGGCTTGATCGGACCGATTTGAATTTGTCCCGTATGACGTTTTTTGCAAAATAGGCAAAAATTGCATTTTTCGGCCTTTTTCGTTACTTTTTGACAATTCTCTTCATGAACATTATCTCAATTGTAGATTATGTTGTATGTCACTTACAAGTATCAACTCAGTTTAAGGTGTTGACCCGTTTGTAAGTGATATATCAGATTCTCTGGTTGAAAGTGAATAATAATGTAAAAAACAAATGACTTTAAACACAGATAGAGGCAGAATTTGCTAAATATAGACAACTTTAATTTAAACATATATTCATCATACATATCAATGATATTATCAAATGATGTCAATGCAACAAATGAGACAACAACCTGGTAAACACAGTCTGGAGCAAATTTTACATGACTCTTAAATGCATAATACAAGGTAATTAACATCAAGTTATTTCCATGGTACTAGAATTATTCTTGACTTCATATTCTCAAGAATTCTCAGGGTTATCATTCATATTCTCAAGTTCCTCAGTGCATCACGTTTGAGACTATGGAATATTTCTCCATGACGGTTGGCAATAACAATGTAGTCATCCTGCAGATTCCCATCATGTGTGATATCGGCATATTCTGTCACATCCTTGATGGCCCTCTCTGCTCCATCATTTACAACTTCTAGCTTCTTGACCATGTCATACATAGTGACATAATCCTGGTCAAGATGCCAGTCTGCCACTGGGCTCTGAAGCCATTGGCTGTTTAGTCTAGTTAGATTAAACAACAACCATGAGCGTGGTCCAACAAAGTCAGCCAGATTACCACCATTCAGCAGATTTTGGTTTGGAAAAAATGGCTTTCCTGTATGAAAGTTGGCAGGCTGTGGATTCTATAGCAGTTGATCAGCTACCTGTTGCCGTTCCACCTCTGGCAGATCTTCATCAAAGAGGCAGAAAATGACACATTCCTGTGTAAGATACCAGAGGTGGCATTTACACTTTGGAGAGCAGCTACAGTGAGTGTGCATTGTTTTGTTCCAGCTCCATGTACTGTTTCATACCTCTTCAGCTTTGTCCACAACTCTAGGTCTAATCTTGGAGCAGACGAGCCTGTAGGTAGTGCTGTACAAAAACAGGCAGATATATTCGGCCATAGCTAGGACACACTGCTCTTCCCTCTGAGTAAGGTGAAATCTGTCTCTTGCTCGTCCACGAAGCATGGCAATCTTCAGGAGGTACAGACCTTGCTGCATGAATCTGATTGTACTTACAGCACCTGATCTTCTCATCCTAAAGCCAGTCTGAAATGGAGCACCATGGCGACGAGGATGTACAACCTACAAGAGAGAAAGCAATAATGTAGAACTCAAATGATCAACATTTGATAACTTCTCTCTTCTTCTCCTGATCTCTTCTTGATGCAGCACATTTTTCTCTGGCAGCCAGATTGAGGTCTACACCACCCATGGTGTAGAGCTGTGGATGCTGCTTCTGGCCTCTGTAAAATATCAAGTCCTGCATCCAGTCATCACTACACTCTTCCCGCAATGCTTCCTCTATAGCTGCTTCATCTCCTAAGGAGATATCAAACAGACTGTTTAGCTGGTCTTGATAAACTTCTTGAATTCTCTGTTCAGGATTTCTGGAAAAGGCGTGGTAACCTTTGATCACATTCACAATCTGAAGCCCTCTCCATCTCTGCAAGATATGCCGCTTCTGTGGAAGGTGATTATTTGAGAAACTATCAAGGGGGGAGCCAATGGTATGTTTAAAATCCAAGGAGGAGACACAGGGACTTTTTGTAGTGCTTTTCTTTCCTTCAGTTTCTTGGCTCACAAGGTGCATAAGTAAGTTTTGTGCCCTGGCTTGTTTGCCCTGGTAAAGGCAAAGGATCAACCACCTTGGACTCCTTGGATGACCGTGTAGTAGGAGCTCTAATTTCTGGTAGGTCAACGTCAGGCACTGCTTTCCTTTTACGTCCACTATTCTTATTCCCAGGCATAATTGTTAAACTGTTCCTACTCCACCACCAACAAAGCTAGAGTTTCTATATAAAGCACTGAAAGTGTATATCATTCTGGCTATGCACATGCACTACATCATCTACTCCATTTTGAATCATTGGAATTTATGAAACACCTGCAAGTGCAAGAATGATATAATAATTACCTTGTTTATACATGGGTTTGGTCATAAATGACATAATAGTCACTATACACATGCACCGTGCATTGCAGATCAGCACAATTCCAAGCACTATCCAAGCACTATGCTACAAATTACTGTTTCTTTTGTTAAATATTTCACAAAATAACTGAAAAATATACTACAAATACCTTTTTGTAAATGTCCTCTTGTTGAAAAATTGATCACATTACTTTCTTGTATGATGTGCAGATGACACTTCTGCCCACCATGTTTGACCCGGTGTTGCTAGCAACAGGATATGAACTTTGACCTACTTTTTGTACTTTTCTAATTTGCATAATAATACACATACCCACTTCTTTATCATCAATATTACTATATAAAGAACAAAAAAAGCTGAGAATCCATTCATATTAACCAAAGCTTGTAATACTGGACAATGATATATTGTATCATGTATCTATGTATTAAGCGAGTGATATTTTACAAAGCAAACCCCAATTTTCCTATATAAAAACAATAAAATGTGATACCTGTTTTACCATCTGGTCAATACTTATCATTGAAATGATATTCATGGAATAAATAACAGAACATCTGCAAATGAATTAATATTGAGGAACGATAATCCTGAAAAAACTCTGAAAAAAGCCATTTTTACCTATTTTTGCAAAAACGTCATACGGGACAAATTCAAATCGGTCCGATCAAGCCCAAAAAAAATCAGCATCATATCTAAGGCATATGTAACCCCAATCCAGATGGCCCATAAGATCTGATAACTTTTGCCAAAAATGGAACACCCTACTGAAGGATGTGTTACAAACCTGAAGGATGTGTTACAGACCTGAAGGATGTGTATTGCAGACCTGAAGGATGCATATTGCAGACCTGAAGGATTTGTATTACAGCTAGTACCTGGTATGTACAGATGGGCACCATGCATTACTAAACGTCACCAGCTAGTATGTAAAAATGATCACCAAGCATCACTCATTTAAAGAGTTGATAATTGACTAGTTATGCAGCTCTGAGAGCTCTACCTTGATATTGCAGACATGTAGTATGTGTATTGCAAACATGTTGGATGTGCATTGTAGGCATGTAGTATGTATATTGCAGACATGTAGTATGTGTATTGCAAACATGTTGGATGTGCATTGTAGGCATGTAGGATGTATATTGCAGACATGTAGTATGTGTATTGCAAACATGTTGGATGTGCATTGTAGGCATGTAGGATGTATATTGCAGACATGCAGTATGTGTATTGCAAACATCATCACCAGCTGTATTTTGTCAGAAAAAAGAGCATTCACAAGTGAAGTTGCTCTTTGTTGGTCACGACCTTGACCTTGACCCAAGGTCACAAAAAGTTCATCCGAAAAAAATTCCTATGTCCAAGCATATGTGTATGTCCAACTATTGTGAAGTTACTTGTGATTATTGAGACTTGTCATCATTCGCCAAAAAGCATGGACACAGAGCAATACTATATGTCTCCAATATACATCCTACATTACCGTGGTAATCTGCTGCTAAGGGATGCATACACAGGAAGTAGTTTGCATGTTGAGGTCAGAGTTGAGCACATGAGGGCAGCTTTTTTCAGGAATCTTAAACAAATAACACCCCCATTGCAAAAATGACAATATTTTTTTAATAATTTGAATAATATTTCACTGTACATACTAGCTGGCGACGTTGAGTGGACTTTTTTCCAATCAAATTTTTCCTTCAAATCTTAGTGATATCACCATTGACCTTGGTGTGTATTCTTTTTGGTAATAATCAAAACTTGGTGGCCATCTTTAATGTCTGAAAAGGATTTGAATTATTTTCCAAGGTGACAATGCCAAAATACATCGAAAAGAGAAGAAATGGGATTCTTTTATAATTCTGTAAATTATTCAATACAAAGTGGTGAGCCTCTTAGACAAGATGATATAGAGTCAAAGAATATAGATTTAATAGCAATGTTCATGTCTATACTGTCCTAATATGCCATATTATACATACATTGTACATTGAAGACATACAGGATGTACATTGATGACATTCATGATGTACATTGATGGCATGCAGGAAGTACATAAATTGTATTTTCACAATAAATATTTACATATGGTATATAACCTTGTTTTTGTTTTAATCTTTGCTCTCCATACCTTACTTCTTTGCACCATAAGAATTCTTTGCACCACATGAAAATAAATATTGTTTGAATGATGTCACTCTGGATCACCACTTAATATAGACTGGTGGTCACTACATGCATCACTGTCTGTCAGTAAATTTGAATTCTAAGAACAAATATTTATTAATTTATTTATTAATTTCCCAAGCATCCTGAATAGAGTTGTGCAAATCAGAAGCATTGCAAGAAATGGTTTGGCAATTCTGAATTCCCTTACAATGTACAGGCCCAGTCCCAAGTCTGGTGAAAAAAGTGTGAGGGAGGCATAATGAAAGTCTTCCAAAGGTGCAGAAAAAACTTTGTGGTGAAGAAAAGAATTAAATGTTCCATTTTAACTCTGCTGACTTTTAGGGAAAATGTCTGTCTGTCAACAATTTACCAGTGATATATGTTTCAAATTTTATATAGAGATAGCTATAGAGGTGAAGATCAGGTTCCAGATGCAAATAAGATTCACACATTTAAAATTATTAAGGCAATATCCTCAGACTTGTATATGGGAGGTGAGCTATAACTGATACCTGGGCTGTATCTCTGGAAAGTCTTTCTCATTAAGGACAATTTTCAAAATTTAACTTTCAAGCTGTTCTTTAACCAGGATTGCTCTTTAACCAACATATTTTTACCGCTACTTGTGCAGGGTTGGTTTGTCATAAAGTCAAGATTATTTAATATTTATTTGTTTCATTCTCATTTGTAATAATAGAAAACACACACTGTAAAATGTCCTTGAGTTGGGCCAATTTTTTTAATGATTTACTGTTTATCATCTGCTATAAGAGCCCGAGTCAAAGTCAAAATATTTATTCTCAGTGAAACTACACTTAGAATGGTAGGTTTTCTCCCATGATCAATCCTAAAAGAAGGCAATTGAAGAGTTTTGTGTTCATGGCATGAAATGACCAGGGAAAAGGACACAACTTGGGGACAGGTCACAGATTACTGTCCTATATATACCAAAATTATTATTTTCTATGCACAGGGCTCCAATTATTTCGATTTTTAGTACTTTATTTTTTGCCTCCCTCACAGTTTTTCCTAGACTCGGGACTGGGTCTGTATATTGTGTTGCAGTTTGTATTTTTTTGTAATATTTATCAAATTTGATAATTTTTACCCATAGTGAATGATAAAAGTACTAATAAATAAAAAAAAAACCTCAATATGAAACAGTGCCTGCAATACAACTTAATACAGGGTGGGTGGTGTGTTAAGGCTAACTGGTAAGAAGTTACTGTTATGCATTAGTGCAAGAAGTATATGTCCAACCAACCAGGATCCATGTCTCACAATGTGTTTTTCTCAAGTGTTTAAAATGCTTAAAGCAAATATTCAACAAGAACAACAAACAATAAATTTAAATAAAAAAAAATTTATTCAATGTTTACATCTTTCTTCAGAAATTAGCAAAAGTAGCATACACCCATATATCCTTTATTTTCTTTACTTAACCTTTGGCAAAATTTAAATAATGCACAAAAATGATTTCAAGTTCATACCTACCCTGATATACATTCCAACTTATCCCATTACACATCCCAACCAATCTCAATACACATCCCAACTTACTATAAGACTCCAATACACACTTACAAATGTCTTCAATTTTGTCATTAATATTGTAGGAAATTTTGAGAAAAATAACATTTTGTCTTCTTAAAAAATAAATTTTGTATTATTGAACAGTGACTAGGCTTAATGCATTGGCTACTAGCTGATGGATTTGTTATAGTGATGCACTGGTTGTCCATATCCATTCCTTATTCATGATGGCAACATTATGTGAGAATATTCAAATTTCTAGGTCTTATAGGGTAACTCTTGCTGTGAGTGGGGTATGAGAAGAACAAACACAGTATTATGATAGATCTGAGATATATTTATTTCCACATTTAAAGGTGAGCAAGCACTTGTGTGGTGCCAGATCAAAAAGGACCGCCAGCTCAGCACAGCACTGATTGGTCTTAAGTCAATTTGATTACATCAGGTGAACATACACATGTAAATGACAAGATATATAATTTACTTTAAGTTTTTAGCTCAATGTGGCCTATTGGAGTGATACTCCAGGAGCCCTTTTTGTCTGATACTTATTCCTGAGATGGTTAACTTATTGTATTTGATTCTCTGTTTGAGATAATTACCTCTGCATTGGTTGCTAGCCACAGGCTGATAACACTGTTGTAACACTGGCTGAGAATACTAGCACTGGCTGGTATGAATATACACATCAAAACATGTATAATTAAATTGTTTTTTGTAAATGTAGAAATTAAAAAATAATGACTTTATACAGAAAACACAGATGAAATCTTCATATTGGGGATTTAATTGATCAATATGCTTCAAATATCCTGAAAATTAAATATCAGATATTAAAAAGTCATGATATGTCTGGTAAAGAGTTGAAATATTTTGAAATTATCGAGATTTTCTCATAATTTATTGAAAAAATGTGCCTGAATTTACAATATGACGTGAGATGTTTTGAATTGATTATGAGATTGCCCTGAATAATATAGGCAGGATGTTGTTTTTGAAAAGAAATTATTAAATTGTGAAATAGGTATCAAAGCAGGATAGCACTGTTTGGTGTCATTCTAGGAATATTCAAAGAACATTTCATGTCATAAACATCTTGTCATACTTTCATGACGTCAAAGAGTGTGCTTTTAAAATGGGGCTATTTATTAGGGTCTTCTTCAAATAGATTTCACAGACACTTATAGGGATACATCAATAAAAAAGTTAATAGATATGAAAGACAACTACATTTATCACCTATTAGTGAATTTCAAACAATGTTTGCAAAATTGGTGCTTAATTGCTACTTTTACTAATTTTTAAAGAAAGATGTAAATATCAAATAAAACTTTTATCATTTAAATTTGTTTGTTCTTGTTGAAAGCTGCTGAAGGTAACTCAGATTGACTAAATGTACTAAAAGTAACAGTTGACAAAAAATGTATTCTTTTTTATACAAGTGAACTAACAATCTATTTTTGGATAAATAAGAGTCCCAATGCCATCCCACTCAACGTGAATCATCGATTAACTTTGTGAGTATACAATGGTGTCAATTTAAAATGTCAGTCGTTTTACATTCCATGAGAGTTGTACAACTGTCAAATATTTCCACAACCCTTTTGTTTAAGTTTTTAATTTAATTTTTTAAATTTTTTTTAATGAAGGCAGAAAAAATTCATATTTTCTTAATTCATATAAGTTTGTTAACATTTAAAATTTTTTTTTAGCTCATTTACAAAATTAAAGATTTGGTATGTCTTCGAATTCATTTACATATTTGAATTTATTGTTTGTTTACACATGTAATTCAAAATACTGAATATGAATAAGAAAGTATAAAAAGTAGCAAGCTTGAGTGGTATTCTAATTTATAATTAATCCAAAAGTCAAAATACAATTTCCTTGTATTATACAATAAGACTGTGCTGGGGGAAACTATTTCTCATGCATCCCCCCCCCACCCCCCAATATTTTATGGTTTCATGTAAATCTAATTAGAGATGAGTGGGGAAAATGTGTATCATTGCATTTCTTAAACCTTAAATATGTTTACATTCAGAGAATATTCTTTTTACCTGTAAAAATAAAATGTGCAGTATTTAATTGATAGAAAATGAAAATGTTAAATATAAAGCGTTAGTTCCAATATATCACAGATATGAATGTAATTTTATGCTAAATTATATTTTCACAATAAATATTTACATATTGTATATATCCTTGTCTTTGTTTTAATCTTTGCTCTCCATACCTTGCTTCTTGACACCACAAGAGAATAAATATTGTTTGAATGATGTCACTCTGGACCATCACTTAATATGGACTGGTGGTCACTGTGCATCACTGTCTGTCAGTAAATTTGAATTCTGATAAGAAATATTTATTAATTTTCCATATTATTTTTCCATATTATTTTATCATTACATAACAGGATCAAAATTACTTTGATATACAAGAGATGGATCAACAAATTATGGAAAAGTCTGTAAAAATTTGTCACTATCATATTCTTGACTTAGCTGGCTTTAGGAAAAGGTCTTAAATTTTCCAAAAATATTTTATTAAAGCTAAATTTATCTATATGCCCAACTGTTGTGAAGTTAATTGTGATTTTTAGCCAAAAAAGCTTGGACACAGAGCAATACTATTAGGGGACCCATGTCACACACACACACGAAAAACAGCAATCACAATGCCCACAAAATCTGTATCCTTTGGCTATCAACACTACCGGTATATATATAGTTTAAAAGACTCAGCTAAGTTAGTTACAAAGCTTTCATCATATATTATACTTAGAATTGTTTTTACCATCATTTTATATCTGTATTGTCACAGAGTCCATGCTTTAAATATTGTTTGTATAAAAACAAAACTAATGTGAAGTTCTTCATTCTTTAAAAATCATTGGAGACATCTAGTACATATATTGCAGACATGTAGCATGTGTAGTATCTCTTTAAACAGCGTTTTTTTTGGAATAAACTTGATATACAAGGTTACTTTTCATACAGGTTTACAAAAAATTGTTATGTTATCTTTATAAATGTTATTTTTTCAAGTTTGTCCAAATTTATCATCATAATACAAAGTGTAGGCCCAGTCCCAAGTATGGCGAAAAAGTATTGGTCATTAAGTTATAAAATTAAAAAATCCTAATGATGAAATTAACTCAGATAGACAGCAGGTGGTGATGTTGAGTGACACACAGAGATCATCAGTTAATATCAGTGGGTATGAATCCACAGTTGAATCCAGTCAATATTTTCTTGTGATGCTGACCATCTGCCCATATCAGCTGGTGACGTACTACATTATTTTTTTTTGCTTCAATCTAAATCTAAACAATCTAAATAATGTTCTTTGGCAAATCTTTCTGAGTAAACTGACCAGTTTATGTTGACTGTGACTGCCAGTCCATACTAGCTGGTGACACACAGTAATGACTTGTGATGTCTCCAATATATACATCTCCAAGATGTGTACTATGTGTCTATAAAATTATGCCTCCAAAACATTCTACATGTCACCAATAAACATCCTGCATGTCAGGTTTCCAATATACAAACTAAATGCTTCCAATATACAATAATGATGAAGAGTGATGCATGGGGTCCATCTGTCCACATTAGCTGGTGAGGTTATTTTGGGGTTTTATTTGACCGATATGCATGTCAGAGCATGTGGGATTGAATTGTTTTTTGCAGACAAAGAAAATATAATAATGATTTGTTTGTTTGGGGTTTTACATCAATTTCAACGCTTTTTCAATCATTTTGTGATGAGGTTGGACATTCCTACCCTACCCCAGGGCGGTACAAAGTGCAAAATAATCAAAATAGACCAGATGCTTCAAGGGAAATTTTAAAATATTAAATCAACAAATCAAACAGGTTCGAATTGATCATCTGTTCATACTAGCTGGTGACGATGAGTGCTGCATGGTGACTTTGTCGAAATGTTCTGTATGTGATGACACAATGACACATCAAGTATGGGATGGAAAGTTGACACAGCCAGTTTGGGATGGCAAGTTGATGTATCCTTTTTGTGTATATGATGGCAAGTTGACAAATCCTGTATATTCTGGCAAGCTTACACATCCTCCAATTTATCCTGTGTCTTCTCTTACTTTAGTCCTGAAATATGTGCAAAAAAATAAAAATATTAAAATATTCATGATTTTCACAAACAAAATTTAACTTACCCTTAAAGTTGATGAATTCTCTGTCATGATATTGGCTCTAAACATAGGCATCAGAGATGCATCAACCCTCAGCCCTGGTAACTTATTGCACAACATTCGCTCCACACATATTTGTGAACAAAACGTCACCGCACCACATAATTGTTCCTGTGACCTTGAAAAGTAGGTGAAGGTCTTCACTGAGGTCTTCACCAGATGCTTATGTGTGTCAAGTCTCACAAAGCTGCCATCAATCGTTCTCGAGTTATAGCAACAATAGGGATTTCACATAATTGTCACTGTGACCTTGAAAAGTAGGTGAAGGTCATGTTCCATAGAAAAATGTCTGAGGTCTTCAACAGATGCTCATGTGTGTCAAATCTCATAAAGCTGCCATCATTTGTTCTAGAGTTATTGTGATTCTAGGAATTTCACATAATTGTCCCTGTGACCTTGAAAAATATGTCAAGGTCGCTGTACATCGGTCTCGTCCGAGGTTTTCACCAGATGCTTATGTGTGTCAAGTTTAATGAAGCTGCCATTATTTGTTCTTGAATTATCACAATGACAAGGATGATTTCACATAATTGTCCATGTGACCTTGAAAAGTAGGTGAAGGTCGCCGTCCACTGAACTCGTCAGAGGTTTTCACCTGATGCTTCTGTGTGTCAAATCTCATAAAGCTGCCATCATTTGTTCTTGAGTTATTGTGATTCTTGTGATTTCACATAATTGTCCCTGTGACCTTGAAAAGGAGATGAAGGTCATGTTTCATAGAAAAAATTATGAGATCTTTACCAGATGCTTATGTGTGTCAAATCTCATATAGCTGCCATCATTCGTTCTTGAGTTATTGCGATTCTTAGGATTTCACATAATTGTCCTTGTGACCTTGAAAAATAGGTCAAGGTCACCGTCCACTGAACTCGTCCGAGATTTTGACCTGATGCTTATGTGTGTCAAGTTTCATGAAGCTGCCAGCATTTGTTTTCAAGTTATCATGATGACAAGGACGATTTCACATAATTGTCCCTGTGACCTTGAAAAGTAGGTGAAGGTCATGTTTCATAGAAAAAATTCTGAGGTCTTCAACAGATGCTCATGTGTGTCAAATCTCATAAAGCTGCCATCATTTGTTCTTGAGTTATTGCGATTCTTGGAATTTCACATAATTGTCCATGTGACCTTGAAAAATAGGTCAAGGTCGCTGTTCATCGAACTCGTCCGAGGTTTTCACCAGATGCTTATGTGTGTAAAGTTTCATGAAGCTGCCATCATTTGTTCTAGAGTTATCGCGATGACAAGGATTTCACATAATTATCCCTGTGACCTTGAAAAGTAGGTAAAGGTCATGTTTCATAGAAAAAATTCTGAGGTCTTCAATAGATGCTTATGTGTGTCAAATCTCATAAAGCTGCCATCATTTGTTCTTAAGTTATTGCAATTCTCCCCATCGGTAACTCACCTAATATTGCTCATTATGCCTGCCACTTGGCGGAGCCACCAGCACTGAGTGGAAACCACACAAGATGCCAAATAATGGTGATGGGCAATTCTCTCATAAATATGACCAAAAAGTATCGTATATTTTAAATTATTAGCCGAGATATTAATGTGAAATCTTCAAAACTTTAATTGACATATTGTTATATCATTTGCAATTACGGCAGTCATTTTCGGGGCCAAAACAAACTAAAACCTACCTAAATCATACACCACTGTCTTCCTCTTGTTCTCACGATTTCAGACATATAAAAATCAAATCTGTACGTGTATTACTAGCAGAAATATTAATGTGAAATATTTAAAACTATGATTAATATTAATATAACAAAGTTATTGGCCTTGGCTGTTCATTTGATATATAAACTCCTCTCTTACTTTTTTCATTTGTTGCAGGTACAAGAAAATTGCAGAAACAAGAGTTTGTTCCCCGGTCATCAAACTTCTTTAAAATATTTTACCTTATCAATAAAAATAAATTATTAATTCTTAATTGTTTATTTTTTGTTTGTACTATGGTTAAGATCAAAGGGCACGAAACCACCCCTAAGATCAGCTGTAAGATACATTGAATGTTTGGATAGTTCCAGAAGCCAACCCAAAGACAAATTGCAAACATGTGTAAAATTGTCGAAGCCACCCCTAAAGTCACCTTCAAAGCCAACCCAAAGACAAATTGCAAACACGTGTAAAATTGTTGAAGCCACCCCTAAAGCCACCTTCAAAGCCAAATCTGTGATCAAAGGTTATTCTGTCATTGTTTCCACAACTCAAGCTCATGCAATATTTGATGTCTTCCCATTTGACAATAATATTCTGCAAAAAAATCTTATTGACAGTTAAGTTGGATATTTTTCATTCAGATATTTATCACATAAGCAAGATATTTTTCACATAAGTAAGATATTTTTCACATATGATTAATATTTTTCCGAAAATGATTGCCATAATTGTGAACATTAAAACTGAGAGCAATAATAAATTATATTGCTCTCAGATTAAAACCAGTAGTTAGTGTTAGTTTTAAATATTTCATATTCATATCTCGGCTCATAATATATGTACAGAAATGTTTTATATTTTATGTCTGACATCGTGAGAACAAGAGGAAGACAGTGATAATAGTAATTTGTAGATTATATTTTGGTTTGGCCCCGAAAATGACTGCCGTAATTGTGTACGATATAAGATGTCAATGATGGTTCTAAAGATCTCGGCTAATAATACACTTACAGAATTGATTTATATATGTCTGAAATCGTGAGAACAAGAGGAAGATAGTTATTTATGTATTTTGGAGATTGTATTACGTGTTGGCCCCGAAAATGACTGACGTAATTTTTTAGTTTTGAAGATTTCACATTAATAATATACATTGGTTAACACACGTTCACAAGTTTCTTTCCACTCAATAGCCACGCTGTCTTCTGAGCATGCGCAGTAGCCACACGTGACGTCAGACCGATGGGAGCAATTCTTGGGATTTCATATAATTGTCCCTGTGACCTTGAAAAATAGGTCAAGGTCGCTGTCCATCGAACTCGTCCGAGGTTTTCACCTGATGCTTATGTGTGTCAAGTTTCATGAAGCTGTTATCATTTGTTCTCAAGTTATCGCGATGACAAGGATGTTCGCTACAGACATACATACATACAGACATACATACATACAGACATACATACATACATACATACATACCCACGCCAGGAGTACTGCAATACCCTCAGCCTGATTACATCAGGGGCTGAGGGTAAAAAACGTCAGATGAATGTTGACAATCTACATCTATAAGTTTACTCGGCAAAACCAATTGGCATCCCGCCGAGAGAATCCTATGCTTGTGCTCAGAATCGTCAAGTTAATTATCTGATAAAGCCATTTTTCCTCTGAGAAAGCCAAGAACATTTTTTTATTAAAGCTTTTTATGTAAAATTCCTTGTTTCTCTGTAAAACAGTTCAATGAGTTCAGACATTGTTCCAATCTGATGCTACCCTGCATTTACCATCGTTTTAGTTATAAAACAGACTGACACTTCTTAAAACTAATAGCAAAGTATACTCACGTAGTTAAGCAACGTATCTGAGAAGCTTTTAATGATTTATCATGCTCAAAAACGTGTCAAAATGATATAGTTATCACGAATTCTGCTAAATTACTGTCTGCAAAGTGTGTTGTTGATGCCATTTTGTACCACGTGATCGGAAGCAGCCAATGAGAGGCATTCAGTGGATTTTGTTAGAAGCGCTTTGATTGGCTGCTTTTTATCTACGTCAGAGACCGGATACGCGCTAGGAACCAATCAAAAAACCGGAAACGCGCTACGGACCAATCAGATTCTAGCATGTTCTGCGCATGCTTGCGCGCTAGATAGTTATCCCAAGAATCTGATTGGTTCTAATATGACCCGAATGGCCCCTCATACAGTCGGGACACCAACTCTTGCCGTCAGATCCCAGGGATCCACAGAACAGGGCAAATATATCTTTGCCTTTATTATCTTCTACGCACTTCATGAATGCATCGAAACCCTCTACGTGAATCTCCTGGGCCATTTTGTGAGTCCAAACACTGAAAAATGTGACAGATATGTGAACCTTCGCCTTCCCTTGTGTGCGTGGTCTTTGCCTTCCACCAGATGCCAACTATTTTGGTTGGAGGTAGTGAAATTAATCCGGTTTATCATATATTTAGGTTAAAGTGAATGTAATTTAAAGAAATAAGAAATACACAAAGGCAATTTATGTGATATATAATGTCTGGAATTCTTTCTAAAATAATAAACGTTGACATTTTCTTAGAAAGTCTGTTTATCAATATTGGATTGTTCAGGAGGTGTTCATTTTTGTCAAAATTTTGTCAAAATTGTCAAATAATAAATCAATTATTTTATTTCAAAAATAAATATCATAAATTGTTATTTTAAAGTTTTAATGAACAAACATCAATTGTTATGACTGCCATTCTCTGTATGCTGTGAAGGGGATAAATTAGGGACAGATCATTAATCATAGTCACAGAATTTGCTAATTATTTTCTTGATTATTTTTAGATTTCACATTCAATTACACCATCATTGGACCTCTATGCATTTGTTTGACATAATTAACTATTACATTAAAACTGAGATATCCATGGATTGTTGTACGACTATATAGGATATAGGATATACCATTTAACAGATGTTAGATCACTCAGGTTCTTATCCAATTTAATATAATTATATACTTACATATAAATATTTAGGCTTTATCTATGACCTGTTGCATACATTTTATAATCTATGTCCTCTTCACTTCCACACTGGCCAGTCAGATATTCTAGGATCCCCAGTTTGTGGCCTCACCACTGAGAAATGTTATGATGCATTTATACAAGCTAGCTAGCTCACTATAGCCACTTAGATAAGTGCATGGATGGATGGATAGATTTATGCATGGATGGATGGATAGATTTATGCATGGATGGATGGATAGATTTATGGATGGATGAATGAATGATTAATGAATGAATGAATGAATGAATGAATAGTTTGGTGGATGGATTTTGTTTGTTTGTTTGGGGTTTTACATCACTTTCAACAGTATTTCAGTCATTTCGTGATGAGACCTACTTGTAGCAGATATAGTGCTGCCTCACTGAATTGTCATGTCGCAGGTCCTTGACATGACAACTCACCCGGTCACAGATTTACAAGGACAACGGGTTAACCCTTTCGGCACGGTCCTCAGCTCATGTAGGAAATTGTATCATGAATTCAAACCCGGCACAGCCGGGATTCGAACCCACGACCTTTGGATCACCACAGAGGAACTGGTGCTTATAAGCTGGCACTCTAACCAACTGTGCCACGGCCCGTGGCCTTTGGTGGATGGATAGAGATAGATAAATGAATGATTGAATAAATAAAAATAAATAAATAGATAAATAAATAATTTGATAAATAAATGAATAAATGAAAAGATAAATAATTAGTGAGATGGATTGGCAGATAGATGAATGAATGAATGAATGAATGAAAAAACAAAATAAATAAATAGATGAGTAAACAGACAAATAAATAAATAAATAAATAAATAAATAAATGAATGAATGAAAACATTAAGAGGAAGGTGTGCACATATATTTATTTATAAATAAATAAATAAATAAATAAATAAATAGATAGATAGATAGATAGATAGATAGATAGATAGATAGATAGATAGATAGATAGATAGATAGATAGATAGATAAATAAATAAATAAATAAATAAATAAATAAATAAATAAATAAATAAATAAATAAATAAATAAATAAATAAATAAATAAAAAGGAGATAATTTGATTAATAAATGATTAAATGAATGAATGAATAAATAAATGAATGAATAAATAAATATATATATAATAAATAAATAAATAAATAATAAATGAATAAATAAATAACCAAATGAATGATTAAATGAACGAATGAATGAATGAATAGATAAATGCATGAATAAACAAACAAAAAAGTAAGTAAATATATGAATAAATAAATAAGAAATAAATGAATAAATTACTCATAATTTACAATTCTTTTATTTTATGATCTCCTTGAGAAAAAAACATGTATAGGTGAAATTTGTATATACATGTATGTGTGTGTATGCGTGTGTTTGTTTGTTATGATGCAATTATGCAAACAACAATTACAATACATATAAAAGATGATGAAATAAATTATTAAATAAATGAATAGATAAATGAGTGAATGAATAGATAGATAGATGGATGAATGAATATATAAATAGATAAATAAATAATTTGATAAATAAATAAATAGATGAATGAATATATAAATAAATGAATGAATAAATGAATGAATAAATGAAATAAATAGAAAAATAAATGTATAGATAAATAAATAACTAAATGAATGATTAAATGAATGAATGATTAAATGAATAAATGAATGAATGATTAAATAAACGAATGATTAAATGAATGAATGATTAAATGAATGAATGATTAAATGAATGAATGATTAAATGAATGAATGATGAAATGAATGAATGATTAAATGAAGTAAGCAAAAAAATAAATGGTTAAAATATTAACAAATAAATTACTCATAATTTACATATATTTTTATTTTATGGCTTACTCAATGTCAAAGAAAAAAACATATTTTGAAATAGGCTTGCAGATATATTGGCGAAATTTGTTTGTACATACAATTTGTTTGTGCTTGTTTGTGATACAAGCAAGCTATCTCACTAAAATCAACCAAAATACACTGACCACAATTGAAGTCACTGTAGGATATAGAATACACACCCAGAGACTCTCAGAAATACATAAACATTCATAGACAATAATGCACGATACTGATGGTTGATGAGTCACCATAACCACCACTCCGTGAAAGTCACGTGTAAGACGGACGAGCCGAAGTTAGATACGCAGGCAGGACGAGTCCATCTGATGACTCGTGAGGAAGCCACGTAGGCAAGCCCCCACAGATGACGCGGAGTGGCCCCTTAAAAGAGACGCGCAACCGTGGATCCGGGTTCTTAGTTCCTAGAAGCTCTCTCAGGACAGACCCCCGTCTAAAAGCCAAGAAGGAGATCAACGACCACTTGCCACGGAAGATCCATGACTCTCAGTATCATGACCACATAGACTCGGGTGTTTAGCATATAGTCAGGGTTTCATAAGTATCATGCAAAATTGGTAATTCATATGCCTCGCTCATTGCCATGCCGGCCTAGCCAGACAAGCAGGGATCACAGCACTGAATAAAGGTAACTATTACACTGTGTATATCCCGTGTCTGCAGTCCTTACTTCCCGTCATTTATATGAGGGTTTGACACTATAGCTAGGATCCGTGCCCAAACTCACAGCCAGCGAGTCAGCGAGCTATGGTTAACAAGTACAGTACAGTACGATAGAGTAAGACAGATAAGAGTATCTATCTAATTGGTAGAGTATTGATCCCCCGTCCACGTCCCCCAACGACGGATACTCTCCATTAGTGGGTAACAGTCACAAGCATGTGACCTCTATTGTGGTCTGTCGATGTGCTAGGCCTGTACCAATGGTCAGTTTTCTGACAATATATCGTTTAAGTATACCCCAAACCTCAATTATCTGTACAATTATCTGTGACCTCTGTGATTTCATGAATGATTTAAGTATATTGAAGGTATTGAATAAATCATATCTATTTTATAAATTTTATATATCTGAAAGTATTCTATAGGAAAGTATTCTAGAGGAATTTGATGAATCTGAACAATTCCATCTTTGTATATTGTCCATCAATTCCAACAATTAGATCAATCCCATGAAGCAATACCATTCAAAATTGATCACACCTTCAGCAAGTTGTCAATGTACAATCAGATCTACACAGTCCATAAGCTACACAAATTTTACAACACCTATCTGGTAAACTCCATATTTCTATAAAAAAAAGATAAATCAGATGTATCATTCATATATGTCCATAGTAATCTACCCCTTGACTGTTACCTTATGAATCTTTTTATTCCGTGGGCCTCGTCCATGAGGGAGGGGGCTGAAACTCAGTCAAACCTACCCCATACACTTTATCAGAGAAGCATGAACGACTTAATGGATTCCTTCATGTCAGCATGTCCTCTAATAAAAACAATGGGATGTATCTGGACAATTAATTCTGAGCATGTATTCTCTCATTAGCCTGACTCATATCACTCAAAAGATCAAGAATTTATGTCAAATAATATTCTTGTCTCCTGTATGTGTTTATCAAAATTACCTTGTGCCACCTGGGTAACCACATCTACCATCTGTCCTTCCCTCTGCTTTCACATACCTCACCCGACTTGTGGTCAATGGTCTGCCAGAGCAAGATGTATTCCTACATTATGAGGCTGCATGCCACAACAAAGAATAACAATTTGAACATGATGTCATAGTAAACATGGGACAGGGTGTTCCTCTGACTGTAGTTGCACATTAAAGAACTATAATCCTTTCATATTAGCTAGAAATCTGCACATCTCATTTGCCAATATGATATAGCTACAGCGCACAAATTGATGCCAGCAGAGTTGACAATCAGCCCCATGTCCCAAATTATCATTTGAGGTATTGACACCAAGAAAGAAGTGTCCTTTATTTAGCAGGCTATTAATTAAGGTCTTATGCAAATATTTCACAGACACTGATGGGATCGATGCATCAACCAAAAAGTTAACAGACATACAATACATTTATCATAAATATGTGAATTTTAAATGTTTTTTCTCGTGTGCAAAATTGTTGCTTAATCTTTAAGAACCTTAATTGCAGTGCTTAATAAGTAATTCTAGATAATTCATTAACCTTTGAGTTTATTGTCCCATTTAGCCATATGTGCTCTGTAGAATGTATCTCAATCTACATTCAATTGATGGGGTTGATGGCGAATCACTTGGGTCTTGGGCCATGGATGTAATTGGCAACGAAGTGTGAGGTAATCTGGTACCGGTATGTGTTAATTTAATGGCATAGTTTGACGATTGGTTTTTTTTTTGAAGGTGTAAATTAAATCAGATCTATCTGACCAATCTTTATTCATAGTTACCAAGTTGGTGCACTACTTGTATGTACAGAATATATCAGTTGCTGAATAACTGTTAAAGTTGTATTTATCAACTTCTTTGGAATGGATGAATTCATGTTTTAAAATATGTAGTATAGAACCTAAATGGTGGATTAATATAAATTTTATATATTTGTCATTTAACAATTGGCATGGTTTAGTTCTCATTACGTTTTATTTTATTTTTCATCATGTGAACTTTTGCTGGTGTGCTGACACCCATTTTTGATTTTTAAGTGGTAATGTTTATAATTCAGTAATAAATATTATAAAATGGGATCATAAAAAGAGGATTGAGATCTGAATGGGATAATTATATGTGTGTCTCATGCCCTGTCTCTGGCAGGCCATTATAGTTTTAAATGATATTGATTACATTGATAAATCAGGTATGCCGCCAAATTTTGTGTTTGTTATTTTGCTGCTCTCAAATAGTCCGTTAGTGATAATATTATGAAAAATAAAAATGGGATATATTAGTAGTACACCTCATTTGAATACTATATTTGTGATGAAGATTGTTCAAATAAAGACCTCTCTGTTGAAATAAAAATGTTTTTGTCATTGATAAAAAAAATCAATCAGCAACTATAATAATTTTCATAAAACTAGTAATTCAGCAATTTTAATTAGTAATTTTAACCAATAGTCTAGATCCCAAATCCCAGCAAGCATGAACCACCCTAACCCCATATCCTTAATAAACCATAAGAAAACCAAACAATAATCACCAGAAAACCTTGTGTCATATTTCCATGTGGTTTTCATGAGGCTCATTTCCACATGAAAACCACATGGAAATCATATGGAAACCACATGGTTTTCCATGTGACTCGTTTTCTGCCCACTGATTCACGTGGTTTGAAACCATGTGGTTTCACATTTTGCTGTGTAAAGAAATGTGAATCATCAGTTGTTTGTTGAAAAAAAATGGACAAATAGGGACATGTACCCAATGGGACCAGTATGAAGCAGCTACAGGATGATTCAGCAGTTATCTATCTCTTATCACAGGATACTCAGCATTAAGGCAGTCAGTATCACATTAATGATCTGCGAGAAGTAGGTCTATCGGTACTGATTAACTGTTGCACTTTCTTAAAATATCTCACCTTATCAATTAATTCTGGAGCCTATTTGATAAGGTTGCTTATATTAGGATTCTGATCCAGTAGTGTCGAATGATTGTTAAAATATATGATGGAAATTAGATGATATAGTAAATTGCTCAGTTGGTACTGAAAAGAAGATACATTTGCTGGATTTATTATGGATAAGTCAATCGTAAACTGCTCTTCAGTTGGAATTGCAATGGACGATAGGGTCACAATCCCAAATATTGACAGTACTACAGATTCTTTTGAATACAGACTCGGGCACAGCAGTCACTATAGTGATAATTATCAGTTTTTTTACACTCGAGATAGACATGTGAATCATAATACAGACATGTCAAAAAACTGCAAAGCGCTTGATCGTGGAAATGAAATTCAACATTTGGAGAACTCACGTGAAGGCGATGCATATGATCCCCTCCAAACTGAAAAGAAATGGAGCAGCAAATTTGATCATATTATTTTTAACCAGGTGACAAGCACATCACGTAGTTATATGTCTGAGAGTGGACAGTATAAGGTGAAAATGGACAAACCTCATAGGAAGAAAAAAAGTATAAGGGAGGGTAAATTGCTCTCAATTTTGCCCCCGTGTCGGATATGTGGAGAAAAAGCCTCAGGTTTACACTATGGAGTCAATACATGCGAAGCCTGCAAGGTGATCATTTATTATTATTTCTTCATGGACATCTTAGTCCCAGATTCAATATATTATTCTGTGCTATTTAATTTAGATCTTGAAATCGTCAGCTGTGTAGCCTCTATATGTCGGAGTTTCTTTGCGAAAATCAAAACCCCGATATGAAAGGATCATCTTTGTTTTCTGTTTAAAGTTATCATTTTTTTTCTTCTAAGTTTGCAAATTCTATATGTTCTGACGTCCACACCACTCAAATAAAACCCAAATATATTTGTTTTCTGTATAAATCAATTTTCCTAATTCTCCCCCCCCCCCTTACACACACATAGACGCGTACACACACACATACACACACACACACAATTTCATTCACACATGAATATCGCTCAAATAAAACCCCAATATGGAAATTTCATTTTTGTTTTGTGAAAAAACTCATTATTTACATATTGTTCCACATTTTCATTGACTGTTACCATCCCACTTGGACTTTTTGTATGCTGTCTTATATAAACATATTTAAATAAACAAGAACATCTTGTTAAAAATATATACTAATGTATATATGTTTTTCTGCCTGCATTATTTCAGACTAACTCGAAGTAAACTTCGAGATTATGACAAAATGTTTGATACTGGAAGGGTCTTTATCTCGGGGATTCGATACTGTAGCAGGTACTGAAAGGCATCAAGTTATTTGTATTTATTTGATTGTAGGGATTCTATAGGAGGAGTTTAAAGCGTGACATTGTGTACCAGTGTGCAGATTCAGGGAACTGTGAGATTTATTCAGACAGAAGAAGTTCATGTGCATCATGTAGATTTGAGAAGTGTGTCAGACTAGGAATGTCCAAATCAGGTAAGAACCATTCTTAAGATATTTCACAAATGAGGGAGGAGGGGATATTCTCTTTTAATTCTTTCTTAAAAACTCATATTTCTAAATAATTCGTGTCTTGTAATTTTACATTCATGCTGTCATATATCTTTGGGTCTCTATGAAAGTTTAATAATTTCAGCAATAAAAACTGGTAGATATCCACACGAAAAGAAAAGCAGTTACATAATAGAAGTGAAAACATTGCAAGGAAAAGCCCGCCATGAGGAACGAATGAAATACCGAAATGAAAGATTACCAGCTGCAGTGCCCCCTCGTGGTGAGGAAGACAATGGGTGCTTCAGACATGACCAAACAATCACCCCAGCAACAGAACATGACAATCTTATACAGTGTGTGACTCAGGCCTATCTCAGTGTGACACCTTATCCACCCGAGATACTTGAAACATTGCCAGAGAACCAGGCCAATATTGCGGTATTTATTCGATTATTCATATTCTACATTAGATAATTACCAAACACTGTCAAAGATATCATTTTTTTTATTATATGCTATCTGAAATTCTTATCTTTTAAAAGCAAGATATATAATGCAACTTGTGATAAATCAAATCACAATAAAAGGAGTCCTTTAATATTGAATATTGTAGAAGGATGGTGCATTAAGAAGAATGATGTTTGGATGTTTGAAGCCATTGCCCCTGGAGGAGTATAAGCGGGTTTACAGAACCACTGGAATTGACATTGATGGCAGGAAGGAAATGGTCACCAAACTCATACCATGCATTGAAAAAGCCATTAAAAGGTTTATTTCTTTTGCAAAGCAGCTACCAGGATTTCAAACTCTTCACTCTGAAGATAAGATTACTCTAGTCAAAAGTAATTATTTTTCAATATATTCATTACATGTAACATGGTATTTTCTTAAGAGAAATCATCCACATTTTCAACCTCCATTCAGCCATGGGGTCACATTATCCTCTGACCTGATTATCCCCCAGACTGGCTGACCTCTGACCTGATTATGTCTCTCCTAGTGTGGTGATCTCTCTTATGTAAAAAAAACAACAGCAATCCTTTATTTATGTGCATCTTGTCTTGTGAAATATATTAATCCAATTATCAGTGTCCTTAAACTACTTTTTTAAGCATCACGATTTGATGACTGGTGTTTGACGGCACAACAGGGGATCAACGTAGAACATGATATTTACACAAACCAGTCTGGAATTCACTTCTTCAGAGAGGATCTCCTCATTCTCGATGACGAATACTTCGCCTCAGAATTGTTTCGCATCTCTGCTAAAATCCAAAAACTGAAACTATCAATAGAAGAGCTGTCATTGATGAAGGGGATCTGTATTTTCTCACCTGGTGAGTATATGTCTGTCTGTAATATATACGCGGTAGGTATATAAACTAAAAATGTGATGGTGACCAAATTGTGGGAGTTGCAATCCACATGCTCTCCCAACCACCAAACGTAACAAAGTATTCACCTAAAGTTTGGACAGATTGCTAGATTGGGGGCATCATGGGGTGGTCATTAAGGTCCGAATTACAATAGCCCCCTGCTATTAGAACATTCTCAGAATGTGAACCTTTCACACTCTGTCACACACCACTTATACCAAATCTGAATTAAACATATAATAATACTTTTATTTGACCATCCATATCAATACAGATACATAGTCCTAAGTTATACTACACATTCATAGCATTGTTATTATTTACATTGTTCATTGTGTTCACATTTCTATCAATTACATCATCTTGTTCACTTCTTCGTTTGAAAATTAAATATATACATTTGGCAAGTTGCCTCATTACGTTATTATTTTCTGACTGTAGAATGGTAACAAACTGTGTATCAATATCACTGTTATTAAAGTTGTCAATAAACTGCCTAGCTGTGTTAAACAATTCTTCTCTGAGATCGGAGTACTTACTACATGACATTAGGACATGATGTTCAGATTCTACATGATTATCTACACAAAATATACAGAGACGTTCCATAACATCTTTTTTGCACTAATCCATTTACCATTAACAAGTTTACGCTGCCATCGGCATTTTTCAATTTCTAAGTTATGTGCACTAAGACGGAATCTTGCTAGAGCTTGTCTATGGTTCTTGTTATAAATAAAAAGGTATTTCTCAGTCACAAAATTTGATTTGAAAAGGCAGTAGGTTCTTAATTTAGGTAATTTAAAGATTTCATCCTGCCATTGTTTTCTAAACATCATGTAAATTTGCTATTCTCATAGACACTAGCTTCCTAATAACCATGTATCATATATTATTTTCATCAATTCCTTTTGAAAACTACAAAAAAAAATCAAATTTGTATAATTCAATGTAAAATGTACTGCTACTAAGAAGATTTGACGAATCTTTGATTGTAGACCGGTGTCAACTTCGTGCCGCAGAGATTGTACAAGCTTGCCAGCAAAGGCTGACGGACGCCTTGCTCTACTACCTCGGCGTTCACCATGGATGCAGATCCAATCAACGCTTTGCACAAATTGTGTCCGTCTTCACGGAACTCAGAGGTATCCACCACAACCATGATAAGATTGAGGAGAAGTTCTGTCAGTGGGGAAATGAGTTACAACCTCCACCTCTACTGGTAGAGATGCTGTGTCTGGATAACTAGCAAACTCAAAACCTGATTGAACTCAAGCTCTTCTTATGTACAGATGTACAAGGCAAAGTTTTAGCAAAACCAGTCTGTGTGTGACTTTCTACAATCCACTGGTGATACACTCCTTGTAGAAGGTAACTCACAAGACGGTCTATGGGGTGTAGAACTGAGCACCATTGACAATGCAAAATGGAATGCGAGGAATTGGATGGGTGAAATACTTACACGAGTCAGAGATGAACTATAATGACCATGGTTGCCATGGTTGCCATGGTTGCCATGCTCATAGATTCATAAGTATTATAGTTGCACTGTATCCCATCATCCAAACACATGCTCATTAATGGGGAAAAACATGGTTATTTAATATTCTGGGGTGAATGGGAGATTTTATATTTCAATTAAAATGTTAATGTTAATGACTCATTAAGACTCAAGACTCAAAGACTCAAGACTCAAATTTCATTTATTCAGGCTTTTTTAAGATTACAGAAAATCAGTTACATAATACGTTTTTACATGGAAATTATATGTAAAGGCCAGGGAGACCCCGTTAAGGTGGGTTTAAACACCGCTATCACTGGGGCCACCCTGTGAGTGTAATAGAAATTCAGTACACAATATTATTATTCTGATATAAAGTGGACATGAGTTATCAAAAAGTATCTGAAGTAACGTACCATTTGTTTAATGTAGTAAAAATTGATACTAATGTGTCAGACATAAAACTATATATGTGTATACAATGACATGACTTATTTGAAGCCAACAACATGACATATAAGAAACACTTGGCTAGAGTGCTTGATTAAGTCCTCCACATACATAACAATTATCAATAGTACATTTGTCTTTATACCGATTCACAAAAAAATTCTTAATGTATTTTGAAAAGCCCTGCAAGCTATGAGTTTCTATTTTGTCTATGATACAGCTGGGAGTGTTGTTAATAGTATTTGGGACTGAATATCTGATATATTTTCTAACATATTCATGTTTAATTAAAGGGACTCTCATTTCTAGTTCATTTCTTGTACTGTGATGATGTATTTCATTTATTTGTATCAAAGACAGCTTTTGTAAATAAGATGGAAGTAAATTGTTTTTGAATTTATAATAAAACTTCAATTCTTGCAGTTTCAGGATATGATCAATTCTAAGCAATTTGAGTTCTTTAAAGATTGGCTCAGTGTGAGCATTATATTTTCCTAATTTAATTATTCTAACAACTTTTTTTTGTAATCCAAGTATGCGGCCACATTTTGACCCCAAAGAAGTACACCAAAATTTAGGTGAGACAAGATAAGAGAATTATATATCAGTAACTTTGCCTTTTCATGAAAAAAATGTTTTAAATTATTTAGAATACCAATATTTCTTGATATTTTATTAGCAATTGTATTGATATGATTTTCCCAGGTTAGATGCTCATTTAATGTAATACCTAAAAAATTGAAATGTTTGACCCTTTCAATAGCAGTACCATCTATTTTCAGATTTAGCCCATCAACCTTTCTCTGGGGTGTATGAAACATCATATATTTAGTTTTTGGTACATTTAATGATAATTTATTTAAATTTAGCCATTCACTGACTTTGTCCAGTTCATTATTAATGGATAAGCTATTGTTTGGTTGTGATGATTTTTTTGACATCATTTCTAATGTTCCAGATAATGTAGTATCGTCGGCATATATTATGAAATCTAGTGATTTACTTGAGAGTGCAATATCATTTATATAAATCACAAACAAAAGTGGTCCAAGGATTGAACCTTGGGGAACACCTGTTCCAATATTCACAGTCTGAGAGGTTATGCCATCTATTTCAACATATTGTGTTCTTTTGTGTAAATAATTTTTCATTAAGTCAAGGGCAATTCCATTTATTCCATAATAACTAAGTTTCTCCAAAAGAATACTGTGATCTAATGTGTCAAAAGCCTTAGATAAATCAATATATATATTAATTGGAATATCATTTTTATCCATGGAGGTTATAATACGGTCTACAACTTCCAAAGCTGCAAGCTCTGTTGAATGTTGGTTTCTAAAACCATACTGACTGTTATAAAACAGCTTATTAATTTGAAAGAAATGATATATTTGTTTAAAGATAACCTTTTCAAAGACTTTAGACATAGCTGGTAATAATGATATAGGCCGATAATTAGGAAAATTGGGAAAATTGGGAAAGTAATCTTGGGATAAAAACTTTCATTTGTCAACATATCAAAATAATCTGCAATAACTGATTTATCATTTATCTTCAGAAGATCAATATTAAAGTCACCAGTTATAATAATCTCATTGTTTCTTGGGCCTAGATCAGATAAAATTGGACTAAATTCATTAATAAATTCTCTGTAATCTTCAATCAACTCTCTAGGTGGTCGATAGAAATTTCCTATTGTAATAGGTTTCCGTAGGTTTTCACCTTTCTTTACCTGTATAACCTGGCCTTCCCAGTTATTATACTTATTCAATTTCATTTTGGATACATATTCAAATTTCTTGTTCAAGTATATTAACAATCCACCTTTAGAAGTACAAGAATAACCCTGGGGTATCAATTCATAATTTTCTAATTCAAACAATGATGTATCACAATTTTCTGGCAACCAGGTTTTTTGTATGCATATAACACTGAACTCAAATCCTGAATCCATCAGACATTCTACAAATACATTGAGTTCACTAAATTTGGCTCTGATTGACTGAATATTTGTACTAAGAATAGTAAATACATTTGTCTTGTTTTTCAATAATGAATATAACATTTCCTTATCATAATATGGTGAAAGTTTTATAATCTCAACATCTTCCTCAGTATCACTGGCCATGTCAATTATGTTTAAAAGACAATTATCTTCAATGCCACCATGGTGTTTGAGAATATCTTCATCTAATGTCATTGAGGTTGAGATTTACAAAAAGTATACATTACACACATTTTCATATAATATATGGATAATTTGGTACTAAGTGTTACATATGCACATTTAATGGTAATCAAACATTTACAAATGCTAACTGGATTAAGTATTTGTGAACACAATGGTAGCAAGTATAATCTGACAAACAATATTTATGCTGCACCAGAATAAATGATTGAGTCTAAACATGACTGTGATGCAGTAATGTATGACAGTGTGCAAGACATGATAGTCAAACAGTGTGCTACGCGTGGTTAGCTAGTGGTTATAATATATTTATCATATAATATTTAGTGTAACATAGAACATGGGAAAAAACAATATAAAGATATTTATCATATAATATTTAGTGCAACATAGAACATGGGAAAAAACAATATAAAGATGTGAACATAAATTAGAATGGAGAGAATATCCTAGCAATACATATAGTTAAAATTAAGGTATAATCATATGTATACTCCATATATCACCTATATGAAAATATAGGGATGAGTTCTCATAGATATAAATGATAATTATCTGTCATTTCACTTTGCTAGATCTAATCTAACCTGGCATAAAATCTCACCAAGCCAGTTTTCGCCCTTCCATGTGTGTGGATCAAAAATGGCATTGTCTCTCACACTTAAACCAGTTCCCCAGCAATCATCTTTGGGATTTCCTTCAGCGAGATGATTTTTGCCTGTTTTAATCAGGAAGTCCTTGAGGTGGTCATTTTGGCTAAACTTTTTCAAACAACACATATACATAACATCTTTCGCCTTATCTGGGTACCACTTATTTTCATCAAAGTTTTGGATCTTAAATCCAAGTCTATAGGCATCTGAGGGTGTTTTGGCATTGACAATGAGTCTTGCAGTTACATTATCATTGAAGTACATGGCCTTGTTGAATTGGAACATGTGTTCTGAGGTCTGGTGTACATTTCCATCATCATCCTTAATCTTAGCTTCATGAAAACCAGATAAAGGTTAAGCAGAGCCAAAGAATGCAGTCACGTTATTTCTTGTTGGAGATGCAATTTTCCTGGGATCTAATTCACGTGGTATTCACTGTGTACATTTTCCCTTCAATATAGAGACGATCAACAGATAATGCTGCCTTTTTCTTTTGCTTAAATGCTTCAATGAGGATGGGACGGAGGATTCTTCTGCATCTTTCTACTTCCTCTGGGAAGTTTTCAGAGAGCCAGTACTGAGAGTGCTTAAGTTGTCTTTTGGCATTCCATATGGTAACTCTATCTTTGAACCAATGCATCTTAAATATTATGCCTCTGGGTTTCTGATTAGCACGCTTGGGTCCTAGTCTATGGCATCTTGCTATTTTAATTTCTCTTGCATTTGGAATCTTCATAGTATTGAACATAATATTATAAATCTTTGATGTACAATCAGTGTCAGACTCATTTTCACATTCAGGTATACCATAGAAAACAAGGTTGCCAAGACGTGATTGTGTTTCAAGCTTTAAATTCTGCTCCTTCAGGGTACTGTTTTCCTTTTGGAGAGAATCAATAACAGATCATTAGACTCTTTATATTCCGGTATTGAATAACTAGAAGAAATCCAGTCATGCCTTAAAAATTAATAGACCTTCATTTTGCAGATCTATTTGTTTATTGTGTATATTTGTGCTGGTTATAATCCAATAATACTTTCATTAGACAAGAATCTTGTTAAACTTAAATTTGTGTTCTTTTTGATATACTATTGACATTTGCTGATGAAAGCAACAGATGATAACATTGTAAACCCCAGTGTCTGAGCAAGGATCAGGGTTGAGTCGGGCTATCACAGCTAGAGCACTGATACTATATGTGTCCTCACTATGTGTTAATGTCATATATGTGTCCTCACTATGTGTTAATGTCACATATGTGTCCTCACTATGTGTTAATGTCATATATGTGTCCTCACTATGTGTTAATGTCATATATGTGTCCTCACTATGTGTTAATGTCACATATGTGTCCTCACTATGTGTTAATGTCACATATGTGTCCTCACTATGTGTTAATGTCATATATGTGTCCTCACTATGTGTTAATGTCATATATGTGTCCTCACTATGTGTTAATGTCATATATGCTCTTATGAAATGAGTGTTTACTTGTTGATACTGCTCATGTCTCTAAAGCTTTCACAAGTTATGTGCCGATGCCAACCATTTTTGCCAACCAATATTCTCTGTGACTGTGATACTGGGATACAGCTAGATTCAAATTGAATAAGTTTGAACCATCTAACAGCTCTCTATCTAACAATGATCACACCTCACAAATTGAATATGTTTGACCCATCTAACAGCTCTCTATCTAACAAGGATGACACCTCACAAATTGAATCAGTTGACTATAAATTGATAATTTCCTCTGTAAATGTATTGAAAAAATGATGGACACAGTATCTGGTATTATGATAAACATATTTTCAGATCATCAAACCTACTTCACCTTAAATTGCATTCAGCTAAAACCATCTAAGCCTGCACATATTAAAATTCGTTCACAAGATAACCAGTCTAACCAGTCAAAAAGTTTTGAAATTTAATAAATATTAGCACAAGAGATCCAGATGGCCCACCCGTGAAATCAATTATAGGGACAATCTTTACAAAAGAAAACAAATGACAGATCCACATACATCTGAATATAATAAAGTAAACACAAATTTAAAAACATATAACAATATTCTTAAAAGTATATGCATAGCACAAAAAAGCATTTTGAAAATTTATTCAATAAATATAAAGGTGATATTAGAAATACTTGGAAAACCATAAATGGTATTCTTAGTAAAATAATAAAAAAGTCATTCCCACAATGTTTCCAGTATGGATAAAATGTTAAAATTAGACATAGCAAACAAGTTTAATACCTTCTTTACAAACACTGGACCACTAGCACAACAAATCATAGCACCCCCAAACTAAAGCTTAACAAATATCTTCCATTCATTATAATCAGCTTTCAATTTGAAAGTGTAAATGAAGAAACAGTAACTTTAATTGATAAATTAGCACCTGATGGAATAACTTCTAAAACCATAAAAAGAATTATAGATGCACACATCAAACGACATACAATTATAATAAATCGAATGTTAAATACATGTATTTTTCCAGATAAACTGAAAAGAGCAAAATTAGGTCCCATATGTAAGAAAGATGAAGAAACTCTTTTTTACAAATTCGCCCTTACCAGCTATTTCAAAATTATTTGAAAAATTGATATTAAAACAGCTCTATAATTTCTTTTAATCAAAAATGCTGTTTTATAATGGCCAATATTGCTTCAGAATAGATCACTCTACTAGACTGCTGCACTTGAACTAGTTGATAGAGTCTTAATGGATATGGACAAAAATGACATACCCTTGAACATATGTTTAGATCTTTATAAAGCCTTTGATACACTTGACCAAAACATTCTATTATATAAGCTAAATTATTATGGGGTCAGTGGAACACCACTCATGGAACATTTTATTTATCAAATCGCCAACAGCATGGAGATATAGATAGTATAAAGTCAAACATGCTGACCATTTCAACAGGAGTACCCCAAGGTTCTATTCTTGGGACACTATTTTTTAATATCTATATCAATAATGTATCAAACTCAAGGAAAACATTTGATTATATGTTATATGCTGATGATACCTCACTCTCCAGTTCTTCAGGATGTTGATTAAAAAATGTGAGAATCAGAATACAACTGCAGTGGTAAATAAATAATTAGGGAATGTTAATGATTGGTTAAATACAAACACGCTTTCTCTTAATGTAACAAAATATAAATATATGATATTCCACACATCTCAAAGAAAGACAGATAGTTTGGAAATAAAATATCATCCACAAAAGATTCCTTTTATCTGCAATCATGAAATTCATGATCATGCAACCAGAACACTAAATCAAATTCACCAAAGCAAGAACAACCAGTCCTTAACACAATTTTGATCAGATATGATCTACCAAAATCAATCAATGTCACCCCCAAAGTCTATTCTTGAAAAAAATTAGATAGTTTAAAAGGTTTTACAAAATATATAAAAACTCATCTAAGATGCTATCGGGGGTCCTGTGCATTAAGAACATTATTGAAGTTTAGTTATTATGATAGATTTATACTTGTCATATTAGGTACATGTGATGAACTAACCCTCTTATTTTTTACTTGTATTCTTGTATATAATTGAAGGTTCTGACATATTTTTGAGATATTAATTGTAACTTCATTTTCAACAGGGTGGTTCTTGTGACAGTGACATGTATTTGTCTTAATGGGAATCTCGCTGGTCCTAACCATAATGATACAGTAACCAACAATTTCTATATGAAATACATTGTAAATAAGGGTCAAAATAAATGAATTTCATAGTTCCTAGTTAAGAAACAAACACTAAAAATCGGTTGTATATATATATATTTATTAATCATGTATTGTCATTGTTTATTAAGGAAATCAAAATGATGAATACACTGCATGAGGTTTTAATCATTTCATGTCAATTTTAAACAATAAGTAAACAATAAAAATGTAATGCAAAAAGCAACGATTATCATTTTCACTCATGCATACAAAACAGTCATCTTAAGATTTCAATAATCATTCAAAAATATGTAAATTAACTAGTAGTCCAATTTCTCATTTCATTTGAATGCACAAGCATTGAGATAGTTATGAACCTGGTTTGACTTGTGTAAAGGAGGAATGAGTAGTGACTATTTTTAATGCTGTCTTACAACTTTAATTCGAACACGATGTTTAAGATCAGCAAAATATACTATAATGTATGGTTTTGCAAGTTCAAATATCTGATAGTAATCACATGAAAAGGATATATCACTGGTTCCAGTCCAAGTGAGTAAATCATTTTTGAAGTTCTGATGAGTTATATAAATATTATATTTCTAAGTGGCCAAGATGTTGGTTACATTTGATATCATGTCATCAAGCTTCAGAGCAGATTTCAACTGAATTAGTCCACACAACAGTAGGCTTGAAATAGTAATTTTCTTCCGCTGATGGCACATGTATCCACAACCAAATTGTTATTGGTACATATTATTTTTACACATAAAAATGCTTATTCTTTAATTATCTGTAATTTAGAAATCCTATGTAGCGGCGCTCCTGTGTCACATCTGGAATATACATACATTAAAGTCATCTGGAAAAATGCGTTTCTCTATTTTGATCTGTACCCTTTTAATGTGGACTCCCAGTTGATGAGAGCAATACACTTTTCTGATTCAATAAATAACACTTATATCTAAACAGATAATAAATAGATTAGCTTTACATATCTCATGAATTGTTTTCTCTTTAATTCTTTTATTACAACAACTGAACAAACATACTCCAAAAGAATGCCTCAGAACTGAGATTTTTTCACTCTCTGGGATAATCACAAATTTACATATTTCCTATTCTAATTGTTATAATTCATATCATTTGAAAGAAACCACAAATCTCTGAAGCTTCCTAAATCTTTCAAATTAAACTTCGGAATCCTAGCAAACTGTTGAATTGTCACCATTGCTTCAATTCATTTTACAGAAACCAAATATTCTTTTTAAAAAATGTATTTTTCTTTCAATGTATGAAGCAGTGAAATTGAAATCTATATTAGACAAGTTAAGTCCAGGAAAAAAAGGTCCAGTTTCTCATATTATGTTTTAAATGGAAAGGAGGGCAGTTTGAAAAACACATAAAATGTATATTTTACATTGGGTTTTTTTGTGTTTGTTAAAAATATCCTAAATGTGAAGCAGACTTCTTTCCTGGCCAAACAGGTCCTGACCTTTCCAAAGCAGCCTCTAAGCTATCTCAGAATCTGAATATAAAACAAGATTGACCACATCGGAAATATCCTAATATCTAAGATCTCAGTAAATACTCAGAATCTGAGCACCAACTTCAAATCCAAGTATAATGGAAAACGTACATGCTCAAAATCCAAGAAAACTTCAAATCTATGCATGAAATTGGTATCTGAGCACAAACTTTAGATTAAAGTATGATGGAAAAATCAGGCCAAGATATTCTGTTTTTGCTTATGATACAATGACTTTTTGACCATGTAAGCACATGGCGTTTGGATTTGTTTGCAGGTCATTTTAAACCAAATCAACATTCATATATTGCCAGCTATTTCAGTCACTCAGCTGGGAAAATGTTTCCCTTCTTCACAAATACCAACCTGTTGGCAACAAGGAACGAAATATAACTAAATATCTAAAAGACTTTTAATTCTGCATTCCTCTCCATAACAAGGCCCTCACTCAATTCGAAGGAGGAGAGAGAATAAAATATTCCTCCATATTTTTCAGATCAATGTGAGTATTGTGTGGCCATTTTATTTGCACTGTTTTACCAAGACACTACCATTCATCCTCAGCTAACACAGTACAATGAGCAACCTTAAGAGAAGATTCCAGTAAATTGCTCAAATTTCTAATAATTATTATTGATAATTTTCTGTTAAATAAATAGTATTAAACATTATAAATAATATTATTAATAATTAAATATTTACTAAACGTGTCCTACATATCTTTGTGATGGCCTTTCAGGTCACAAAACTATTTCTTTCTTTTTTCGTTAGTCTTATACTTTTTGCAAGCATATGCAAGGTTAAAGTTCTCAAACACTATGAACTTTAGAAACACTCACGCTTAAAAAACAAAACAAAACAAATTGTTTCTGTATATATATAGCACCTCATGAGAAAGCCAGGGAAAATGTAGGACATAGTCTTTAATGCAGACTTTTACCATCATTGAAGTTTGACAAATAATTTCTTCCAAGGAACACATACATTTATCTTCACTTTACTGATTACAATTTTGAAGAAAAAAACTTCGTTTTGTATATAGATATTAAAACATTTTATAAGATATGGTACAATGCATAAACTACTAATACATTCTCGTATACACTTCGCTTTTGTCTCATAAGATACATTCTCCATATTTGAAATAAAAGTACTTCTCATGACATTCTTTTTTTCTATCATAGGTAAATATAACAATTACCACTTCATACACAAGCATGAATACATTTTACTCAATATCAACTTGCAGAGTAACAATTTATACAAGTTGATCCCATTACACTAAAGTTTGTCTTTATTTCATACATTCATTATTGGAAGTATTCTCAACGTTATCACATACTTTGTAGTGCTATATTGTTCTCCATTCACAACAAGCCCATTCATTCACTCTGTCACGCAGTTTGTACTTTTCCCAGTATACATTCCTCTTGTGTATTTTTTTTCAAACCATCCTCCCTGCTCTAACTTATCCGTCATTAATGCAAAGGGTAAATGGAACAAGACAAGACAAATTTATCTATTGTATTTAAAAGCCTGGGAAAGTAAATTATCTGGGGTTATTTCTCACTCTCATGACAAATTATTGGTTTTGGTGTTTTCATCAGACTGACTACAGACAAGTGCACTCTGGTATGATTACGCAGGCCACTGTCTGAGCTTGATAGACATATTAATTTTGTACACTAAATTTTGTGTATGCTTTACTTGCAAAAAAAAAGATTTACCCCAGAAAGTTTCATCTTCACTTGAATACAATATTTGAAAAGCTAGAATGATTTTCTTCTGGGGTTGGCTTATTATTCAACAGTCAAATAAAAACCTTTTTTCTGGTTTACTCAAAAAAATAAACAGCAATCAATTGCCAGATGTCCCACTGTGTATACATGTAGATTACTGAAAGTAATATTCAAAAATTCTATGAACTACATAGAATACAGGGAAGGTGTGAATTAATATGCTTAATTTTATGTGGAAAGATTATAGTGCAAAGGCCAAAGTTTCAACACTGCATCGTCACTTAGTCAATTTAAGGTAGGCTGGGGAAGGAGAATTACTGTCGAGTAAATAATCAAATAAATTTAGCTTCATTTCAGGTTATTAAGCTTCTTCACCAAGGCTTTATTAAACAAATAAATAGTTTGTGCTATCATGCCTAGAATCTGCTTTTTGAATGAAGTTCTCTTTGTCCATTCTCTAGCATCAAAAGTTTATTATTTCAATTCTTACAGAAGGTAATATGATGGTGGATATTAGTGAAAAACTTTGAGGAATATCCTTCTCACCAGAGGGCAGCTCATTCCAAAACCTGATACACAGCAAGGTCTCCCCAGTTTGTTTATTTTGCTCAACATTGTCTGTAACATCTATCACATTCAAAGTATAATGCAAAAACAATGTTTATTTCCCCTTGTTTACTGGGGCAAGACTTTCATCTGGGTAACATATACTACTCCTCATGATGTGTCATCCACCAATACTGATAGCTCAGTCTATAATAGGCTCGAACATTGACAGACAGATGGACAGACAGACAGAAAGTGACATCTTTGTTTTGCCAAAGCTACTACAGGCAAGGGAAAAAGAAGCAAATATTCTTTTATGTGCCAGTGTGTTAACAACAATTTCCACAGTATCATATATGTAACCGAGAACAAGCTGCGGAGACAAGGGAGCAAAAATAAAGGTTTTTGTCAATCTATATGTATAGATAGCTTGTCTGATGCATTTCACCCTCAGCAAAGTGCTCTTCAGTGACTTAGAGTGACAAATGTGATATTAAAGTGTATAAAATCACCTGGTCTGTCGGGGACAATGTTGACCTTGGCAGTTCTCAGTCTAAAATGAACTGCTCGATCGACTGATCAAATAGGTTCTATGCTAATTGTGACGTCATACAGGTGAGTTGTTTATGTTGACAACCTGCTATGGATACACATGTGTGTAAATATTAGGGGGGTCTCAGTTTGGGATAAAGGAACAAAGGTTTCCTGGTGATCATGAAGATGATCCCACAGTAAATAATGTTGCTTGTGATGTATGGCACAGTAGGGGTGGTCTGCAGGGAATGGGGTGCAGGCAGCAAGGTATGACTGTCATTAGGAAGAGTAAGTTCATTAATGTGACCTTTTAGGGGGTCAATCTCGATGAGCCAAGCCGGTGGAGCCCCCTACGAGCCCCCCGGATAAGAGGGGGTCCACCAGCTTGTCATTGAGACCAAAGGGTTCCTGTGTCTTCAAAAAAAAAAAAAAAAAAAATTATTCCAGTGTCAATGAATTCACCCAATTATTCTGGCAGTTTTATTTCCATACAATTTTTGCCCATAACAAATATCTTTCATATTTTATTTGTTTTCAGTCATATTCATTCACAGACTTGTTCTCTTGTAAAATCAACAAATATAGCACTACTTGAAGTAAATGTAGCCGCATCCTTTGAACTTATAGCTTATCAGCAACTCATTTTATATATATATCACATTTATGATCAAACATCATGTTCTTATTTCATTTGTATATTCAATTATATATTCAGGTAGACATTGCGAACTGTCAAATACCACATAAATCTTTGGTTCATTGACATTGTCTACACATGTATCAAAACACTTCCCATAGGGGTTGGTGGGGTCCAAAGGCGGGGGTTTGCGCATCTGTGACCTACCTTGTGTGTACTGTCCAACTAGAACGCGAGACAAGAACATGACGTGATTACTCTTTTCTGGTTTCTCTGTATCTCTTGATGTTGAAGGTTGAGGTGGTAGAACTGATTGGTTGGCTGGCACACCCCACTGCACTCCCACCCCAGAGGTCAGTGACACCAGGGCATTAAGACGGGTCACCAGGTGCTGGGATTGTGCTCGTCGACCTCCCGGTCCCAGCATAGGTGGGGTACCTATGGGTAACCATGGTGATATTCCCAGGTTGTTGTTGTTGGTATGCAGTTGCTGTAAAATGCTGAGGCTTCTGCTGCGAGATGGTCGGTCTGTGTACATGTGTGAATATGAGGCATCTCGGGCAAAATATGAGCCTGAAAGTAACACACATGACAAAGATTATTAATATTACCAGTAGCTCAAATAAAGTCAATTCAGAATCTGATAATGAATCTTAGAAATGAATGGACAAGCTGCTAAAGTTGAGATGTTGAAATGATGATATAAGTTCTTGTGCTCTGCTCTCCCAGAATTTTATCTGATCCGGATAAAAAATTGATGGTATTGGCTGATGAGAGCAGTGTATGAAGGGAAAAATTTTGCATCGTAAACTTTTGCCCGCCATTTTTCAAGATGGGAGGGAAATTTCAGATTCACATCATTCATTGACAAGCCAATGTGAGTGCTATTCCATTTTTGTTATGCAATTTTTATGCAAGTACAATGCAATCTGTGTAATATATGTCACCATTCTGAAGGTAAAACTGAGAAAAACAACAATCTAAAGCTGAAAGGCAGAGAAGTCAATGTCCTGGACAGGCTGTCCCCACTGTTCCAGATGTGCTGTGTGCAAAGAATTGGGTCAAATACGATCGTAGCACTGTGGAAATGCACTGGATAAGGGAGAGCAGATAGCGAGAATTGACTACTGCTACCCCCCTAAGACATGCCCAAGGGCTGAACATCAGGGCATAAAAAGCAAAAACATGTATACTTGTTTCTGATGGGTTAAAATCATGTTACAATCAAATTAACTTTTTTGATATTGTTTATTTACACATTGAGAAATAAAAATATAAATATGATGAAAATGGTCATACCTTGCCCATACATTGTGCCATGAACACCACACCTCCTCCAATCAAAGTTGGTTTTACAGATGCCATCCACAACATATTGACTGGTTCCATGGAACAGCTGTTTCTCCAACACTTGCTGGCTCCCATTCTCCGCTTGCATCTGTAGCTTCTTGCTGTAAAGCCAAACAAAACTTGTTTTCAGCTAACTACTTATTTTCAATTATTGATTGGTTTTCAAGACTATGATACAACATGAAAGAAAATAATTGCCTCTCAGATCAAAGGTATCACATTTCTGATTATTCTTTAATGCACAAAAGCAGAAACAAATTCTTTGAACTTCTCATAAAAAGGAAGACTTACACATTGTAGAACTGGTAGAGAATGGGGTTCTGCACCCTGCAGATCTTGGTGATATTTGCCCGGGGGTAGAACATGGTTGTATGGAACATGATGGCCAGCTCCAGATATTCCACATCCTCACTATTCAACTCAACCAACTTATAACCCTGTCAACATTAAATATCAGCATGTATGTGATCTGACTCAATGGACTAAAGCTAATATACTAATATTAGTAACCATATCATTTTTTAAAAATAGCAATAAGTTTTTAAACCCCAAACCTTAATTTAATTTTACTCACAAACATATATAAAATAAGACCACACAAATAAAAGGCATTTCCTTCTGTGGTGACAATGCCCAACTCACTGTGTTTTGTTCCATCGGCTCCCAGTGGCTAGGTAAACCAGTCAACAACTTGTCAGATTTATTCTTGTCTGGATTTTCATTGCGTTCACGATCAGCATCCACAATGGTAACCTAAAAAGAATAATTTCCTTGAATGTTTGGAAAAGAAAGACATTTATATCATCTTAATTGCTATTCACTAATATGCTTGCCAAGCCTTTCTTCAAACTATAAATCCTATCTTTTATACCTTTCATGTCTTACTTGACAAATTGGTACTTTTTAAATCCTAAACAATTCCAGGGTGGCCACACTTTGATGAGAAAGAAATTCCCTGACATTTCCCTGACTTTTCCCTGACTCAAGAAATAATTCCAGGTATTGCGGCCTCCATCCTCCCCTACAGCCGCCCATTCCACCCTTTACCTGGATGATTGTTTCATGCATAAATGTATATTTTTAATAAGCCTGTGATTATGGATATTAGATTTAAAAGGTACAATATGTATCTTTAAACTCTTAAAATGAATTATTTTTGTTTTCGTATAATTTGTGTTCAACCCATCAGCCAGTTCATCATGACTGATTAGAGAAACAAAATATCATCACTACAGATACTCGGTCTCATATACATCCTGAGTGTATAACACTAAACATTACTTTCAAAGCAACACACTTACTACAGGATACTACTTTGGAAACAGAATACACAAATACATATGGCCATGTGATCCTAGTTAATATCATTTTAGTGGATAATGCAGATTATTCAACAATTTTCTTTTTTTTTAATCACATACATTTCAACACGTTTACTTTGACAACAACACACAACTTTCTAAATAATCTTGGTTTCATTATCTAGGTGACTTATTTCTTTGTCTGTGGTCTTACCGGGAAGTTAACAAGCTTAATGTCAATCCATTAATAAATCTGTCCGAATTGGAAGAAAAATGTTTTCTTCACGCCATTTATGCAATCCAGTTCACATGCTTGAGATTGAAAATCAATTTGGTGATGTGACCCCAAAATAATAATTCATCTTATAAATGTGTTTAACATGCATCTAGGTATTTGGGATGCATAATTACCATTCAACTTAAATGCCAAATTCAGGGGATGTTTATATTCATCATGCTAAATGACTCAATCCTGCAATCTATGCAAGTTCAGAGGTTCTGTCCTGTTGAACACAAAATTTAGAACCATAAATTTCACTGCACATAGAAATATATATAAATTTATATTTATATATGTAAGGCCTGGGAGGCCACAATATGGGAATGATTAAACTAGAACTAAAATAAAAAATAAGTATGACATGTAACAACATCATGGATATTTGAGCTTCAACTAGGAAACTTTAATTCTAGCTATTATAGTATTAAAGCCAAAGGAGCTCATTTTGCTCCCTCAGTAATTGTTCATCGTGAATGTTTGTTTTAAACCCATCAATGATCTTAAAGTACTCAATGATTATGAAAATGAACAAAACTCCCTGACTTTTCCCTGACATTTCTGTCAATCAGAAATTTCCCTGACATTTTTTAAAATTCCCTGACATTTCCCTGACCTTGAAAAAAAAAAGATTTTCCCTGACTTTTCCAGGTGCGTGGCCACCCTGAATTCTGTCACTCCTGTCTTTAATTGTCCTGATTTACTTCATACTCATAATTCATAATTAAATTAAAATAATATGAAATATTAAAAATAAATAATTGGATTTTAATCCGGTAAAGGCCTTATAGTATTTGCATATCTATTTGGTTGTAATGAAAAATGAATTGAGATTCCTTTGCGTTACCTCTTCATCGCTGGAGCTTTCCTTTTTGGTTTCATCTCCAACCAGACCTTCCCACATGAGATCGACAGAATATTTAATGTATTCTTGGTCCAGCTTCTCCTCAAGTATCTCCACCACCATAGAAGGCAGAGTTCGTTGTAACTGGTCTAATTATAAAACACACCATTTCATCAACAACATATCAATCACAATAATCATCTCTTTTTTTTCTCATAAATATCATAGATAGTTTGAATTACAAATCTGACCAATATAACCTGCATATTTATAAATATTAACTTTTCAACTTACCCATGGAAAAGAGAGCCTCACAGCCTTGGTAAGAGCATTTCAATGAACCCTATTAAGAAGAAAAAACACATCTTCAATGATTATTTTTTTAATTGTTTTTACTTCTTTTTAAAAAAACTGAAGTTTATCTTCTATTAAGTTAAGAAACCAGGATATTTTTAGGTTTTTTTTACCTTTTTGGACTTTGCAAGGAGAAGTTTGGCACTGGTTTGCAAGCAACTCCCACAGCAAACATGACCTTGTAGACACCGGGAAACATTCTCATATGGGACACCCTGCTTGCACTGGGAACAAGAGTGCATTCCTCCAGCGAGCGTATCCAGATCCGCACAGCTTGAACTCCTCACTGTTTTCTTAGAAGCTGTCGTTGTGGCAGATAAATCCATGGCAGTGTCTGATGAGGAGGAGAAACTGGTGTTCTTCTTAACCACACTGTGACGCTTCTTGATAGGAACTGAAGATTCATCTGTCATGTTTGGAAGAAATGGTCCACAAGAAGTGGACCGTTTTATAGCCTGTCTCTGAATTGCTTTTACCAGTGACTTATCATATTTTGACTCCACTGGTGATGTAGTACATCTGGCCGTTGAGACAACTGTTATACTATTACTACTAGTTGGGACACAACTAACACAGCTGCTTGGATAGGAAACTTTACTGACAGTGGCTGGTTGTAAAGTTAATGCTGATGACACACCTGATGACATCGGTACTGCCAGTCTGTCTGTTGCCGATATCTGAGGTATAATTGTAATCACATTATCTGAAGTACTCCTGTTTTGTGACATTGATGATAGTTGTGAGGTGTTTGCTAATAAATCTCCAGATCCAATAAATGCATTAATTCCACTAGGGCTGGAGTCAAATATAGAGTTTGACTTACTCACAACAGTTTGGCTTTTAGAAGTGTTAATCATTGTACTACTTAGCATTGGGTCCATGGTTAACAAACCATTAACAATTGAAGACTGAGATATATCTGAAGAGAGTAGATTGTTCACCATTGGTGCAGATGGGATAGGTAACAATGGGGTGACAAGGCAAGAGTTGGTAATATTGGGAGCCTGTGTGATACTGTCCAGGGTTAGCATGCTGCTGGAAGAAGGTAAGTTTGGTGCAGTGTTGGACACTGCAACCACAGTGGGAGACATTGGCATCACTGTATACAAGCTCCCATTGTTACCTGAGAGTGATACAGAGTTGCTTATGCTGCTTGGAGTGTCTATACTACTGTCATCTGATGAACTACTATCACTAAAAAACGGACCACTAAGAGAAGATGCAGAAGAGGGAGAGAGATCTGGTGATGCTATGCCTGAAGATGGCGACAATGATGGCAGAAACTTGGAGTCTCCATCATCACTGTCACTGTCTGAGCTCAAACTGAGATCAAGGAATGATTTTTTATGGGTTTTTCGTTTGCGGTCATTACTCTTGTTGTTGGAAGACTGAGGTGGACTTGCATCTGCAACAAGAGCACTGTCATTGTTGCTGGTTGCATCGCCTTGGGCTTGGTCAAGTGTCTGGTTCCCTTTGGTTGCTGTACCTGTTGGTGCCTCTGTCTTGGAGACAAATATGATGTCATCATCATTTGTTACATCCACCACAGCTGGACTCTCACTCACAAACACAACATCGTCATTGCTCTCATCTGAAATCATAAAAGTCAAAGTCATAATCAGAATATCATCATTTCTATCATCTAAAATCACACTCCAAATGATAAACAATGCATAAACACAGTTCTCCTCTGAAATCATAACCATGAAGAATATCTATCTTAACAAATGAAGAAATCTAGGGTTAAATCATAAAACAGCATCATAAACATATAGGATTGTATAAATAAGGATTGATTTTATTTCTATATTAATGCAAAATAATCCAGTTAGGTAATTCAGTCCTTGGAATTCTGGCTATCTGCTCTCCCGGAATTTTAGCTGGTCCGTGAAAAAATGACGAAATTGGCGCGAGAGAGCAGTGCATTACGGGAAAGATGTTGCGTTGTAAACTTCCGCCTGCCTTGCTTCAAGATGGGAGCGAAATTTCAGACTGACATCGTACATTGACACGCCGATGTCAGCGCTAAAGAGTGTTTGTTATGTAATCTTTATATAAGTATATTGCAATTTACGTAAGTTATGTCAAAATTATGAAGGCAAAACTGAGAAAAACAACGATGGAAAGATGAAAGGCAGAGGCGACAATGCCCCAAACAGGCTGTCGCCGCTGTTCCCGGATGTGCCGTGTGCAAAGAATTGGGTCAAATACGATCGCAGCGCTAAAAAATGCAGCGTATATGGGAGAGCAGATAGGGAGAATTCTATTCAATATTAATCTGTTTCATACAATACCATTGCTACATTGTTTGAATTGAATTTGACATTACAAGGTTACATTTGATGTTCCCACTCATCTCATTTTAGGTGGTTCCCTGAAAAACTTGAAAAACTGACCCTTTTCTATTTCTCTATATGATAACTTTACATGCAAATGATCATGTTTATCAGAAATGTTGCTTTCTAAGAACATGCTATTTACAAATGTTTTAGTGAGTACAGACACATTTCTTGCTTTAACATGCTCAAGGATGGCCAATTTTCTTGAAGTTTAAAATCCATTTCTTAAAATTTGAAATTGTCAGCTATTTAAAAAATTTCTACATTTGTAAACAGAGTGTTATGTGTATGTGGAGTGTTATCATAGAGACACTGAAAGATAAAATAACATCAAGTAAGTATGCCAATATGCTAATGATGTCATCTGACATTGTTCTTTGAGTGGTGATAGAATAAAGTCAAACAGCTGTAACCTACTTTGAGCCTAATCTTGGATCGCAAAGAGTTCTCACTACCCATACAAGTTTACCCATCATGCACAGTAGTTGGTCAACACAGACCTCTGCAATTAATACAACTTCAGAGGGTCACAATTAAATTTCTCTTAATGTCCTTATGATTAGGTTGAGTATGTCATGATGTTCATAAGTATGTTATCTTAAAACATTACAAATTTTAGGATTGATGCTTAATACCTTTTAAGTAAGCAATCTGAATCAAAGGTCATAATCCAAATCATAGCAGTACATATTAACACTTTAAAACATTTCTTTATTTCTTCAACCAAATAAGTTTAAATATATTTTGATCAAAATGCTGATACATTGTTACAATGCAGGTGATTCATCAATTTTGACACTTAATTTCCTTGATGATGACATTCAATGAGAGAGAAAAACTGAGACAATGAATGTATTGAGATGTTATTTTATTGTGCAGATTTTAGACATTGCCATGTTTATGTGTTCGGATGTTCCTGCAAGCAAGCCAACTTATCCAAGCAATCTTACAAAACCAAGCATTTCACCAGCACACAATCAATGACATGTGCAATCTGACATGTAACCAGTTAACCACCTGGGAGAACGAGGATTTCGGTCACTGCTGATCCGGGCAGTCATAAATTTTCAGTATTCGTACACCTGTTTCACGACCCATATTTCCGCAAATCATGGCGATATCAATCTTAAAAGTATAGCAGCCCAAATCTGTATCAACCAGACTTACCGTCTGACTCCAGAACAATACAATTCTCATCGTTCTGTTGAGGCTTTGAGCCATTTTCTTCGTCCATTTTTGGGGCGAACTTGTCATCAGGATGTGGTGTATGTTATGGCTGCTCCGTGACCTATTTAGCGCAAGCACGAATCTGATTGGATGACGCATACAGTTAAAACATCTCAGTCTGCTTCCAGAAAAACACATGTCTTTGTCGAGTGGATATGAACTTGCAATGCACAGATTGTGTAATTCACATCTGCAAAAATAACATGAAGTAGAAAAGGCTAGAATCCTGTAGACGAGATCGACAACGTTCGCAGTCCCGGGTTTCGATCGGTTGTGATCTCATCAGTTGGATGGGGACTGACTGCGTTATCCTACGCCTGGTTGAGTATTGGCCAGGATTGGGTGGAGGTGCTAGCGCTATCAGCTGTGGAGGTGCTGGGCGCCATCCTGAGCTTTAATGGACATGTCATATAGCTCTAAAAATACATGGGATAGGCTAAAAGAAATGTCAGCACCCTCATATATGCATAAAATATTTTGAAAATAATATTTGACCTTGAAATGACCTTGATATGACCTTGAACACAGAAAACTGAGAAAATCAACAGTTCTTCCACGCTGGAGCGTGGAGGTGTTTTTGGTTTCCATTGGTTACCTAATGGAGGTGCTGCAGTGAAACCCTTATTTTCACATGTGTTTTCATGGTGCGTACTCTGTTCTCTCAGAGATATTTCTGGTTCTCTGGGTTTGAGAACGATTAATTGTGTGCATCTTTGCGTATTTTACGCACTGTCTTGGAATCTAATTTGATTCATTATTTAATGTTTTTAAATTTTCGGACCCTCTCCCTTGAAGCCAATTTATTCATAGACGTCAATCAACAAATAAATCGAAAACAAAGAAATGAAAAGATGGTGGATAGAGCTGCAATACTGGATGGGTCAATCTGCGTGTCCATACATGTTCATGATGTACATGTACAAGTGTATCTGACCTAAACGTGGTTAAGTTTTTTTGTCCACATATATTCAGTCTCATTAAGGGCATCCACATCGGTTGAAACCAACTTTATTGTGATATGACCTTCATTGACACAAATTAATCATTTTAATTTAAAAACATATGACGCAATGCTTCAATTCTTTTCAAATTTTCAGGGATTACCACCAGGGGATATATATATAGAGGAGGTATATATTGCCACAAAAAATAAATTTAAAGGTGAAACAAAAATTGTTGAAATTGGACTTTGAAAAAAAAAATTATATATTCTGCAATTAAAAATAATTATGATAGATGTTTAAATGTTGTTGTCCTTTATAAGGATTCATCTATACGGTCCCTAGTATCTTCCATAATTTTTCACTAATTGAGCAATTATCAGAAGGGTTGATTGAGGAGGTTAAATACAGATATATTACAAAATCATCAAATTTTAACTGTTTTCAGTATGATTTTTTTCAATATGAGAGATGTTTCAATGTTGTTGTCATTTATAGGGAATCATATTTAGGGTACCTAGTACCTTCCTGAATTTTTCACTAATTGAGCAAATAATATTACGGGTTGAATTAGGAGGTCAAACTTTCAGAAAAATAAAAATAAATCCCAAAAAATTAATGTGTTTTTACACCAGAAATATTCCATATGAGATATGTTTATATATTGTTGTCCTTTAATGGATATCATCTACACGGTATCTAGTACCTACCTGAAATTTTCACTAATTGAGCAATTAATATAATTGGTTCAATTAGGAGCTCCATATTTAAAGAAATGAAACATTCTCATAGTTTTGGTGGTTTCTTGCATAATTCTTTATATATGAGAGATGTTTCAATGTCGTTTTCCTTTATAGGGAATCATCTATAGGGTACCAAGTACCTCCCTGAATTTTAGCCCAATAATTGTAATAATTAGAAATAGATTCTTCAAGCCTTTAAATGTTGAATGCAAGTATGGTGATTGACATAATGTGGTAAGTTGCACCACAATGTATAATATAGATGCCATAATTGAATTCAAACATGTGGACACAAAATGTATCATGAGTCATCTGAAGCAGATAATGGCAATCAAGATAACGTGCCTGCAAAACTGGTGAAGATAGGCAATAAGGAACTTTGTGTTTTGGGAAATCATAAATGATACTTTTGACAGTAACAAAATTCCCGAATGAAATAAGAAAGCTGAGATTTCTCCGACTCACAAAAAACTTGACCAAGAAATATTACAGGTCAGTTAGGGTTCTTGAAATTCTTGCAAGAGTAGTTTAATCAATTGTGGCTGAACAACTACATTGCACTTACGCTTAATTTGATAACATATCTAATGTATACTTGTATGCCTAAAGAAAAAAAAATATGGATGAGAATATGTTCTTGTTAAACCTGTTGAGACATGGAAATAAGAATTAGATAATAAATAATGTTTTGTGGTATCTACTGCATTACATCGGAAGTAATACCAGTCGTTCAATTTACTCTCTTCGTCTGCCGTCATTGCCCTGTTTTGATATTTGAAATCGCGAACACCATATCCAGTCATGCGTGTGAATCATGCACACAAAATATCATACACTCAGGATTGAGCAATGAACTATCTGAAAACCAAATGATAAGAAGAGGAAGACACAGCCATGTATCTACAAATGGTATTACTGTATGTAAAGGCAATCTTGAGGTACTGGCTGGGAAAATTAACACATTTTTTCAATCCATCAGCAAAGATCTACCAAAAATTTCACCTCCAAATAATATTGGCATCCATCAGTTACCAGACAAATACATAATCTCTGTGAATGATATGGAAAAACAGTTGAATAAAATCAAACTTCGCAAAGCACCAGGACCAGATGGTATTCCAAACTGGATCCTAAGAGAATTTAGTCATATATTTGCAGCACCACTGTCAGCTATTGTAAACAGCTCTCTTCGTGAATAACGCATACCTGATTTATGGAAACAGGCAGATATAATCCCACTTCCCAAGTGTGTCCCAGCCAGGACCATAGAGAAAGACCTAAGACCCATTTCATTGACACCTACCATTTCTAAAGCAGGCATGGAACATTTTGTATACAACTGGATCTATGAATGTGTGAAAGACAAAATTGATCCTAACCAGTTTGGAGGTAAAAGAGGTTCATCAACAGTCTTGGCTCTCATAAAATTGCTGCATGAATGGTACATGGCAGTAGACCAACAATCAACTGTAGTTGATGTGGTGTTGATTGATTACCAGAAAGCATTTGATCATCTCAACCATGGCATCATAATCAGCAAATTGAGTACCTTAGGTGTACCCACCTGTCTCATCAACTGGGTACAAGCATTTATGTACAACCGACAGCAAAGAGTTAGAATTTCCAGAGAAACATCAGAATTTTTGACTATAAATGGTGGTGTACCACAGGGTACAAAACTAGGACCCTTGCTGTTCATAGTTATGATCAATGACTTAGAACCACCTACACCAACTGTTAAATTTATGGATGATACAACAAAATCAGAGGCTAAACCAGTGATTGGTCCAGGAATCCTTCAGAATAGTATGAATTATATAGATCACTGGACATCAAAAAATGATATGAACCTAAATGCAAAAAAGACCATACACCTTGGCATAAATTTCACCAAAAACCCCAGTGCAAACCAGCAGTTAACAATCAATAGTCAAAATATCAAGAGTGAATCAATAGCAAAACTCCTAGGCATACATATATCTGAAAATCTCAAATGGGATCATCATATAACAGTCATCACCAAAAAGGCTAGCAAAAGGCTTCACTGTATAACTTTAGCCAAAAGAGCAGGGTTAAGTGAAGATCAGCTTCTGGCTGTATATACATCCAAAATTAGATCAGTGCTCGAATATGGATGTGAGGTTTGGCACCCAGGTCTGACTCTTGGCTTATGCCAAGATGTGGAGCGTATTCAAATCAGAGCACTCAAAATCATAAAACCAGCATCCACCTACTGGGAAGCCCTAGATTATTTCTGCCTGAAAACATTAGAAGAAAGACGAATGAACCAGTGTGAAAAGCTCTATCATAAAATCAAGAACCCATCTCACCCACTCCATTATCTGTTACCCCCTCCAAATGAAAGTAGATACAACACCCGTCACAGGAAAGATTATAACCCACCTCAAACCAGACTGAATAGAACCAATGGAAGTTTCATGAACTTTGCAATAAAAATGTTTGAAAAATAGGCTGCCAGAGTGTCATTAATTGTGCAATATTTATTTTTCTATTATAGAAGATTGCCTGATATGTGAATTTGTAATACCTGTCGTTTTGTATATAATCCATTTCAATGGTCAATAAACTATATTGTTATTGTTATTATTGTTATTGTTATTGTTATTGTAAAGTAAGGGCAGGAAACTTGCACCACATTCCCGTCAATCTACTGTTTCAAATTTAATCAAAAATAGTTTAATCTGCATTACATCGGTAGTATTCAATTACTACCCCTGTAGTCATTGCCCTGGATTTGATACCATTTTAAACTTCCCCAAGTTATGAATACTTATTTTGCTCACAAAATATCATTAAATCTGAATTGCCCAACACCAGGTTTTAAACTATAATCAGATGTCTGACACATAAACTGACAAATCAGTACAAAATCCAGTACAAAGCAAGTCTATTTATATTCTTTCTGCAATCAGTGGACAGTCTGTTTTGGGATGGTGGCCCTCCAAACCGTGCACATTTCCTTTTTTCAGCAGTTAGCACGTCCTATTGGAAACAAAGATCGCCTATGTCACATTATATTTTTATAATCAAATGCATCTTCAGCAGACGACAATTGCTAAGATTTACGACCAGGTCATTTAATATTTGGCGGAGAAATTTAATATCATTTCAAAAAAAGACTTTCTTGTTATATTTGGATTGAATGGTATGTCACTTTTATCCGCATGATATGGAGTAGGGTCTCTCATGCAACTGTTTTATGGGCTTTATGGAATCATAATCATTTGAGTAATGTGTAATAAGTTCTGTCATATTTTTTCTCTCATGCCACTAGCATAATCATGTATGATAGGCTATCATGCCACATTTTATGCTTTCCTAAATAAGCTGTATTATGCCACTAGCTTTACATGTGTCTATAATTTAGCTCAGAGATCACAGTCGGCACAGAAAGTAGCTCTTTAAGTCTTCAGATGCCAACCTGTAAATAAAGCAATTACATTGCACTGTATATAGCAGTAAGGAACCTAGCTTTAGCCATGTCTACTATTAGTGATGATACCACATTATTTATTATTACCGTACCTTTTTGGACAAATTGGTCACAAGGTATCTCGTTCTTTAAAAGAATCGGGCATTTCTCTATTACTGTTCACGTGCCACTTCCTATATTCAGAAACTGGCTTTCTTAATTTCCACAGTAACTCATCACATTATGAACTTATAAGTATAAGGGATGAAGATGTCATGGCTGTCATGATTCATATACATGATTATCCTAATGCTATATTTGTATATAAAAAAGTTAATTTAATGCTATATTTGTGCATAAAAGAGTTAATTTAATGCTATACCTGTACATAAAAGAGTGAAAAAAAAAACAAACAAACAATAAGTCTCCAAAGACATCTCTCTGCCAGTATAATACTATTACTCAGAACAACACTGAGATTGCTCCATATTTAATAGAGAACTATTGATATTTTGTGGGTAGGAGAGGAAAAGCCCTTGAAAATGGTACAATCTGACATTTGCTCAAGGTTGTAGGCAGACTTACTCGAAGTTTATGATTTATGTTAATATGTTTTTATTGTGTTGTAAATGGTCATATTCTCACAATACAGTTTCGCATAAGAGCTGAGGCCCGTGCCTAAAGGGTTAACCCGCTGTCCTTGTAAATCTGAGACCGGGCGGGTTGTCATATCAAGGACCTGCGACATGACAATTCAGTGAGGCAGCACTATATCTGCTACAAGTAGGTCTCATCACGAAATGACTGAAATTATGTTGAAAGTGATGTAAAATCCCAAATAAATAAATAAATAAATAAATAAATAAATAAATAAATAAATAAATAAATAAATAAATAAATAAATAAATAAATAAATAAATAAATAAATAAATAAATAAATAAATAAATAAATAAATAAATAAATAAATAAATAAATAAATAAATAAATAAATAAATAAATAAATAAATAAATAAATAAATAAATAAATAAATAAATAAATAAATAAATAAATAAATAAATAAATAAATAAATAAATAAATAAATAAATAAATAAATAAATTAATAAATAAATAAATAAATAAATAAATAAATAAATAAATGGATGGATGGATGGATGGATGGATGGATGGATGGATGGATGGATGGATGGATGGATGGATGGATGAATGAATGAATGAATGAATGAATGAATGAATATATGAATGAATAAATAAATAAATAAATAAATAAATAAATAAATAAATAAATAAATAAATAAATAAATAAATAAATAAATAAATAAATAAATAAATAAATAAATAAATAAATAAATAAATAAATAAATAAATAAATAAATAAATAAATAAATAAATAAATAAATAAATAAATAAATGGTCATATTAAAAGAAATATTTCTCATGCGGATATATACAGTTGGATAGAGCACAAGCTTTTTAGCACCAGTTTGAATATATTATCTAGGCTATTGGCACCAGTTTGAATAATTCATCTTCTTTCATGTGTCAAGGCATGAAGTATGACGCTTTCGAATAGCTCTTGTATACTGGGCTATTGTGTAGTTATTGTGCTACCATACCACAACCCAGTCAAAAAGGTACACGTTAAGTGCTAATAAGTTACTGCACTGCATCAACAAATTAACTAAAATACATATCTAGAAAATATGATGGGACATATTCTATCACATTTTTCCACATAAATACTACTCTAGCAAATTGTGTTTTTTTTTATGAAAAATGAGCATTTCCCTTGAATATGTATAGATTAATATCCCTACTTTGTAAATTATACATTCACATCGATGTCAAGGAATCATTAATGTAATTATTTAAAACCATAGGTCAGTCATTTTCTACCCCACAGCAAATCTTTACAAAGAGGTACGGTCTTCACCTCATGGGCATCAAGGGTTTTGTCCTTTTTGGGGGGCACAATGATTTGGGAACAAAAAATGTTTGGTTCTTCAAACTTAAACAAATAATATCTCGATTAACCAATATTTCAAGTTCGTGTGACCCACTATCTGAAAACAGAAATAAAAATAGCTTTAACAAACTTAAAGAATTCATGGGGTCACAGGCAATTTTACAGAGGTTCAGTGTATGCTTAAATGATATGTGATATAAACAAGATATCCACTAAAATCTCACTAAAACCACACTACACCAATCATCGTTATTATATTTTGCTAAAAGTGCCAAGTACTGGCTGTACTCTTTTGATCCACATGTAAACAAGTATGTGACCTCTATTGTGGTCTGTCAGGATGCTAGGCCTGTACCATTGCACAAAGATTGATGTATAAACAGGCCTTTGTAAGCCCAATCTTTACTAAGCAGGTGTTTGCTCTGGATCACTTGTCAGCTAATCAAAGTTTGTTGACAAAGTGTCCAATGGATGATTTGGATTTTAGCAGAGGACTCATCCACTTCGAAATGGCACAGAAATTGGTGTTGGGGAAATATGATGGGTAATAACATTTAATCGTAAAGTTTTGGATATAAATATTTATATTTTGCAAGGAAAAGTGCTTGAATATCTCATTTCATGAACGCTTTAAGGCATTCATGAAATCAGAGAGGTCACAGTACATACCTGTACTCTTTTGAACACCAGGTGGCCACATGTGTACAATCATGTGATCTCTCTTGTGGTCTGTCAGGGCGTTAGGCCTGTACCATTGGACAAACATTAATGGACAAACAGGGCTCTGCAAGCCCAATAACTCAATTGCCCCAATCTAAAGGTGTTTGCACAAGATCACTGGTCAGCTAAGCAAAGTTTGTTGACAAAGTGTCCAATGGATGATTTGAATTTTAGCAGAAGACTCATCGAATTTTAAATGGCACAGATATTTATGTGAGGAAATATGATGGGTAATAACTTCTGATCACAAAGTTTGGGGTATAAACATTTATAATATGCAAGGAAAAAGTGCTTGAAAACCTCATTTCATGAATGTTTTAATTCTTCTCACTGTCTTGTTGTGCTTGTCGGTGACCTTGTCCTTCACTTCAAGGTCTTGCCATCTCTCTGAAAATCTTAAAAATGCGTTGACAATAAATAAAGATAACATTACCAGAACCAAATCGTATGACATTACCAGAACCAAATCGTATGAACGTGATAAGTTGAAAATAGCATTGCTAAAGTTAATCCTTGGGTGCACTTCGGCGCCACACGATTCAATATAAATCATAAGTAGCATAATTTTCATTTTTGTCTTCATCTTCATTTTAATGCTGCATACAATATACCGGCATATCTGCATTAGGCCTATGATCGAACCTGAGAGTAATGTTTGATATTGCTTTCGGTTAAAACCATCTGTAATTTTCACTAATTATTGAACTTCCTAATGTCACCAGCCGAGGACCTGCAAGGGGACAAAGATTTCACATTACATAAGTGGGAGACGGCTTCATAGAAGTGATGACAGATCAGAGCAAACATGTAAGACAGAAACAAAAGTGAGAGATAGCAATACATGTGATAAACAGCTTCTGAGTCTGAGTCAGAGACAGCTGTACAAGTGAGATACAGCTGCATAAGTGAGGAAAACACACAAGTGAGACACATAAACATAGGTAACGGGCAGACAGAAAATATAATAATCAAAAACCGATTTAGCAACATTGCATGAATCTTAAGTTAAAATTTAAGAAAAAAGCCATGACGATAGGAGACAAACACTACTTTCTAATCGGAAGTAATTTTGTACATCAATAAAAAGTAAATAGTTAGGCCTAGGAAAATGTGAATGCTGTGATTTCATTTTTATATTTCTATAACTGGGGTTATTTTTAAATTTCCTAAACTGGGGGTCATTTCAAATAAACAGCCGTTGTGGGATTAACACTAAACAAACATAACATCGCATTCTATGACATAAATCATCCTCCAGTAAACAAATCAGATGAGCATAAGTTTGATTTTAATGAGAGTTAACATTGAACCACATGCCCTCATAAAGGTCACAATGACACACATATGTGCTGCCCTCTACTGATAAATGACTTGTGGATCATATCCGAGTGCTGTGAAATGAAATCAGAACTGCTACCACGACACAGTGATAAACATCAGTTGTTTGTTTGCATGACGAGAATGTGGTAATAATTGTTCATTATTAGCTCACTGTCTTCATGTAAGCACCATTGTGATCACTCACGTAGTGATTGTCTGCCACAATGAATAAGAGGTACAACAAAGACCGGCAAAATTACCCATTGCCCATTGTTTGACATAATGAATAGCAATACTACAATAATACATGTTATGTCGGACATGATAACAAGTCCAGGATAAAACTGACAATTATTTGACAATGATAATATTTATAAGGGTGGAGAGCTCCATACATAATGTGTCTGCTCTTAGGTGCAACGTACTTCAGGTGCGGCTTGGAACGGTTCCAATTCTCTTCATTATAGTCCAAGCAAACACGTTACACGACTCTGCAAAAGCATTTAATGCTTTTTTATTAAGAGAAACAATGAATAAATGTATGATATTCCGTCACATTTATAGAATATTTGGAGAATATTTCATGTTTCTATTTAATATGTTAAGTGAATTCTTAATGGATAATTTTTCCATACACATCCATATTTTATAGAAATATTTTATCAAAAGTAGAGATATATGGCAAGTCGGGTACCGCTGTAAGAGGAAATGTACACATGAAACTCTTTATTAAGCAGTTAGTTGTTTTAACTGCTAAGTCACTGTGACATGTCTTTTTTTATCTAAGTCACTGTGACATGTTTCAAAGCTGGGCACATTAAGTACATACTTTCACTCCACTCATTCCATGTAGCGAGTAGGGCATTGGAGGCCGGCGGCGGTCTAAAGGCTGACTATTCTTGATCTGTACTTTTTACAACAAATTTATTGCAACAGATATGAAGAATGCCTCATCATGTCACACCTTGATATCTCCCTCTGGGGGCTCTCATCCAAATCTTTTATCTGGTCACATTTAAACATGTATTAGCAAAACATTTTGGGCTCCGGGGAAAACTACATACCTGCGACAGTTGTAGAAATGTTATTGCTTACTAATGAGACCCAAAGTTTGGGTTTAGTCAGGACCAAGCGATTAATAATTATTTGAACACACATATACACTATATATCCAACATATCTATATAACTACTGAATGGGGTCCTGATTACAAGCCTCAAAATTACACTAGATTGCATTGATATATCCAAAATGTGTCATGAAAAATGTGTCATAAAAATGCCTCATCGTGTTCTGGGAGAAATATCAGTAAGATAATCTCCGAATACTCTCTGTGTCATAGTGATTTAGACAATATGATGTTTTTGAAATATAAAATGGATCATGCATATAGCGGTCGTATTCCAGCAGACATCCAAGGAGAAGAATGGAAGATAGATATGATTCTAGAAGTTATTGATTGTTTGCATGCTTGTCTAGATAATGAGATGACGTATGAAGATAACATGTATATTTTAAGTGACATTTGTGTATCATGAAAATGTTTTTATTCTAGTCTTACTGTATTTGCATGTACACCAATTATACCATCGTTTGTAACTTTGTGTATGAATAAATGATGATAATAATAATATTTGGGTAAAGGTCAATAGAACACAACCATTGAAGCCGATGTTGAACATTGTGCACAAAAATTATTTGAATAGATTTTCTGTTTGTCGATTAATGTTTGGGGCTAACTTGTAAGATAAATTTAACTTGTGATTGTCATCACCTTTTACCAAATTTCATCTAAGACGAGAAACATTTTGTATGCTAAATAAAACTTTATTTGTTTGAGTACAATGCCATGTTGTTCAAGTGTCAAGAAAATGACTTAATGATCTCGAACTCAATTCTGTTATTTTTTTTTTTCTCTCTTCGTCTATCACTTTTCTTTACCTTCATATTAGGGGCCTGTAATATTTTTGATACTTCTCAAATATACACACTTCCCCATTTATCACCAGATTTTAAAGAGTTTTATTAACATTTTTTTATCAAAAACTATTAAAGATATTTGATACACATTATAACTTACATTTTGTTTTGAGCACTTTGATAGAAATATCAGTTGGGTGCACCTCGTATGAACAACAAACATTCTATATGTAATCATCTGGGCATAACATAAGGTTTTCATTTGTTATTTGAACTCATTGGTCTACACTTTAAATAGATATCACTATGAATATTATACAATTATAATTATTTTTATATTTTATTGTAAATATGATATTCAAACCTATTATTTAATTATGGACTGTGTTCATCAATATCGATATTTCTATGTTTTCATTCGTCAAAATTGACCATTTACTCGTATGTACTGTGATTTATTTAAAATTTGCAATAGTTCAATTGAAAAATTGGGACAGCGCCATTTGCGACAACGTTAATTTATTTTAATTTTGTATATAGCGTTATTGTTTTATTCGGGATTGTTTGATAACGTTTGATAGATTTTTTCCCCTTATAAATCACACACATTACGACCTTCTCCTAACAAATAATAACACCAATGAACTCAGTCAATTATAACCGATTACTTATAGAATGGACGGAATTATATCCATGGCAACAGAAACCTATTTATACATTCATACAGAACTTCACACAAAAGGTTAATTTTCAAAATCATATGTAACATTAGAAGCCAAGCTGTGAAAGCACTGAAACATGGCGGTTATAAGTAGGGTGACAGATCTCTCTACGAAATGATCAATTTATATATTGATTAATTTAGTGTGTTATGTAATCGCCATCATCAGAAAAAAAACATGTAAACTTTGGTTTTCGCTGTTAGCCCTGTGACAAACAAAACAGGCTCTGTTGTCATACACTAGTAATTATCACTAGTGGGAATAATGTCTTACAAAATAAATACATCCTGTCTGGGTTTGATCTTACATGAATCTTTGATACTTTCTTGCAGTTTCTTTGTTCGTCTTCTACACATGAAAGCCTGAAACAAAGAGCACAATTTGAAATCGACACAATTAAAATATGATATAACCATTTAATGAAACAATTATTTGAGTGTTCATTAACTTGCTGTATTAAAATGTAAACACGGGGAATCATTAAGGTGATTATCTATACATACAGGGCACTGGATTTCCAAGGTGATGATAAATAGTAACTAAAATGAAACAGGGAAAAAGTAAAGGAACAACCTGTATAATGGAATATGGTATAAGCAAAGGAACAACTGGTATATTGGAATATGGTATAAACAAAGGAACAACCGGTATAATAGAATATGGTATAAACAAAGGAAAAACCGGTATATTGGAATATGGTATAAACAAAGGAACAACCGGTATAATGGAATATGGTATAAACAAAGGAACAACCGGTATAATAGAATATGGTATAAACAAAGGAAAAACCGGTATATTGGAATATGGTATAAACAAAGGAACAACCGGTATAATGGAATATGGTATAAACAAAGGAACAACCGGTATAATGGAATGTGGTATAAACAAAGGAACAATCGGTATAATAGAATATGGTATAAACAAAGGAACAATCGGTAAATGGAATATGGTATAAACAAAGGAACAATCGGTATAATGGAATATGGTATAAACAAAGGAACAATCGGTATAATGGAATATGGTATAAACAAAGGAACAATCGGTATAATAGAATATCATATAAACAAAGGAACAACCGGTATAATAGAATATCGTATAAACAAAGGAACAACCAGTATAATGGAGAATAAATGAAAAATTAAATAAGTATAGGGGACATCAAATTCAAAACTACTTAATCATACCATAAGGCATATACCATAATCTATGTCACAAAATACACCAAACTACTTAATCATACCATATCTATAATATACCATGATCTGTACACCAAACTATGGGTGAAGATGGTGAAACTTTAGATACACTTCTTGATTTATTTAAGCTTACGACGAGGTATGATACAAAATACATTAAATTGAGGGAATATGCTATATCAAATAGAAGCACTGATAATTAACAATCAGAAGGTAAAAGGATTTTCCACCTTTGTGAAATTGAAAGCAACATACTTCCAAAAATTGTTCCTATTGTTTTTTATCTAAAATGATTATTGCACAGCTACGCCCATCACTAACCTAAATGCACGTCCACTTGAAATAGGTGAGTCTTATTGACTCATTAGAGAGGAGTTTTAATCTCTTCTTTGCCGTCATGTAACATGACCGTCTATTTGATCTGCAGACCTGACATAAAGATGTATCTACTCTTCTAAAGCTGCATTTTACAGTTTCTAACCAACAAAAAGGTATGATAGAGCACGACCCTAAAGGAAGTGAATTATATGTGGAGAATGATATGGTACAGGGATGGGAGAGCTCTGAACCAGTCTGTGCAGTAAATCTGAACCAGTCTGTGCAGTAAATCTGAACCAGTCTGTGCAGTAAATCTGAACCAATCTGGTCAAATCGCGTCATTCTGATATGAGCGCTAAATGACGTCATTCTGGGCGCTCGCAACACATCTGTGCACTAAATCGCAGCCAATCTGAGTGGTATCTGAGCGGTGTTGTACAATGAACAATGGCCAGATTGAAAAAGTTGCGATTACCGCCCAGATTGGTTCAGAGCAACCCCACCCCTGTGGTAGGAGAGCATACAGATTGCGATATGTTGTAAGATTAATATGGGCTCTCTCACCATGCCAACTGTGAGGGACAGAGCGATGGCCCCCGCCACCAGAGCTGTCCACATCGTCATCCGGTCAGCATCACCAACCACCTTGTCTATTCTTTGTCTCCAATCCTCTGCAAACAAAATATAGGAAACATGGTCAATTTAACATCGAAAGATTGATTAAGAGTCAGTCCAAAAAAAAGGCATGAAGAAGTGAAGGCGTAACGAAAGGGTTCTACTTACTAATGATTTTATTGGGTGTTTTTGCTAATGCTTCCAGGGCTGAAAAATTGTTTGGAAACGTAAATAGTCTATTTTCAAAACATATTATCACGTAATAAGCATTGAGTTGAAATCAATCTTACTTACTGAGTTGTTTGTCCAGAGGGAGCAATCCTCGCCGCAGACATTTTAGCCTGAGGAGAGCAGGTTTATATGTGTCGAGATAACCATTAAAATGCCAGGATTGTGATTTGTGAACATAATTGTTTTGACATCAGTCACAAATACAATGCCATAAATATCATAGATATTTTGAAGACATACCTTGTGTAAATCCCGGTACATTTTGGCCCTGATTGATGTTGGTGAGAGCTGCATTGAGAGTGCGGCTTGTGCCTGCGGGGTCCACGATCACGAGAGTCTGTCTGCCCGGCGTGCCTCTATTTCCGGGGTCACCCGGGTCTCCTATAGCACCACGAGCACCTATTCTGCCCGGAATGCCATTTAAACCAAAATTTCCCACACGTCCAGGGGGTCCTCTAGGCCCGGATATTCCCACTGTTCCTTGTGGTCCGGCAGTTCCTTGAGGTCCACCTGTGCCCTGTGGCCCTACAACGCCGGGAGGTCCTCCTGTTCCTGGTGGCCCTGCATTTCCAGGGGGACCTCCTGTGCCAGGATTCCCCACGGTTCCCGGAGGTCCCACTGTCCCCGGCGGTCCCCCTGTCCCCGGGGGTCCTCCAGTCCCGGGCGGTCCTGCAGTACCCGGCGGACCTCCAGTTCCCGGCGGACCTCCAGTTCCTGTTATACATTAAACACATTAGTTCCTGTGCCATAACTGTAACGATAATGCTGCATGCATACAATCTCTGCACGTAAAATTCACACACATATATTAACATAACACAATCATTATTATTACAACTAATGAATTGTGAGATATGCTCTCAAAGATACTTTGTTCAATGAGTTTCAAGTTTAAAGACGTGTTATAGCTCAAGTGTCAAATTAGACCCGTGCAGGAATTGTTTTTCTATACACGGTTTTCTCCACAAAATATTTGATCACTAAACATTTATCATTATGTTTTATACGAACAAAATTATCTTCCATGTGAAAATGGGAGTCTTTTGTGACAAGGGGCATTGATGTTATATACCTGCATTCGTGGTAAGCTTTATGCGTTTAAGGCAATTTATATCTTAGACAATTGTACTGAGCATAGACTATAAGCCTAATTTATTTGGTTTACGCATTTGCTGTTAGATTCATCAGTAACTTTTACGCTATATCATACTACAGTGAATCTCTGAATTGCCTCCATAACCTTTTTAGCTTGTTACATATTGTGTGGAAAGAAAATATAGTTTTACCTGAAAGCAATATAAAATAAGTTGGTAACTTACCATAAACAAACATTGATTGAGGTGTCACAAATGCTATCATTTGTGCAAATATAAACCAAAGTATAAGTCCGATGCGCATATCCATCCTTGATCTTCGTTGAATGGGAAACGAGGACTCAGTTGATGTTGCAACCTCGTCAAACTAAGCCCTCTTTTTCTGAATTGGCGCGTGTGAGGTTCCATTTATTTGTATAGCTCAAGGCGCTGTTTTTGCATAATGATTGAAGTCATTTCTGATTAGAGCACATAGTACTGTGTTTATAGCCTTTTCGATCGTATTTTATGAGTTATCTAATCTTATTGACGTATAGTGGCTTTACAACTACTGATACACATGGTGACACCGTGGAAAATAAAGTGCACCCAAAAAGAACGTGTAAAAATTTCCTGTCAGATTTTTAAAAAAATAAACCGTTCACTAATCCATAGCGTGTGGAAGTAAATTTGTTTCCTTCATCTGGCGCACTGCATAGTTAGTTATCTGGGTGGACCAGATCTGGGACCAATGCGAGGCTGTCGCTGGATACACGGACCGCATCATGGCAGGCACGTGATCACACATTCACACAATTCATCTGATTAGAAGATAGTTGTCTATCAAATGATGAAGTATATTGGTTAATTTCGATTTTTTTTTCATTACGGGTATTAATCTCATTATTGGAATAATAAAAACGTCGTCTGTTCTCAGTACTTTTCATAATTCAGTCTGATGATTCGTTAAAGGACATTTTTAATATTCTACAAATGTTTGTCTTTAAGTATGTCTACGATATTAATTGATTGTTGGGTTATTAATATTAATTGTTGAGTTATTACAAGTGAATTGTCGGTGACGATTAGGGTTAGTTTTTTTAATTGCAGTTTTAAAATTCATAAAGGTAGTTCTACGAAAGAAATGAAATTTTTATTCTGGCCTAAAAATGTTTTAAAAATAGATTTTACGTTGCATAAAAACAATTTCACATCATCTTTGTATAATGGTAGGACACGATACACATTCTCGACTGAAAAATCATTTGCAATTGGGGTGGCCGAGATCAGGTAACAACTTCACCCAGGTAAAACATTTACGTGTTTCCTACGTTGTGGGCACGTTGTGTTTTGGTGCTGAGCACGTTGTAATCTGACATTGCATCGATGTAGATCTGTGAACACCAGATAATGTTGTGAGCATGTTGCGATAAAATGTTGTGAGCAAAGGCCCAGCATGTTGCTAGCACTTGGTACTACGCATACATTAAGCTGTGAACAAATTCGGCTAATGTCTGACAAATCTAGTAATACTCAGTTGGGACTCTCCCTCCTTGAGTCTCTTCCAGCATATCAACTGGCATGTTATGGTGATTTGTTTGAAAATATATGCATATATATTGCAGTTGATTATAACAATAAACTTAAATCACAACAAAGGACATGATAATTTTTTTGTTCGATTTTATTTATTCAGAACACTACATCATTAAATTCACTGTATACTTTGAATAACTTAACAACTAAGTTGCTACAGATCGTCATTCCCTGTGGTATTGCAGCCAGCTATTGGTCAATTTAACCACCACAAGGTTTTCTTCTACGTGCTCACCACGTTGTAAGCACATTGTTACAAAACATTTTAAGATAATGTGCTGACAACGTTGTGAGAACATAAAAGGACACTGTTATTATCAGGCTGGACCATGCTTACCATGTTGTTAGCACATTGTAACGAAAGCTTTGTAAGACAACATGCTAACAATGTCGTGAGCACGTAGAAGGACAACGTTGTTATCAGGTCGGACCATAAAGTTATCTTTTTATGTGCTCAACACTTTGAAAAATCATAGAAAGACAACTATAAATCTTATTTCTACGTTGCTTTTATGTTGCTCACAACACTGTTTCTACGTCGTATGCTACCTGGACAGCCCCCAAATAGTATGGAGGCATACTATTTGGGGGCTTTGCAAATAAAAGTGACGACACCCTTACTTAAGTTATTATCCCTATGATTATACCATATATTTTACCGTATATTAAACTGTATAAAAATCAGGATTTCTACATTACCCCAGATTTTAACATTCCTTATGTTTTACTGGAGATTTATAATTTAAGAAATGATATGTTGGATAAGGGTTTAATTAGTAGAATAATTAAACATAAATAGTTCCCTATTCATCCAAGTTGCTCTGATTGGTCAGTTCACCTGCCAAAATTCTGCCAAGTAGCTCTGATTGGTCAGTTCACCTGTCAGAATTGTGGCTAGTAGCTCTGATTGGTCAGTTCATCTGCCAGAATTCTGCCTAGTTGCTTTGCTTGGTCAAGTTTGACTCAGTTGTTTGAACAGGTTTGATTTGGTTTGTGCAGGTGGTAAATAAATACAATAAATATATGTATCAGTATCATTCTTTACCACAGTAAACACATTACATATTTTTATCTAGGTCACCTGGCTATTTCACACTCGCATTGGTGTTGTGGCAAAAGCCTGTCATTTTAACAGGTAGAAAATTAATCACACTTGAACTATTACATGGTACAGGTTGGAGGCTTATAAAAAGTGTAATTCATCACTAGAAATGGCAGACATAGGGATATAACTTTTGTACTACTCAGAATACATCTACAAATGATATGTGATCGAATGTAATCCTTCTTAGGCTATTTTGATAAAATATTGCCAATGACCTTGAAGTGACCTTTCAATGACCTTGAAAATAGAAAGCCTATTTCCACGAAATTATCTACATGTTTTATTATCCTATCATTTACATCTGTCACATACGAGCTCGTAGAGTCCTTATTCATCAAAATCTGTTCATAATTACCAATTTGAGAGCAGTTTATAGTTTTGTGGTCAATCTATAAGGGAAAACAGAGGAAAATACTATAATACTAAGTTTTTTTAAATGATATAAAAATGCCAGCTTATTGGGGGTTAGTTTATGAAAATATATAGAATACTGCACAGAAAAACACAGTAATACTAAAAAGAAATTGAAAAAAAAGTCTGTCAATTTCAAGATTTATTATGAAGCTAAAATGATTAAAAATAGCTTAAATCGGTAGGGTTACAAAAACTGACAAATTGACGGACTTTAATTTGACCTCACATTTATTTTTGACGTATTAGATAAATTAAATCTAATTTCAGAAAATAATCAGCAATAAGTTGCTCTTATCATAATAATACCTAAAAAAGAAGAAATATTCACTGAAAATTAGGAGAAAATTAGTCATGAATAGAAATGGTTAAAAAAAATATAATAAAAAATATATTGAATGTAGAGTCAATTGGGTTATAACATATAGTAGCTGATCTATTTGTAAAAAATAAATCATGTATTTGATTTTTTCAACAATATGAAGAAGTTAGCGAAATCCTTTTATGGATATGTCTATGAAACACATCACTAAAAGTGGCCAATCATTAAAATGGCCTATGACCCCTTTTGCTATTTGGATAGTTTTATTAGTATTACATGACAGATATATAATATAAAATATAAAACTATGAAAATCATTTGTGATACATTCAGCTAAAATGTGAAAGATTTGGTGAATGGAAGTCAAACACTGTGCTCTGCAGGGTGCTTTCTGGACGTCCGCTCCTCCCACTGCTATAAACCCGTTAGATGCGCTATGTCACTCAGTCTCGCTGATGTGATGACTTTTAAGGCTTAAAAAGTGTAATTTGATGATTTTATGGAAAAAATTACTGCTCAAATTGTCGGTCTATAATTCCAAATATGTATAGTTGATAATTACATCATGGTTGAAATAAGCCTCAAAATAGGACTGGAATTGAAGCATGGTCTGCACTTTGAAGAAAAAAATCTTTCTTATTACTTCCTGTGATCAGCATAAGGGGTGCAGATGTCAAGGCTGCCATAAAGGCATGTTTTGATTATTTGCAATTGTTTAAAGCATGTGAATCTTCATTTAAAAAACATATTAATAGGGAAATATTAGAGTGTTAAAAACTCAAAGATACAAGGGGTCTTAGGTTTACAAATGGATGAGTTGAAGTTTGGTAAGGGGTAATCAGCAAAAAATGTTAATGAATACTTGGGGGTGTGTGTATGAATGAGGCGAATTGATCAATGTTTGTGAACATTTGTTGATCCAGAGAAGTCACTTGCTATCATCATAAACCGCATCATTAAAAATTATCATTTTTTATGACTCTTGTTAGTCTAAAAGCGATACTTGACAATCATATTACTAATTTTGTTACCTGACATTACATCAGTAACAGCCTGTTCATATTACTAGAATTAATTTTCTATATTACACCAAGATATGATTTCATAATTTCATAAACCAGCCCATCATCTTAATGAGAAATGGTTGATGTCCTTCAACATGGCTATGTCTGACACATATCATATCTCTTTTTAAGCAATAATCTATTAGATGTTTTCAAGAAGTAAGACTCAAATTGATCAAAACCGCGAGTTAGATTAACAGGCTTTAGAAGATATAGGAAAAAATGAAAAAATATTTTCTGAATGTGCCTTCTCTCGTTTCCAGCTCTTTGACCTGTTATGAGATCGTGATATTCTTGAGGTGCGTAATTGGGATATCATAATAATTTTTTTTAATTGTGTATTTTATCTATGAAAGGGTATAAAAGCATTCATGAAATGATATTTTCAAGCATTTTTTTCTTGCATAAATGTTTATACCCAAAACCTTTTGATCAAATGTTATTACCCATCATATTTCTCCTACAAAAAATGTCTGTGCAATTTGAAAGAAGATAAGTTTTCTGCTAAAATCCAATTGGAGTGCTTTGGCTTACAGAGGCCTGTTTGTTCATTATTGTTTGTCTATTGGTACAGACCTGACACGCTGACAGACCACAATATAGGTCACATGGTTGTTACATGTGACTGCCTAGTAATTGCAAGAGTACAGCCAGTACTTGGCACTTTCCGAAAAACACAATAACCATGGCCGGCGTATTTTGGTTGATTTCAGTGAGATAGCTTGCATGTATCAGAGGTTCGTGTCTACATATCGCTTAAACATACCCGAAATCTCTGTAAAATGCTCTGTGACCTCTGTGAAAAAATGAATGCTTTTATGTCAAGGGTCTGAGAACAACTAAAAGGTAAACGGATAATGCTTATCTGAGCCAATCCAAGCATCACTAGAAATGGCAGACATAGGGATATAACTTTTTTACTACTCAGAATACATCTACAAATGATATGTGATTGAATGTCAACCTTCTTAGGCTATTTTTATCAAATATTGCCAGTGACCTTGAAGTGACCTTTCAATGACCTTGAAAATAGAAAACCTATTTCCACGAAATTATCTACATGTTTTATTATCCTATCATCTACATCTTTCAAATACGAGCTCGTAGAGTCCTTATTCATCAAAATATGTTCATAATTAACAATTTGAGAGCAATTTATAGTTTTGTGATCAATCTATAAGGGAAAACAGAGGAAAATATTATGATACTAAGTTTTTTTGAAATAATATAAAAATGCCAGCTTATTGGGGGTTAGTTTATGAAAATATATAGAATACTGCACAGAAAAACACATTAATACTAAAAAGAAATTGAAAAAAAAGTCCGTCAATTTCAAGATTTATTATGAAGCTAAAATGATTAAAAATAGCTTAAATCGGTAGGGTTACAAAAGTGACAAATTGACGGACTTTAATTTGACCTCACATTTATTTTTGAGATATTAGATAAATTAAATATTAATCTAATTTCAGAAAATAATCAGCAATAAGTTGTTCTTATCATAATAATACCTAAAAAAGAAGAAATATTCCCTGAAAAATATGAGAAAATTAGTCAAGAATAGAAATGATTAAAAAAAATATGATAAAAAATATATTGAATGTAGAGTCAATTGGGTTATAACATTTTGATAATTTTTGAAAAAAAATGGCATTCTATGTGGTTGAAATGGCATTCTAAATGTCACTGAAAGTTCTCTGCAGGGTGCTTACTGGACGTCCGCTCCTCCCACTGCTATAAACCCGTTACATGGGCTATGTCACTCATTCTCGCTGATGCAAATGGACTATCGCAATATGAGAGCTTTGTCACGTGGAGAAGATATGGGGCTTACATGCTCTTTCCGCCAGTGTTGTTCAAGGTTGGCTTCATGATCGACTTCCTCAAAGTTGAAATATTGAAATCGTCAACTTTGGATCAATGAAGACACTCTGATTATTCACACTTCAAAATTTCTCTGATCATTTCTTGTGATTTCAAAACCATTTAAATTGTTGCTATGAGTGTAATCTTTGCCAAAATTATCATGGAAATTTTAATCTGTTCTGTTCTAATCTAATTTGATCTATTCTAATCTAACCTATTCCCATCTAACCAACTCTAATCAAACCTATTCTAACCGATCTATTCTATCAAAGTTAACCTACTCTGATCTATTCTAACTAAGTAAAATATATTCTATCCCTAATCCATTCTATTCTAATCTAATCCAATTCAATCTAATTGATTCAAACCTAATTTGATCTAATATATTCTGATCTACTTTTTCCTATTTTGATCTCATCTTTTATATCTTTTAATATCTAATATATTCTAATTTCATCGATTCTATTTAATATTATCTTTTTCAATCTAATGTATTATAATCTTCTCTACTCCATTCTATTTTAATTTAATCTATTCTAATTTAATATAATATAATTTGATATATTCTATTTTCATCTATTCTAATGTTATCCACTCTAATTTGAGCTCTTCAAACTCAATATATTCTAATTTGATCCATTATAATCTAATCTTTTCTGATATATGTTCTAGTCTAATAAACTGTAACCAATACTAGTATAATCCAATCTACTGATCTTTTCTATCTTGTCTCTGTTTTTTTCTATTGTAATCTAATCTGAAATCAATTCTATACAAACTATTATGATTTGATTTAATCTAATCGAATATATTCTTATCTATTCCAGTCTAATCTATTCTAATCTAATATATTATATTTTATCCACTCTAATCTATTATTATCTGATCTAGTTAATCTAATCTATTCTGATATTATCTATTCTAATTTATTCTATTCTAATTTAATCTACCCTAAATTGATATTTTGTTATATAATCTGTACTAATTTGACATATTAATTTTTTAATCCATTCTGATCTATTCTAATCTATTTTATTCTAGTCTATTTTATCCTTCTCCTAATCTACTGTAATCTATTGTAATGTAAGTTATTGTACCCTCTTTATTCTAATCCATTCTATTTTATTCCTTTCTGATATATATCTTTTTCAATCTGTTCTTATCCATTCTTGTCTGTTATAATCTACTTTCATCTATTCTAGTTTATTGTAAGAAATCTATTCTAATTTATTCCTATTTATAATTCATAAAGTACTTAATCTAATGCGAATGGCCGATCTTCTTCTTCCTGAGAAAATTTCATCCTGAGAAAATGCTATTGTTTGTCACCAGATCACGTTAACCTTAATGTTGATGTTCCTTTTCACATTGAAGAAATAATTCGATAAGTTTAAAACATAGCACAAACAAGGCATCATGAAGTCATGATTTTATTTACAACAGAAATCTTGATATGGCACTGTGGTAGTGGCCTGGCTATCATCACTCTCACACCAATTGACCAGTAAACCAACTTCACTGCTGGTACATACTGGTCAGCTGACTGTTACATAGACCGATATTCAAATTTATGATGACGTGAAATTATGAGAAAATGAGAATGATGAGGTTAAATGATGAACAGTTATATGAGAACAATTAGTGATCAGGCATATACTTAGAGTTAATCAACTTTCCCGATTCAGCAACTTACATAGACTGTTCTAGCAACCAATGTCACTCATGTAAATATCATACATTAATATTACACAAATTCATCACAATAAACATACTTATTTATAACCAGAAAGACTATAACTTGAAATATTGAATATAAATACATCTACATGTAAACCATGTGTAAGTGAAGTTGAATTATAAAATAAAGTTATTTTTTCCTGTATTGCCAAGAACTGGATTTGTTTTTTTGATAGCTTCTTGTTTCTGACGAATGTGCTTTGTATTTCGCCGACACACACAAACCTGAATCAAATCAAAATATATTATTCACTTCCATGCGTGACATTTACGTCATAAATTAGCTGGAGCAAATATCGTTTAAAATCACAATAAAAGTATTAACTAAATGACGTCACTCATACAAATAAATCCATAATTATAATCAAGACATTACAGAAATACCTCCCCCCAGAAATACCCCCACCCCCAGAAATACCCCCACCCCCAGAAATACCCCCACACCCACAAAAGAATACTGTTATCCTGAATAGAAATTCAAACTAATTGTAAAATGTTTACCTTCCACATATATATCAGCGGATTTGTTTTGCATATTAAACATAGATGTACTGTTTTATTTCGGTACTTAGATTTCTATAGCTTCTGGGTATATATATATATATATATATATATATATATATATATATATATATATATATATATATATATATATATATATATATATATATATATATATATATATATATATATATATATATATATATATATATATATATATATATATATATATATATATATCATTTAAATTCCACCATCACAGATTTACCTGTATGAGGGATTGTCATTACATTAAGAATGGGATATAAACGAGTCATTAATTATCCATTTTTACATGAAAGGAGAATTTATCATATGTCAGTGTCATACTTGCTCCCCAATGATGTTTTTAAGGATGATTAACTAAACCACATCTATAGTTGTGGAAATATCTGTGGATTTTGATAGGATAAATTTGCAGTTTTTCGGATCGGCATACTTACATATTTATGTGGTTGTATCCTTGAGGCATGTAATCAAGTGTACTTACTCGCAATTATTGTTTGACAGACATCATAGGTTAATAAGGAACCGTGGCATACTTACTATCCTTCCCCATGGTGAGAGAAGGCGAAATAATGTTAACATAAATTCTGATAGGATAGTACATAATATACTTAGCATCCCTATGGCTAGAGAATTCATAGATTCTGGTAGGTTAGTACTTTATGCACTTAATATCCTCTGAATGGCCAGAGATGATATAAGGGTTTCTGACACGGTGATAATTTACTTACCATGCCAATGATCAATGAAGACAAAACAAATCCTGACAAAATGGTTGTCCACGTGGACATCAAATGACTCCGCCGTACCAAATGCTCAACAGACGATTTCCATGTGTCTGAAATTTTTAACACTTTAGTGTGTATATGGTAAACGTTGTGGTTTTAATTATCATTTAAATATGATGATCAAACATCATAGATCTCGGCTACTAAAAACCTCGTTGAATTGTATAAATTTGGTTGCATAAACACATAATAAGTTCCATGTTCTGAAAGCGAGATAGCAACTTATTTAAAGAAACTAATTTGATTTTTTTAATATTTATCTTCCAGCTCCTTAAAAGCCAAATGTGTCCGAATTATCTCATGCTGATTATTCAACTATTTTAATAAAGGTTTTATAGAATATTATATATTTAAGAAAATTGATATGATTATGATTTCTATATCCGTTCTGCCACCTAAGTTCATCTCAATTTCCTTATTAAGGATGCACAGTCATCAGATTCGTCTTAAAACCTATGATGTGTAGTGTACAATTGTCTCGGGTAGAGTGCGATCATACTTCAGAAAAACAAATATTTTAAGGTGCACCACAAGTCAGTTGTTGTTGTCAAGTGTGCAATCCTAATTGAGACTTGTTTCCCTCGTCCTCCTTATATCTGCCTTATATAATTGCAAACAGGTATGCGGATTCATCATACAACTGTATGCCAAACTAAACACACACATAAAACAAATAAACTAAGTAAAACTCACTTACCTAAGAGTTTGTTGGGGGCATCTGCAATTTGTCCCAGGGCTGTGAAAAGGAAAATAGGTTTTAAATATAAAATTTATTTTTGATTGATCTTTGATCTACTTTCCAATGAATTATTTCTATGATGTATACATTATCTGTGAAATGCATGAACATAATGGAACCAGAACATTAAATGCACACGATGCATGGAACATCATGGTAAATTTGATTCATGTGTAGAGTTTTATTCTGTTTAGAATATATCAATGAAGCAAAACCGGGTTAATTAATGAATTATGGGTAAAAGATTTTTAATTAAACTTTTTTTCAATGCACAGTAGAATGACTGAGAAAACATCACAAAGAATAAACCATTCCATTATGTGTTACGAGACCTTGAGCCATTTTTCAGCCAACTTGTCGGCATGTTTAGTGCATTGACAGCCTGGTTAGCGCTACCACAAATGATTTTGACCATAACCCTATAACAAGTACGAATGCTTTCGCCGCCATGTCCAATTCAACTTTCCAATACCCCACGCTACCAAAGACTTTCCTCTCAACGTTTGGTATTCTCTCTTAAGGGAATATAACGTCATCCAATGATAATACCAAGCCACTTCTCTGCAAAAATGTGAATCATTTTAAAAACCAATTAACCTGGCAAAGCCTTTGCTAAGTTGGAACTGCTTCTGCCGTCGTTTGACCTGCTGAGAACATTTCTACCTCCCCCGAGCAGGTTTTCTATGTCAATGCGATTGCTCTGCCGGATATTCACGGAACCTGGCCTCGCGATCCTGTTGAAAAAGTCATTCCGCACCGCGTTAGCAACGTTTTCATTAGGGCTTAATGTTGAAGTCGGCGGCGGTTGTCCTGCAGCTGGTGACTGCCCGATGTTTGAGAGCGTGGAGGTGGGTGGTACCTGGCCCTGCACAGTGGCCCCTGAGTCCCCTCCATTACCCTGGAACGGGGTGCTGGAGGGCGGGACGGTGCCGGCGACGGTGCTGAGGGGAGTGGAGGAGGGAGGCACTTGTCCCGGCGCATTGGTGGGCGCAACGGCGGGTATGTTAGGATCCACTATCATCACCACGAAACCGGCATTCCCCGCCGGACCGTTAAGGCCCTTAATACCCTTTTGTCCTTTCACCCCTTTAGGACCATTTGCTCCTGGACGCCCGTTAATTCCTATGACTCCTGGCGGTCCCCTCTGACCAATCTTTCCTTGTATGCCCTGCGCACCTACTGTTCCCTGAGGCCCGGGAAGGCCTGGTGGACCCACTGTCCCCGGCGATCCTACTGTACCCGGCGGCCCCCCTGTTCCGGGCGGCCCTCCTGTTCCCGGTGGTCCCGGTGTTCCCTGCGGTCCTCCGGTTCCCTGGGGCCCGCTAGTTCCAGGCGGTCCACCAGTTCCAGGGGGCCCAGCAGTTCCAGGCGGCCCGCCTGTTCCAGGAGGTCCTCCAGTTCCCTTTTGTGCCACTGAAATAAAAGCCGAATGCTTGAATATATATTAAAGTATATAGTGTCGAATATAGTTATTTTAGGGTATCATGTTTTTATACTGTGATTCAAGCCTGCCATGGTAATATATTATTAAGGTATCTTTAATTTGCATTGTAAATACACCGAATTTTTAGATTAATCGTTTCATCATGAGAAACAACTTTATTTTTTAGTGGTGGAACCTGGTTCAATAACCAATCCCTCTAAACATTATGTACCATCCTCTCCCTGACAGACCATCCTCTCCCTGACAGACCCTTTGTCTAAGCTAATAGACTACAATACAGTGTGGTCATTATCCATGCAGAAATGTGCTGTATTGGGAAGCGGTCACAATTAATTGTTTGAAAATCTGAATTCTTTGGTATAGGAAAACCACTTACCTTGAGATTGTAGTCTTTGAAATAAGCAGGTGAGAACTAATATACACAGAATTTGTCGTCCACACATCTTAAATTAAAACTTTGTTTATTCTGTGTATATTCTTTCTGGGAACGATCTAAAAATTAGGTCTATCAGATGTCCTATATCCTAAATGAGAGTAAAGTTATGATATGCATGTTAGCGTATGTTACAAGTGGACCAATGTTCGGACAGGCGCAGTGGCGCAGTGAAGTGTTGTGAAGCCATAAAATTCTCCATCAAGTAAAGTATGCGACCGCATGACGGAGGTCAGCACGTCCAATGATGAATGCGATTTTAATACATGCCTGTATAATCCCAATATGTTGATGGGAAACGTGTTGATTTGCAGAGCGTGGCCTACAGGTATCAGAGCCCGGGGAGCCTGCTTGGTGAGCCTGCATGCTACCATAGAGTACCAGATAACCTGCCAACACCACCAGCTAGGCTTCATTCCTTATGTAGTTTAAATACCACCACCGATCTCATCCTATGTCAGTCTATGCGCCTCTCACCCTATATTACTGTATTCTACCAGGGCCATGCCTATATTGAGGTCTTTAACAATGTGACTCCGCCTTGCTGTGCTGAGTAAATGTACAAATGAGAAGTGAAGTTTGCTCTTTATAATGCATGTATTTAGGCATAATTTGGAATACATCAATATGGAGGGGAAAAGATAGTTCGAATTTTGCGTGTATGTTCAATGTATCCAGTTCATAAGAAATAAACTCAATGTAAAATCCACAAGAGGGCACTATAACTTCAAAATAAGAAATCCCCATATATTTGCATGGAAGGGATATCCACCAAAATTAAAACAACAAATTTCATATTCTAAACTTCATATTCTAAATATTCAAAACGCCAAATTCTAAATTCAAATTGCTAAATTCTAAATTCAAATTGCTAAATTCTCAATTCAGAATGTCAAATTCTCGATTTACTTTATCATATTTCAAATCCATTTTGAATATTAGTTAATAATGTATAGTAACAGTCAATAACATGTTGTCATAAAGAAAGAATTAAGAAGATCCAATTATAGAGACAGTATTCGGGGATCCAGTCATGGAACCAGAATTAGGGAAATCCTGTCACGGAGCCAGAATTAGGGAAATCCTGTCATAGAGCCAGACTTAGGGAGACCCCATTATGCAGTCAAAATTTGATCCAGTTATAGAGCCAGTATTGAGGAGATCCAATCATAAAGCCAGTATTGGGGAGATCCAATCATAAAGCCAGTATTGAGTAGATCCAGTCATAAAGCCAGTATTGGGGAGATCCAGTCATAAAGCCAGTATTGAGGAATTCCAGTCATAGAGCCAGTATTGAGGAGATCTAGTCATGAAGCCAGTATTGGGGAGATCCAGTCATAAAGCCAGTATTGGGGAGATCCAATCATAAAGCCAGTATTGGGGAGATCCAGTCATAAAGCCAGTATTGAGGAGATCCAGTCATGAAGCCAGTATTGGGGAGATCCAGTCATAAAGCCAGTATTGAGGAGATCTAGTCATGAAGCCAGTATTGGGGAGATCCAGTCATAAAGCCAGTATTGGGGAGATCCAATCATAAAGCCAGTATTGAGGAGATCCAGTCATAAAGCCAGTATTGAGGAGATCCAGTCATGAAGCCAGTATTGGGGAGATCCAGTCATAAAGCCAGTATTGAGGAGATCTAGTCATGAAGCCAGTATTGGGGAGATCCAGTCATAAAGCCAGTATTGGGGAGATCCAATCATAAAGCCAGTATTGAGGAGATCCAGTCATAAAGCCAGTATTGAGGAGATCCAGTCATAAAGCCAGTATTGGGGAGATCCAGTCATTGAGCAAGAATAAGGGAGATCCAATCATAGAGCCAGTATTGGGGAAATCCAGTCATAAAGCCGGTATTGAGGAGATCCAATCATAAAGCCAGAATTAGGGAGACCCATTATGCAGTCAAAATTTGATCCAGTTATAGAGCCAGTATTGAGGAGATCCAATCATAAAGCCAGTATTGAGGAGATCCAATCATAAAGCCAGTATTGAGGAGATCCAATCATAAAGCCAGTATTGGGGAGATCCAAGCATAAAGCCAGTATTGAGGAGATCCAATCATAAAGCCAGTATTGAGGAGATCCAATCATAAAGCCAGTATTGAGGAGATCCAGTCATAAAGCCAGTATTGGGGAGATCCAATCATAAAGCCAGTATTGAGGAGATCCAGTCATAAAGCCAGTATTGGGGAGATCCAGTCATAAAGCCAGTATTGGGGAGATCCAATCATAAAGCCAGTATTGAGGAGATCCAATCATAAAGCCAGTATTGAGGAGATCCAATCATAAAGCCAGAATTAGGGAGACCCCATTATGCAGTCAAAATTTGATCCAGTTATAGAGCCAGTATTGAGGAGATCCAATCATAAAGCCAGTATTGGGGAGATCCAATCATAAAGCCAGTATTGGGGAGATCCAATCATAAAACCAGTATTGGGGAGATCCAATCATAAAGCCAGTATTGAGGAGATCCAATCATAAAGCCAGTATTGAGGAGATCCAATCATAAAGCCAGTATTGAGGAAATCCAGTCATAAAGCCAGTATTGGGGAGATCCAAGCATAAAGCCAGTATTGAGGAGATCCAATTATAAAGCCAGTATTGGGGAGATCCAATCATAAAGCCAGTATTGAGGAGATCCACTCATAAAGCCAGTATTGGGGAGATCCAGTCAAAAAGCCAGTATTGATGAATTCCAGTCATAGAGCCAGTATTGAGGAGATCTAGTCATAGAGCCAGTATTGGGGAGATCCAATCATAAAGCCAGTATTGGGGAGATCCAATCATAAAGCCAGTATTGAGGAGATCCAATCATAAAGCCAGTATTGAGGAGATCCAATCATAAAGCCAGAATTAGGGAGACCCCATTATGCAGTCAAAATTTGATCCAGTTATAGAGCCAGTATTGAGGAGATCCAATCATAAAGCCAGTATTGAGGAGATCCAATCATAAAGCCAGTATTGGGGAGATCCAGTCATAAAGCCAGTATTGAGGAGATCCAGTCATAAAGCCAGTATTGAGGAGATCCAGTCATAAAGCCAGTATTGGGGAGATCCAGTCAAAAAGCCAGTATTGATGAATTCCAGTCATAGAGCCAGTATTGAGGAGATCTAGTCATAGAGCCAGTATTGGGGAGATCCAATCATAAAGCCAGTATTGGGGAGATCCAATCATAAAGCCAGTATTGAGGAGATCCAGTCATAAAGCCAGTATTGGGGAGATCCAGTCATAAAGCCAGTATTGAGGAATTCCAGTCATAGAGCCAGTATTGAGGAGATCTAGTCATAAAGCCAGTATTGGGGAGATCCAATCATAAAGCCAGTATTGGGGAGATCCAGTCATAAAGCCAGTATTGGGGAGATCCAGTCATAAAGCCAGTATTGGGGAGATCCAGTCATTGAGCAAGAATAAGGGAGATCCAATCATAGAGCCAGTATTGGGGAAATCCAGTCATAAAGCCAGTATTGGGGAGATCCAATCATAAAGCCAGTATTGGGGAGATCCAATCATAAAGCCAGTATTGAGGAGATCCAATCATAAAGCCAGTATTGGGGAGATCCAATCATAAAGCCAGTATTGAGGAGATCCAGTCATAAAGCCAGTATTGGGGAGATCCAGTCATAAAGCCAGTATTGAGGAATTCCAGTCATAGAGCCAGTATTGAGGAGATCTAGTCATAAGGCCAGTATTGGGGAGATCCAGTCATAAAGCCAGTATTGGGGAGATCCAATCATAAAGCCAGTATTGAGGAGATCCAGTCATAAAGCCAGTATTGAGGAGATCCAGTCATAAAGCCAGTATTGGGGAGATCCAGTCATTGAGCAAGAATAAGGGAGATCCAATCATAGAGCCAGTATTGGGGAAATCCAGTCATAAAGCCAGTATTGAGGAGATCCAATCATAAAGCCAGTATTGAGGAGATCCAGTCATAAAGCCAGAATCAAGGAGATCCATTCATAAAGCCAGTATTGGGGGGATCCAGTCATAAAGCCAGTATTGGGGAGATCCAATCATAAAGCCAGTATTGAGGAGATCCAGTCATAAAGCCAGTATTGCGGAGATCCAGTCATAAAGCCAGTATTGAGGAATTCCAGTCATAGAGCCAGTATTGAGGAGATCTAGTCATAAAGCCAGTATTGGGGAGATCCAGTCATAAAGCCAGTATTGGGGAGATCCAATCATAAAGCCAGTATTGCGGAGATCCAGTCATGAAGCCAGTATTGAGGAATTCCAGTCATAGAGCCAGTATTGGGGAGATCAAGTCATAAAGCCAGTATTGGGGAGATCCAATCATAAAGCCAGTATTGAGGAGATCCAGTCATAAAGCCAGTATTGAGGAGATCCAGTCATAAAGCCAGTATTGGGGAGATCCAGTCATTGAGCAAGAATAAGGGAGATCCAATCATAGAGCCAGTATTGGGGAAATCCAGTCATAAAGCCGGTATTGAGGAGATCCAATCATAAAGCCAGAATTAGGGAGACCCATTATGCAGTCAAAATTTGATCCAGTTATAGAGCCAGTATTGAGGAGATCCAATCATAAAGCCAGTATTGGGGAGATCCAATCATAAAGCCAGTATTGAGGAGATCCAATCATAAAGCCAGTATTGAGGAGATCCAATCATAAAGCCAGAATTAGGGAGACCCCATTATGCAGTCAAAATTTGATCCAGTTATAGAGCCAGTATTGAGGAGATCCAATCATAAAGCCAGTATTGGGGAGATCCAATCATAAAGCCAGTATTGGGGAGATCCAATCATAAAACCAGTATTGGGGAGATCCAATCATAAAGCCAGTATTAAGGAGATCCAATCATAAAGCCAGTATTGAGGAGATCCAATCATAAAGCCAGTATTGAGGAAATCCAGTCATAAAGCCAGTATTGGGGAGATCCAAGCATAAAGCCAGTATTGAGGAGATCCAATTATAAAGCCAGTATTGGGGAGATCCAATCATAAAGCCAGTATTGAGGAGATCCACTCATAAAGCCAGTATTGGGGAGATCCAGTCAAAAAGCCAGTATTGAGGAATTCCAGTCATAGAGCCAGTATTGAGGAGATCTAGTCATAGAGCCAGTATTGGGGAGATCCAATCATAAAGCCAGTATTGGGGAGATCCAATCATAAAGCCAGTATTGAGGAGATCCAATCATAAAGCCAGTATTGGGGAGATCCAATCATAAAGCCAGTATTGAGGAGATCCAGTCATAAAGCCAGTATTGGGGAGATCCAGTCATAAAGCCAGTATTGAGGAGATCCAGTCATAAAGCCAGTATTGGGGACATCCAATCATAGAGCAAGAATAAGGGAGATCCAGTCATAGAGCCAGAATTTGACCAGTCATAGAGCCAGAATTTGACCAGTTATAGAGCCAGAATAAAGCTGATCCAGTCATAGAGCCAGAATCACATGTCGCCATCTTTTGAGTTTTCTAATGGCCATTTACATCAATATGTGATGGGGTGAAAAGCGAAAAGTACTGAATGGTCAAATATGGGAAATTCACAAGCTTGGCTTGTGAGATTTTGTCAAACATTTGAAATTTAACTTTGCTTTTCATAGTTTTCCTTTTTGGTCCCCAATAATCAATTTGCACATTTGTTCCCATGGCCTTAATGCAGTAGGTGACAGAGCCTATTATTTTTATTATTATTATTATTATTATTATTATTATTATTATTATTATTATTATTATTATTATTATTATTATTATTATTATTATTATTATTATTATTATTATTATTATTATTATTATTATTATTATTATTATTATTATTATTATTATTATTATTATTATTATTATTATTATTATTATTATTATTATTATTATTATTATTATTATTATTATTATTATTATTGTTGTTATTGTTATTGTTGTTGTTGTTGTTATTATTATTATTATTATTATTATTATTATTATTATTATTATTATTATTGTTATTGTTATTGTTGTTGTTGTTGTTGTTGTTGTTATTATTATTATTATTATTATTATTATTATTATTATTATTATAATTATTTTTATTATTATTATTATTATTATTATTATTATTATTATTATTTTTATTATTTTTATTATTATTATTATTATTATTATTATTATTATAATTATTATTATTATTATTATTATTATTATTATTATTATTATTATTATTATTATTATTATTATTATTATTATTATTATTATTATTATTATTATTATTATTATTATTATTATTAGCTTTGGGTGCTGAAATGTAAAATTATTCAATATAGAAAAAGGAAACTTTGCATCATGTTAGATAATCTTAAATCAGAATGTCAAAGTAATCCACTGCTCCAGGTCCACTGCAAAATGTACCCAAATTGCTTAAACATCTTCGGATAAGTTAATGAATCTGAGGTTGCAGATTTTGCTTTTTAAAATAATAACGCAATATTTTTGTGAATATATTATATATTTAAAGAAATTTAGAAAATTAGCCAAAGTAGCCAATATGAAAAAAACCCCTTCAAATATCTTGACAGATTATGTACTCAAGCTGTCTTCAGAGATTCAGATCACACTGAAAGTGAGCTTCCTGTCACATGACAGTTTACCACGTGACTGTCTGCAGATATACAACCGGCTTTTAGCATTGTCTGTTCATTTTTCACGTGTTCTATCCAGTGGTCCCTGTGGCACATGCCAGCCCCCAGCACTCCAGCCAGCCAAACCCTAACCATAACACTCCTGCCAGTGGCCCTCAGGAGAGGGGGGCAGGCCTGTTCTATGTAGTCATGAGAGGATAAATTCACAGCTCTTATACCTCCAACAATAAAACAGATACTGTGCCAGTTGTCCTCTCACAGAGGCTGGCTCACCCATTCACTATAGGGCGGGGATTGAGGTCCAGCAGGCACCAACCAACACGGCAACGACCATCTCCAAAACAGCACAGCCAAGCATGGGATCAACTCAACCCAAACAAACTGACCAGTCCAACCATGTGCGAGCACCAGAGGCACTCACAGGACATTTAGTGTTCCAAGACACAGTTCAGACATTCGAACAGTCCTGGGTCTATGATTATTGACTTCCTGTTTCTCACAAAAGTGGCTTCAGGAAATGTCCATAAAATCAGCACTGTCTGGCACCTTCATTGCTATGGGAGACATTTTGAGTAACTGTTATTTAATTAGCAATATATCAAGATGGCAAGATATCATGTGAACATTAAAAGCAAAAAAGAAATGGTCTAGGCATTCTTGGTTGGTTGGAAACCAACCATAAACATTGACAATCTTGCCATGGCCCATATCATTAAAAGATCCAGACATTATGGCCCCCATAAGGTCAATAATATACTTTTATAATAGTTTATACTAGACAGGCTCAGGGCTATTATGCCTTCAGCAGATGTATTTGTCACTCAACCAACACCTAAATGATTTAACGTTTGACCTTGTACTCAAGTTGTGGTATAACTGTACCAAGATCAGCATTCTACATTTATAAATTTTAGATTGTTTAAACACAGAATTTATATCATTTTCATCACATTTGTTTATTGTATTAATATTCTTAGAGACCTACAGCAGAAAGCACAGATCTCCATTGGCATTAGATAAAATACGGGCCACGGGCCGTGGCACAGTTGGTTAGAGTACCAGCTCATTAACAACAGTTCCTCTGTGGTGATCCAAAGGTCGGTTCGATCCCCGGCCATGCTGAGATTGAAATCATGATACAATTCCACATATGAGCTGAGGCCCGTGCTTAAAGGGTTAACCTATTGTCATGGAAAAGTCTCCTGAAAATTCTGTGACAGGGTTGATTGTCATGTCAAGGATATGAAAGTGAAAGTGATGTAAAACCCCAAACAAACAAACAAACAAACAAACAAACAAACAAACAAACAAACAATACCAAGAGAGTATACATTTCTGCTCAGTGCAGGTTCACCTACTTACTGAGTTGTAACATCTGTCTCCCTATGATGCAACACACCAAGCTATAATTTGGTATATATCATATATCTATCCTGAGCTATTTTATATCAACATTATCATATAACACCATGCAGCGATTTGTTTAATATACATATAACTGTTTAGTCATCAATATTTCAATTTTATTTCATATTCACTAACTCTGATTTTGTGATCTAAATTGTGTATCAGTTACAAACAGCTAAATTTAGCTTCATATCTGCTGTAACATACATTGACAAGGAAACATAAATACAAAAGCGAGGCTACCATTTTCATCTGCAATGGGATTCAATTTACATCACCTCAGGTTTGTATCTAACAGTTAATATCTCTTCCAAAAAATATTGCAAAATATTGACAAAATGAAATGTGAAAAACTCCTACGTCTTTAAATATATGTTAATTTCTAGTATCGATACTTTCCATCATAGGCTATGTTTTCTAAAAATGAAAAGTCGAGCATCCTCGTCTGCTACTATCAGATTATACATCAGAGATGCCATGGAAAGAAATCCTGGACATCAGATACCAACAGAAAAAATATATTTTGAAAAATGATATATCCTTGGGGTAATTACATAATTACTCAAAGATATATCAAATATACCATAAAGTAACATATTTCTGAACCTATCTATAATACTTCTATATGTGAACGTCATAAATATCAAAGATTATTACTGACAAAAAGGAACTATAATAGAAGGTGAGTAATGCACGCAATCAGCACATTAATGTCATGTCAACCGATGATCCTTTGATTACGCTGATATCATATCATACCAGTTATTAGTATTCTAATGAGGCTATAAATGTTCAATCATTCAAAGGTGTGTTTTTTCACGTATCTAAATATTTCAACACCAAAAACGTGTTTGCTTCCTTTTAGAATTAGGTGGATTGGAATATTTGTTCATAACGATTTATTTTACTCATGTTTATTCAACCAAGAGTACAATATCTCATTGGAAAGTTTTGTACACATTTTCCTTTCTATTTCCACGATTATAAAAATAGTATATTAATAAATGCAGCAATTGGGAATATTTTTTTCTCAATAATGAATTGCCTAATGATTTTGATATATATTTAATGCAACTTTAAAGCCAATACCCACATGGAGAATATTGCCATTCTCCAAGAACTTTTCGTCAGTTCTGTACTTTCTATTATTATATTTCTCTCATTGATATTTGATGATGATTATTTTCCATTTTGATATATTTTACAGGTTTTAAAATCAAAATGAATTGTTTAAGACCATAATTGCATCTAATTCAGAACCATAGGAAAAGTTTATGATGACATTTCCTCATCAAAGTATACAACCTATGAAATATGTATTATTTAATATTGCCACAAACCATTGTTATATTGATGGGTGGCTGTCGGAACTTGAGTTATCAAGCTTTGAATTTGTCAGTGAATAGAATGCAGGGTTTGTTTTGACCTCTATTTTTATTTTACCCAGGATCCTCATTCTGAGCATGCCCAGAATGAGTTCAAAATCACATGGTTCCTGCTCAAAAAGTAAACAAGCTTCATTATGATGTCATTGAGATTCAGCCATATTGGAAAATGGTGTCAAAATTGTTATGGAGCTTTTCATCCCAGACAGTCACACCCATCTCATCACCTTAAGTAGGTCCTTTATTATTTATTAAAGTGGCATTTTATGACAAAATACTTCAACTTCAAAATGGACTGAAAAGAACATTTCCCTTTTCTTAAGTTTAGGAATTGGTAAAAAGGGGTGTCCCTTGAGTGACCCACAATACTGGAGCGAAAAGGGTGAAGCAATAGTGTCTATATTTTCACCACATTTTAAGATTTTTCCATAATGACTTTTTTATATATCGAGGAAGGACTTTTGTTTAAAAACGATGAACTGAAAGGGATTACCGAGTACATCATATATACAGGAATTAAGAGAGTAAATACCATAGTACGCTAAAATGCAAGGTACGCTTAGGTGCAAATTTAAAAATCATATCGTGGCTTTCACCCACATAATTTTGCAGCGAAGAGCAGAGTTTCCAGATCATATTCAGCCTGACCTGAGATGATAATGATCATAATTTAGTGATTGTCATCATTGTTGATATCTGGGCTAATGGCTCTCGCAGCATGCATAATACCAGTTCAGCAGAGTTTATAACTTGCTACAGAACTTACAGTGCATACTTACAGGATGGATAACAAAAACATTCTGCTGTTTACAATATTGTTTATAGTATTTTGTAGCACTAGCTCTGAGAAGGGTTCAGAAAGAAGTAAGTTTTATTTTATTGAAAGAATATGTATATTATTTTTTGACTTATTTCAAAATGACAAATATTGTGAAAAATAGAGAAATAGTAGATTCTATCTGAGAGCAATATAACTATTATTGCTCTCAGATTCTATAGAGGTTTCATGACATATTTATGTTGCTAATGAAGTAATTGAGGTATATGTATTACAAAATGCCACGTGCAGGGCGTTCTCGTCCCCGCCAGACAACTGAGCAGAATCTGCTGAGAACTTTGCTGCGGGACTACGACGTGAATGTGAGGGGAGTGTTCCATCACCACACAGCAGTCAATGTTTCTATTGGTGTAAATCTGTTGAGGATAGATCAATTGGTACGTGTATATACGCAAATATGTCAATTTGGGTTCACTTGATTCATTCACACCAATAAATGACAATACTAATAAGAAAGATTTCTTTAAAAAATAATTTATGTTGTGAAATTTACACATTATGAAGTCTGTACGTTAAAAAGTAGAATTTGTTAGAGTTTCTATTTAATCATGATAAGAAAAAGCATTCTTTCACATTTATTCAATATTATCTTAATAAGTACACTCAAGCGTATTAATACTTTGATGCATGAATGTAGATTTTAAGGTGTGGGTGTGATCATGTAAATGCCCTTCCAATGGATTACCCCAACAAGGCCAAACAATTAAAATCCATACCAAAAATCTGAGAAAAAAATTAAAACTAAATTAAAATAACTGACTCATGGTATCTACTTCCAATATATTGTTGGGGTCATTATCTTACATTTTTCAGAAATGAACCTCAAAGTTTTTGTTCTTTAAATCAAATGTTAGAGAGAAAAACTGTTGTTTATTTAGATTCATTTAAGGATAAATATAGAAATCCATACCATTTCAATTTTCAAATATTATGTCCCCAATCTGTCTGGCAATAACGTAAACGGGATTATCAAGGCATTTGATGGCGGTGTCAAATTATATCATTTCTTTTATTACCACAATCAATCCAAAGTCGAAAATTCATAGTGAATGTCCAAAAAAACATGGGAGGACAAAACCAAGTTTAAAGATTTGCACCTGCGCCCAACACAGATGCAAACTGAAAAACTTGTTTATTTTTTTAGTTTTTTAAAATGACATACATTCACCTGACACCTGACAATTAATGACTCATAAATAAGCATGCAGACGACATGTTTTATTGACCTATATCATTGCCAGACATATATCTGATATACTTGCAAAATATGGTCTCAGCTATCACATTTATGCAGATGATACTCAGATCTACATCCCTGTTGACCACGCCTCTCCCCATCATGTGGATATGAGCAGACGCAAACTGGAGGAGTGTGTCAGTGAAGTCAGAAATTTCCTCATATCAAACAAGATGAAGATAAATGATGGAAAAACAGAGATGCTCATATGTACCGACAGGTACAATACTTCCACCCATAGCAGTATCCCAACCACAATCAGAGTGGGTGACTCTGATATTGCTCCTAGTCAGTCAGTGGTTGACCTTGGTATCACATTTGACTCCAATATGGACATGAAGGCCCAGATCAGGAAAATGTGTCAGAAAGGCTATTATCACATCAGGAACCTGGCGGCCATCAGACATTGTCTAGACGAGAAGACCGCGGTAACACTTACCCATGCTTTTGTTACATCCACCCTTGATTATGGTAATGGTCTTCTGGCGGGTCTTCCTAAAACTGACATCAGGAAACTGCAATACCTCCAAAACTCTGCAGCACGGGTAGTTGGAAAAATCAGGAAATTTGATCACATTTCAGGAAAATTAAGGGAACTGCATTGGCTTCCAGTTCATGCGAGAATTTATTTTAAAATTCTTCTATTAACCTGGAAAGCCCTTAATGGTAAGGCTCCGCCTTACTTACGAGATCTACTCCTGATTAAAGAAGGTGAACGCTGTCTAAGATCCAATGATGGCACCCACCTACAGATACCTAATACCAGGCTAAGGACAGTAGGTGACAGGGCCTTCTCATCTGTAGGTCCACGACTATGAAATTCCTTGCCTACTAATATTAGGACAAGCATGTCAGTCTCCTCGTTTAAGAGTAGGCTGAAAACTCATCTCTTCAGGATGCATGTCCTGAACTCAGCGCTATGAACAGACTTGTCTGGTATCAGCGCTATACAAATTTTATTATTATTATTATTATTATATATTATAAAATGTTCAGCTTATGGATTCCATCATGACATTATTGAATTTTCGGTTAAATTGGTGAATGGCTGCAGCTCCAAATCATATGCAAAAATGTCCAGCAGAAGTTATTTGTAAATATTTAAATATAATTGTTCAAACAAAAAATAAAAAATACATACACATTTTAAATGTAATACAGTTATTCACCGTGTGCACAAAGAATTAAAAATAATCATTTTCAGCTTTGAGCTTACAAAGTTGTATAACCTCACTGAAGTTTAGTTTCTGAAGCCAGGCATTTTTCTAACAAACACATTGTGCTGCAAATATGACGTGTGGTTGACACTAAGCACTGTGAGGAGTGTGCATTGGGCATGAGCAGACGACAGTAGAACACAGAACGCCTGACCCACTTAGTCCAAATCTTGAAACTGACAAGATTTATACATATTTGCATGTCAGTTCTGATCTAAGTGCACACCACCTTGCTGCCTGTCACGTGATATGTTCAATTTCTAAACCGCAAATAGGTCATCAAGTGTGTCTGGTCATCACCAGACATACTTTCATGTTCATTTCATTTATTGATTTTATTGCGGGCCTTAATCACAACCTTACAGGACATACTCAAGGCTAGAAATGATGGGCAAAATGTTGACATGCTCATTCTCGATTTTAGTAAAGCCTTTGACACAGTTTGCCACGAACGGCTGAATCACAAGCTCAAGCATTACGGAATCTCGGGGCAGGTCGGTTCATGGATAAAAAACTGGCTTACAAACCGTGAACAGAGAGTAGTTATTGACGGTGATGAATCTGACCCTGTCCATGTTAAATCTGGAGTGCCCCAGGGTACAGTACTTGGACCAATACTATTTCTACTCTATATTAATGACATTGGAGAGAAGCTAAAATATTCAAACATAAGGCTCTTTGCTGATGACAGCCTCCTATATAGAGTAGTTGAAGATGACGAAGATGCAGTAAAACTGCAAGAAGACCTAAATATGCTGGAGGAATGGTCAAGTGAGTGGCAAATGGACTTCAATGCTCAGAAATGCTACACCTTGAGCAGCAAGAAAAAAAGCCAAGCTCTTGATACAAGAAAATATACATTAAATGGTCACATCTTGCAACATGCTGAACATCATCCCTACCTTGGAGTTGAGCTCCAAACAAATATGAAATGGGATGAACATATCAACAACATTGTCTGCAAAGCAAATCAAGTACTAGGATTTGTAAGAAGGAATTTCAATATGTGCCCAGGAAATATTAAAGAGGCTGCCTACAATACACTTGTGCGCCCCCACCTAGAATATGCATCAAGTGTGTGGGACCCTTACCTCAAAAAAGATATAGACCGCATAGAATCAGTTCAAAGACGAGCAGCTAGATTTGTGTCTGGCAACTGGAAGAGAGAAACAGGCACTGTAACAAAAATCCTGGAAGACTTAAAATGGGATTCACTAGCAGGGAGAAGAAGGACACAGAGGCTGGTTTTATTGTACAAGGCTATTCATGGTGAAATAGCTTTGAAACTTCCAGAACATGTCAAAATGAAATCAGCTTCTACACGGAAAAACCATGGAATTCGCTATATTGAAATGGCGACAAGCTGTGAACCCTATAAATACAGCTATTTTCCAAGGACAGTGACTGACTGGAATAATCTTCCCCCTAAATTAACTACATTGGAACCAGGTAGCTCGGTATCCTTTAGGAACTCCCTTGCCAGAGTATAAAGGTTGGCAACAAGCAGCTGGTGTGTATCAGCTGCACCCCTGAGTGCAACCTTGCACTCTCGGCGGGATGCCATTTGGTTTTGCCGAGTAAACTTATAGATGTAGATAGATTATTGACTTACATAAAGGTTATCCCAATGATTGTTCAAATTCAAGTGTGCAGTGTTTAAAGGCATTCTTTAAACTGGTTTAGTGTCATATAAGTATGAACATTTTTAATTGGTTTTCGGGCAAATGTTCTGCAATATTTGTGATTACATTCCTATGGCAACTTTCAGGATCTCCTCTTTTTCAAATTATTGTCGATGCAGTTTTAAGGGTATTTATGGTTGTTGGTAGTGAGTGCCCTCTAGTGGCAGAGGAGTTAATTACCAAAATACTGTACTTGATGGAAATTGTTACATTTACGGTGTAAAAATACATTCCCTATTAAATTAAAAGCATTCATGACATGAATCAATATTTAAACACTACAATATTTGAACTATAAGGTATGATTACAAGTATATTTCTTTCAAAATGGTATTTTGTCATAAATATCTCTGATGATAGTTTTGATGAGAAACGAAGCGGACAAGCAAATAAGTTCTGCAGATTACACAACAGGAGTAGGCTTGTTTTTAGCTGTGTTTATTTCATTTTGTTGGGAATAAAATTCACTGCGATCCTAGTGAAACAGATTTTCTCATTTTGATTTGTATAATTTGGAAATAAAAAGGAAGTTTGGCAATCAAATATGTGAAGGTAGGTGAAAAAAATCATGTTTTTGAAATGATCAAGTGTGTACTTTACCTTTATTTTTCTCTTAATGTTTTTGAAAAATAGAAAATCTGTTTCACTAGGATCACAGTGAATATAGTTAAGATCATTTTTACAAAGTTGTTTGGAAACCCACTTTGTTATGGTCCCACAATCTGCAGAACTTTTTCCCTTTAACATTTTGACATGACAAAATAAATTTTGGAGCAGTGACATATTACTACGCCACATTTTATGAGTTAAAAAGATATGAAGCTTTCAATATAATCAAAGAAATTCCATTGTGATTTTCAAATAATAAATCAATAATTTTATTTAAAAAATGAATACAATAAATGTCATTTCATGACTTGAAAGTTTTAATGAAAAAGGAACTCTTTTCGACAGTTGAGCATTTTTCCCGTACTTTTTTGAAAACATTCCATTTTGGCGTAAAAAGAAAGTAGTTCCCTCAGAAAATCTGCCACCAGAGGACACTCACTACCAACACCCATAAATACCCTTAAATATTTATGATAATACTCGTAACATATAAGCCTCCAAAATATACCTTGTATAATTTTCATTGAAAACCATATGCTTTACATAAGTACTGTTGGATGGTATCTGAGACCTCCTACACAATTGCCTCTTTTACTAAAGCTTTCATGAAATCAGATTACCGTGCAATTGTCCTCACATAATAAATGTTTATATCCTAAACTTTGGGTTTAAATGTTAAAACCTATCATATTATTATTAATGTGTGTGCCATTTTAAAGTGGATTAGTCCTCTGCTAAAATCTACATCATCCATTGTATACAAATTGTCAACAATCTTTGCTTAGCTGACCAGTGATCTTGTTTGTGCAAACACCTACTTAGTAAAGGTTTTCTAACGATGGACACCTTCAGATTTGGGACAATGGAGTGATTTATCTTACGGAAACCTGTTTGTCAATTGGTTTTGTCTATTGGTTAGAACAGTGGATAGCTTGTTTATATCACAGTTTAATGGCTACATATTATTTAAGTTACCTATGACCTCTGTGATTTCATGAAAGCTTCGTTGAGAGTCCTGTGATGATTAGACAATTAAGTTGAGTAAGATTTTAAGTTACCCGTGTTGTTCCAAATTAATGTTATCAATTACCATTCAGTAAGATGAAAAAGATTTTCTTCAGAAAAATACTATTATTTTTCTCATATTCGCACTCAATTTATCATAAAGCAAATTATATTACAATTACGGATTGGGATATGTATATTTATTTGACAGGATGAAGAGAAAGGTATCCTCAGTCTCCAGTGCTGGGAAGATCTGGTTGGTCTCAATGTTCATCTTTATTATCTCATTATTAGGGAAGAAATGAACAAACATTAAAGCTCTAATATGAACATGGGTTTTCAAGGTCAATCTTAACCTATTTACCACATATAATTGACCATTATCACTTTAAAGATGATTCTATAGGGTATCAAATTTAGAATAAACTTTTTTTGTTGGGACATATAATGACATTAACATAACAATGCTTTAATATGAATATTTTGGATACATAAATCTCCCAACACGAAAACACAGTTTGTGAAGAAATTTTGTGTTTTGGCAGGAATGGATGGATGAGAGATTAAAGTGGAATCCAAGCGATCATGAAGGTTTGACAACCATCAGGTTCCCTCCCAGTAATATATGGACACCTGATATTGTTATCATTAACAGGTCTGTGCTAACATAATTAGTTTTTCGGTGCTGCTTGTCAATTCATTCCTAACATTTATAATATTCCTTGGAAGTTTGCGATGATTTTTGCGATGGTTTTAGATAAAAATGGCTAGTGACAGATTAGATACAATCATTTCAGCTGTATTTCAACTTACTCCAGTTGCGTTTCAACTTATTTTTCAACAAAACTCTGATAGCATACAAATATTGGTGACACACCATCATTACAAATATTTAGTGTTCTCCAATCACAAATCCATGCCAAGCCCAGATACGCGTTCTGGGGAGGTCTGACTTTGTATGCCAAATCCCGTTTGCATGAGATTTGTTTTAAATATCCAACTCTTTCGGTTGTAATTCATGTTTTATGTATAATTATCCCAAAAAGGCTCTAGTTTAGAAAGCCAATACATGACAGATCTGAACACACCAGGTGGCAGCGTGGCCCATTCGAGCAGTGAGAATTGCTTGCATATGTAAATATCTGATCTCCAAATATGTTTTGGATATTTGGATATTCCATACAGTTGATGTATCAAATATTTATGTTTTATCAAATATTTTTGGGGTTTGCATCTACATCGGAGAACGCATACGTGCTTTCACTAGAAGGGTTTTAATTTGTCTATAATCCATTTTGATAAGCCAATTTTAATCTTAAATAACACTTCACCGGGGTGGGGTAAAATGTAATGAATTTTATATAAACCAGTATAATCTTAAACCAGTATATTATTTTAAGGAATGATTAAAAAATGGTTTCCTTAATATATTCAGTATTTTAACTACATTTCAGTGCTGAGATAATGCAGCAGGTGATGACAACCAACATAATTCTCAACTCTGACGGCAAAGTGTTTATGCCTGGAGAGCGCATGACCCACACTTCCTGTCACATTGATACCTTCTACTTCCCGTTTGATCATCACACATGCGCATTGAGATTTGCCTCTTGGAGCGCTGATGGGTTTGCTGTGAACATCACTAAAAGGTCCACTGTCGTGTCTTTAGACTCCTACAGAACCAATAAAGAATGGATGCTGGTGAATACACAGATTACCGTGAACACTGTTTACTACGCTTGTTGTGCGGAGCCATACCCTGACGTGACGGCCACCCTATTGATATCCCGGCGACCACTGCGCCATCTGTACGAGAAGGTCTTACCGTGCGTGCTGATGGGGACCACCCTCCTCGTAGCGTTCCTCCTACCCCCAGACTCACACGAACGCGTCGTCACGGCTACCTTGTGCTCCCTTGGACTTAGCATGCTGCTACACAACATGCCACCATTCTCACTGTTAGGTAATATTGAAGTTCAATTTACGTTTTTATTAGAGCAGGTAGAACGACACCTTCAACTTTTTGGGAAATTGACAATCAGTCATCACAGAGACCAAATATTCATTTCCTGCATGAATGAACTTATTTCATTTTTCTAGTAATTTTTATTGTATGCATGTCTCTGAACAGGGATTTAGACCAACACACATTCTCAAGATGGTAAAATGTCTCTTTTTCTTGAATTCCATCAGCAGTTTTTGTTCAAATCAATTTAATTTGTTATTTATTAAACGTGACATTTAATTGTATGATGATCTCTCTATAATCTATACCCTTGACGCCGCATCTGACAGAGTGGACATTGGTCATTTCAGGGATATCAGTCATGATTAGCATGGGGATGAGCCTCTACTTCCTCCTCATCTCAGTTCTGGTGAAACGCCTAAGTCACGTGACAAAGTCCTCACAACCAGTGCCCCAAATATGGCTCAAATTCTTCCGCCAAATATGTTGTGGCCAGAGGTTGGAGGAGTGTGCTGTTGACAATATCTACCACTCCCCTGAGATAGCTGCTCCTCACTGTCAAGGTGGGGTCATCAATGACGTCATTCTGGGTGACATCACAGGAGCTAAGGTCACTAGGCCTTACCCGGCCCCAAGGAGAGAGCACCAGTCAAGCTCAAGCGACCCAGAGTCAGGCGCAATACTGAAGCAACAGAGAGAGGAGCAAGTGAGGTTTGAGCGCATGCGTGCTGGCTGGCAGCTGGTGGCAACTGGTGTAGATCGCTTGTTTTTCCTTCTGTTTTTCTTCGGTCTCTGGACCACGTATCTCATGTTTTATTTTATCATACCAAAGAGTAGAGCTTAGTGGTATTAACATTATTGTTGAAACCATTGTAAAGGCAATATCTTGTTGTTGTTTTTTGTTTTGTTTTTTTTTGTTCTGAAATTCTTTACAGCGAATGAGATGACGGTCAATTAATATCGCCAGACGTGTTGGTGTTAAAATTTGTGTCATCCATTTTCGTCAAATGTTTCTGCTCTGTGTTAATGAATAGATAATGTTTACAGATTTACTGACATAGTTGCCAGTCCCAGCCAAATGTGAATCCAGATACTTCATGTTGGAGGAAACATTTGGCAAAATTCTTAGTCAACCAAAAGTATTTAGGATGTTACTTCTTTTAAGTTATTAAATTAGAACAATTAATCAATATAATCCAGTTTATTTATACAACGCTTCAATCTGACCCATGTATTTCAAACTATATCCATAATTATCCATAATTATTCCCATATGGCCATTTTCATTATGCACATGACCATCTTCAAGTGCCACTCACGTTTGTAGAAGATGTGGTAGATTATTATTCATGTCCACAGCATGAACCTTTCCCTTTTTATACAAAAGTGTTCACTGATGATTCACACATGTGTTCACTAACAAAAGCCTATACTTGTAATTATGTGAGTTGAAATGCAAAGATGATAAATATATCATTATATGGCCTAATAATAACAATAACAATAAAATTTATATAGAGCTGATATCAGACAGTGTCTGTCCAGACTGACCTTTAGCTTTGCATATATCACAGCTTCTCCGATGAGGGGGGAGGGGGGGGGGTACATTTTCTTTATTGTGTCCATCAACTTTAAAACTACCTCTGATTATCTCTGATTTTCTTTCTCAATTTTTTTCATAATTTAAAAAAAGAAAATATCTAATAACAATCATTGAGTTGTCGAGGAGGCTGCCATTTTGAATAATATGAAATTCGAAATAAAATGAAAGTTGGGACCAAATTCAAAAAGTAACACGCCAAAAACATCATCTGGCCAAATCTGCTCTGGTAGGCTTGACGATGCATTCTGCTGGTTCTGGTAGGCTTGACGATGCATTCTGCTGATTCTGGTAGGCTTGACGATGCATTCTGCTGATTCTGGTAGGCTTGACGATGCATTCTGCTGATTCTGGTAGGCTTGACGATGCATTCTGCTGATTCTGGTAGGCTTGACGATGTATTCTGCTGATTCTGGTAAGCTTGGCGATGCATTCTATTAACTCTGGTAAGTTTAACGATGCATTCTGATGATTCTGGTAAGTTTGACGATGCATTTTACTGATTCTGGTAGGCTTGACGATGCATTCTGCTGATTCTGGTAGGCTTGACGATGCATTCTGCTGATTCTGGTAGGCTTAACGATGCATTCTACTGATTCTAGTAAGCTTGGCGATGCATTCTATTAACTCTGGTAAGTTTAACGATGCATTCTGATATTCTGGGAAGTTTGACGCTGCATTCTTCTGATTCTGGGAAGTTTGACGCTGCATTCTGCTGATTCTGGTAAGTTTGACGATGCATTTTTCTGATTCTGGGAAGTTTGACGATGCATTCTTCTGATTTTATTAGGATTTTAAATAAACACATTAAGAATAAATAGAGTTGTATTAATGAAAAAGACAAATTTCCGATTTAATTCAGGTCAAGGTCGCTCGAGCCCTTATATGTTTGACTCCCAATACGGAAACAATGCTAATTATCGTGATACTGTAGGTATAGACTTTGTACACATGCTTCCCAGGTTGGATTCAGAAATACATTCATACCAATAAACAGCATTAAAAATCACATGCTAACCTTGTCTTCAGTTTGGATAAACAGGTATGAATTGGTATGAGTGATCCAGACAAAGACCTCTCAAGTACAAAAAGTAAGCAGATTTTGTTAAACGGGATTATCTTTTGTTTTTGTGTGTTTGTTTTTGTTTTGTTTGTTTTTGACCAGTCCATAGTCAGACACCTACACTCAGTGATTCAGTAGTGTGATGCCGTAGGCACCCCTTATGTTAGCATATCCACAATGTGACGCCATTTTGTATTTTTATGATAAGAGAAGCCTGGCCACAACACAGCGTAATTCCAATTCAGGATGTTTCTATAATAGCGTATATACGTAGTCGTGGTGCCATATACACATACTGGTTTGTCTGTCTCTGGGAAGGATGAGATTTTAAAAGAGAATTGGTTCCAATAGAACTAGGTATTTCCGGAAGGCTTATTCTGTCTTGTCTTTACACAGTCCGCTTTAGTTCTATGGAAGTGTTTCCAATTGACATTTGCCAGGATTGTATGAAGTGAGGGTTGTCTCGTAGGCAAAATATCGGCTACATCCACTGCAGGAATAACATAAACAATGAGGTCAATCATATTTTCATAAACGAATGCTAAAATCCAGACATAAATTCAAGAAAATTAGATGACTTACCCATATATAAATCTATCTCCGGGTTAGTATCTCCAATTCACAACTGTTAGGATTTCAGATTCTACGATTTAAAGAACAAAACAGAAAGGGAACAAAATCAAATAAAACAACCAATCATGAATGATTAATTAAACCATTACATCATGTCATCTAACAGATGTCAATGGTTGAAATTGGGAGAGATTGGCAAATAGTAGGATATGTATCTTAGCACATTGGAAGTTATAGATTAACCTTTATAATGGTAGATGCCAAATAACACTAAACAACATGTCTAATACTAAACAAATAAGAGTGACATCAAATGATTATAACAGTACATGTAAATACACTAATTATTGAAAGAATAAAATTTATGACCTTCACCTTTGTTTCTGTTTTCTTCATTGAGCCAATAGCATTAGCCATTTTCCTCTCCTTGTCAGAATATTCCTGATGCCCCAGTACAAATTCACTGAAAATGAAAATGTTTTTCAGAGATGAAATGAGAAGATAAGCACAGACTTCAATAAGGTTTCCTTGTGTTAAATACAAGTTGAGGCTTTACATACCTTCAAAACATAAAAGTCCCTTGAGAAAAGGAGCGTAGAAAAGGAGTACAGATTTCTTACATTAGTTTCACAAACTACTTATTATTTTATTCTTAGACTACTAAACTATATTCACAAAAAAGAAAATATTATGGGTCCAGGTAGATACATATTCATATATCAACACAACAATTGTATAAAAGGACATGCATAACGTTATTACCAAATAGAAGATTTCTATTGTGTAAAATGTTAGTCAGGAAATTAATAACACAAATCATTATTGATAAATACACAAAAACTGTTTTGAGTGTTAAAAAGATTGTATATCAATTTTCTTATTATTTATGGCACAATAAAAAGTGCTTGATTGGATGTTCCACAGATGAAATAATTAGTCATAATATCAGTAAATGAATGACACAAAAACCTCTATGATAAATACATACAAAGCAAACAATTGTGATAAATGAGATTATGTGTATAATTGTTATGGCAAGACTATTTATGGCACAATAAAATGTTAACGAGGTGTTCTACAGAGTTTAGCTTTACCTCTCATTTTCTCATGTATGTTTCAATTTCCCATAGTATTCTACTATTTCAAGGAAAATACAATGGTATTAATTTTAATGTAAGCCAGGTTAATAATAAATCAACAAACATTGAAAAGTTAGGATAATAAAAATAAACTATGATACCATTCTGAGGGTTAAACTAAAAGCACATACAATATACAAATTAAAACATCTAATTTAAAAATAAAATAATTAGTGGTGAGAAGGCTTCACTCGTTTAGTTAGAAACACAGCTTAATAATATCTTGAGGCATAACTATATTAGTTCATATTCCAAGGGCACGTTATGTTGAAAATACTGTACAAATATTTGAAGTGTTGTGAGAGGTAAAAATGACTACAACTGCTGCATAATTCTGGCTATTGACCTGTAGTTTATTTCTCCATCCCCATCTTTGTCAAATTCATTAACCAGTTCTCCTATTTCATCTGTTGTCAGTTTGATCCCCATGCTCTGAAAACATAAAATCTGATTTTGAATTGAAGTCAAAATTAGCATATGATGATAACAAAAATTGCTCTCATTTGCGTGGTAACAATTAAGGAAGTCTAGAATAAGCTATAGTCTACTTAATACAAGTATACACAACTACATATTGGAGACAATCTGATGTACACATTGTTACGGCTAACATGTAAATATCGTAATATTCTATTTTTAATGTTAATTGGTCAGTTTGTCAGAATTGTTATTAGATGCAATGCAATCCAGATTTCAAAGTGTTGACATCTTTTTATACTGCATTGTAACTATCCTTAAATACACACTAGAATATCGAAAGTATACATCAGCTAAAAGAGATATATCAGAACACAAAGTGGTGGAGACATTAGTCATATCCGACCTCTTTAGCCATTAGTGAAGACTACTCTCAGAGATAATTCGGAATTAGTAAACCTAGAATATGATAGAACTTATGTTTATTCAAGAAAACCCTTAACTATAATTTACATTCTTTTACCAATTTACCTCACACAGATTCTGAAAAGATAGATCAAATTAATTTAATTGAATATTTAAATAATAAAATAGATACCCCTTTCTTCATAAATCAAGTTGTACATGTTACCGTCAAGACGTATTTATAATCTATAGAAGCAATTGAGGCTATATTATTGACCATGACAATTGGCACAGATTAAAATACATTTTAAGTTGAAATAACAGGTTATTGACAATTTGAAATAATTCGTTAAAAATTTTTCACAAACAACAAATTTTGTTTTAGACCCTACCTCTATCCCCTGAGCAAACTCTTCTCTGGACACACACATGCTTCCATCCTTGTCAAACTCCATGAAGAAATCCACCAATCTAAGGTTGTGCTTAGCAATATAATTCTGAAGTTTGATCATGGGATGGACCCTGGCCTTGGGTTTCATGGGAACACCATCTCCGCCTGTTCTCACTTGAAGATTAGGGAGCAATTCTTTCACATCATCAAGTATAGCGAAAAAGTCAGTGTTAACCATGATATCCTGCAAATATGAGGAGACATTCCTGGCAAGTTGAAAAGCATTAAAATGATATCTCAAATCTTCTTTTCATGTTATATATATATGTTCATATAGTTAAAATTTAAATTGGCAATCCACAATTTGTGAAGGTTTCCTTCCCCTTTAACCGTGACATGTTCTCTACGACAAGTTAACGTTAAAAAGTTGGTCCAACTTTTGACAACGCATATTAAATATACAAACATTTTAAAAATTACTAGCTGGCGCGATCTATTCCACAAAAGAAAGATATAGTTTCAAGTCGTCTTTGATGATTGATAGCCGTTTAGGAGTGTAAAATCACCTGGTACTTACAGAGAAGTCCAGCCTGTGCAGGACACATCCGGGGTTTTTCTTCACTGCCGCCAGAACTGCATAACATCCCGCTGTCTGCATCGGGTTCTGCCCAAGCTGAAAGATAAATTCTAGGGTTCTTATTTACTGGTGCAGGTAATTGCAAAAACATAATCTGTGTTATTTTATTCATATATAGAAGGTATTTTTTACATATTCAAGGTAGTAATGTTCACCTTGAGAACATGTAGGCTTTCATTGGTTACAAGGCCCTTTGCCATCAGAACACTTCCCTCCGTAGTTATCCGGTTATTTCTGGAACATTTGACCAATTAGCACATATTTTGAATTCTTCTTCACGTATCCGTGATCAATATAGATATGACACTTTCATATAATATTATTATGCATTAACTCTACAATATGTTTTATTTAAATGAAAATGAATTAAAAAAAAACACCTTGGCATAATTTATTGAAAAATCATTTGAAAACTGTCACAATATATTAAGAATTCAAATTGTTAACATCAACATTTACCAAAAATTGCATATGCATTACATTTGTTTAAGAACAGACTAAAGTGCCATAGACTAACAATCAAAGTAAATGTTACTAACGATATGTCCATCTCCTCTAAACAAGCATTTAATTTAAGAGCATCCCCTAAGGCTTTAGCACCATCCTTGCCAAATCCATTCCACGATAGGTTGATGTGGGACATTAAGACATTTTGCTGAAATATTTAAGGCGAAATTCTTGAACTAAGCGGGGGTTGTATTCTTCGTTTAACTGAATACTTTACAATTAAAAGGAAATATTGAGTTTTAGCAAATAAAAGTCTAATACCTTAATGCCATTGGCAATGGCCACTGCCCCCTTTCTGCGAATGCTGTTCCAGCTGAGATCCAGGTGTTTGATAGAGGTGTTCTCTGATATGGCAGGTCCGAGGGCCACCCCTGCCAACTCTCCCAGGTGGTTGTGACTCAGGTCCAGGTGTATCAACTGATTGGTACTCTACAACAACATTGAGACCGATCTTACCAGATATATTCCTCACTATTTACTACTCATAACAACATAGGGGCCGGTCTTACCAGATATATTCCTCACTAATTACTACTTATAACAACATAGTGGCCGGTCTTACCAGATATATTCCTCACTAATTACTACTTATAACAACATAGTGGCCGGTCTTACCAGATATATTCCTCACTTACTACTCTTGTCATAAACACGGTCTACACTTTAGGCCTTTAGCTGCCTGCACATGATTGATCCCATTTTGGGTTAGATGCATTAAGAATGCAGTTTCCACCAGGTGACAGATCAATTTGATGTACTATTAGCGGTTATATGAAAACTGTTGAGTGATATCAAACTAAAGGAATCAATAAAGGTAAAATATCCTTTTGAACTTACCACCGTAACACATGGTAAAATTATCTATTGGTATGAATAATTACAAAATCTACTCAAAGAGAGAGAGAGGGAGAGCTCACTGTACACTGACCAGCATAGCTTCTGCCAAATACACGGCTGCCCTATCGTCCAGTTCATTACCTACAACAGAACAGAGACGTGAAATAAGCAGTCAGAAGTATAAACATATCACATTGAGGTTTACTTCGAATCGACCCGCGTAATTAATATTAATGCAAAACAGATTCCATCTTACAATAGTACACACTCACCTGACAATGTGATATGGGTAAGTGTATTATTTTGGACCAAGACATCGACCAATTTTTCAGCAAATGAAGCACCTAATTTGTTGTCTGACAAGTCCTGAAATAGAAACAAAGCATGAAAATAAAAGAATCGTTACAATTTTCACCAAGGCATTCGCTACTTTTGCTAATATGAGAAAGGAGTTTACCAAATCGGTTATGTAGCAGTTTTCCTGGAGCATGTCACACACATGGATACCGCCCACCTCCCCCAGCCAGTTATCTTCAAGGTTGATCTTTGTCACATACGTGTTACTCTACAAAAAAACAAGAAACACAAATAAAGGACGTCATTATGTAAATAAAACCACAAAGAATATCGAGAATGATAGATTTATAGGAGGTCAATGGGTGTGAAAAGCAATGATCTTTATGTGGTGGGGACACATACAAATTAATATACACAGGTTTCACTCCTTTTAACTTAAGATGAAGGCCAATTATAAGTTACTTTGTCCGCTCCCTTGGAATTTTATTAATAAATTTGATAAGTTCTTTGAAGAATTGTAAATTTTGGTTGAATCACACACCCAATTATGTTGTAATACGAGGGTATTTTAGGAAGATACACATAGACTGACCACAAGTGAGACTGCTATGGGTTTGACCCCTGTCGGCCCCAGGCCATGGTGCTTCATCTCTAGGGAAGTGTCCTTCATGTGTCGCAGGAAGTAGGAGGCCGGGATCACGTCCAACTTCCGGCACATCTCCAAATACACACTCTTACCAGTTGCATCGTACGAATCCTGGATTTCTAAGCATTAAACGTCGTGTATATGAAATCGTTGACACTCTCTTGATATCTCGATAGCGTAAAAATTGATTTGGATTTTTTGTATGTGGTGTTTCACAGCATGTTAATTGATATTTCACATCTTAAAATTACATTACTCTTTACGACTTTAGTTTGTGAAGCTGCTCACACAGACTAGTGACGTCATACCTTCTAGTTCTAGGTCCGTGTCCCAACCCCCGTCATTAGAGGAGATATCCACGCCTCCAAAGTCTATGTCCGCCGTGACTCTACCTGAGGTCATGTCGGACTCGGACTCGCTCTCCACTCCCCCGACTCCCCCTCCTCCCTCGCCGGGACCTTCCTCCGCTATGGAGTCTCGCGTCGGAGGTCTCACCTTCTTCCTGTAGGTGCGGCTTACTATCTGCAAAATGTTATCTTCAATCTGAAAAATACTACTCTCTTTAAACACTGCCAGAAGTTCGCAGTAAGAGTTCGATCGTGAGTTCACCTAGCGACTCCAGGATGTAGCCAACAACAAATTCTATTGCTTCACCATTCCATCATTCCTTTTTACCTCATAAACAAGCCTCCTTGGCCATTTGCACCACTTGTGTTTGAGCTATTGTCTTTAAGACATTAATGATTGCATGGTCCCTATGGATGACCCTCCCTTCTCATCACCTAATAGCCCACTCTGTGACCTATGCACCATGACATACAGTTCCCCACACCTCAATCCTCTCCCATAAATACCTTGCTACAGCCATTATTATATTCCAAACTGACATTCCAACACACCAATGAATCAGATCACAGGAAAGACCTAAAAGTTTCTTGCTTTCAGCAAATAGACCGTTAGCAAATGTAATTAGAATGTAAAAGCACTAGCCAATGCGATGTGTGTCTGCCACAGGTAAAATATACACTACACCTGCAAGGGGCCCACACTCAAATCGAAACATTCAACCATTCCAAAATGTCTGTTTGACACGAGATTATTTGTCTTGTATGAATGAATGTTCCATGGCTTCAAAACAGATGATGTTATCTGAAATCCTGTCCCCATGATCAACGAATCTTCTAAAACCTTTTGCAAATGTAGCTTCTATGAACAGTTGGTTAATTGCTGAAGGTTTTGGAAACAATGGAGGCCATGCCATACAATCATTCATCCTATCATTCACATTATAGGAGGGTAATTATCAAAGACAGATTAATTTAATGCAAAGAAGATCAGATGTAATTTTAGAGTGACCAATAATGTTTTTTTCTCGCATTTTCACGTTGATAAACTGATAGTAATTACAATATTGATATACAAAACAGTGGCTTCAATTACCTCAATAGATAATAATACTTTCGCAATCCAACTGAATTCATTTCACCATAATTTCAAACAAAAATGTTTATAAACTCGACAGATGGCTGATGACAACAGAAATATGATTACTATTAAAAGCTTGGAGTAATTAGATTCGCGACATATCTACTGTACAGGATATATCGCCAATACTGTTGGTTCGATCGGCCTATGGTGATACACGGTACACATATGTTTTATTATTGTTATAAATTTTGTGTTATATAATTTCATTTAAGTTTTTCTCCATTGTCTTTTTTAAGAACATGTGAAATATATTTTGCAGGATGATAATTTGTTCATGTTTTTTAACCCATTTATTATGGCAATTGGCATGGAAAATCTAATAGAGATCACATTACTAATCACCCACGAGACAGTTGGTAATACATACCAAATCCTTGTGAAGTTTGACGGGGATTAGTAAGTCAAACACCAAGTACTTTACTTGTGATCGTTATGAGAATACCACTTACCTGTAATCCTTCAGGTCAACACCATTGGTACATGTATCCTTGCTGAAGAAATGACCCAACTATGGGTGGACTCATATGATAGACAAGATGCGAGGGGAAAGTGCTTGTTTCCAAGGTAGACAAACATGTAGGATGTATAACTGATAACAATAGACATTGATGACATCTAGATAGTATGGGGATGCCAAACTCTCACTACATCCATGTACTTGCCAAATTTAATGCTTGCATTTTGCGAGTATTCGCCTCACAATTATTAAAACCCCGTGGCATAAATCGGTGTGTTAAGGCTCACACTGTAGGAATTATATTAATAATGTAAATGTGAACCGTTTTATTTAGTTTGTGCACGTTGATCATGAGCTGCCCCCTTTCAATAACAAGGAGATACAGATCTCAGGTGGGTACAAAGTACAAGCAAGCTTCACTCTTAGCATATCGCAGTTTATTATGATTTCAGGATCCAGGCTAATTCACATTCGATATTTTCACTCTGTTGTATCAGGTAGCAATATCAGCCTACTGACAGTCAAATCCTAAATAAAATCTAGCAGAGGACAGGTGGAGCAGGTATAAAATAAAGTAGGGGCGAGGGGAAGGATATGACGGGCTCACTTTATTCACTTGTGTTTTGGGGGCTAATATAGAAATAAAGGGCTGAAAAGCTGGGGAACAGGGCTAATACACAAGAAGAAATGGTTAAATAGGAAAGGTGAGGAGAAAGCCTGCAACCTGGTTAGTATATAGGAAGAAAAGGTCCAAGAAGGGTGAGGGAAAAGGCTTTACAACGTAGATGATCCAAAACGTATACAATAAATAGTTACAAATTAAATGCATATTCTTTAGAACACTTGTTTGAGGCTACACTCTAAAGAGTTGCTACAGTAAATCTGCTGTAACTTTCCATGAAAAGTCTTTTTTGCTAACTATGTAACTTTTGCTCGAAACTTTTAAAGATCTTGTCCATTTGATTTATGTTTGGCATTGATAGGCAGATCTCTTAAGAAATCTCGCGAGATATCTCTTGCGAGATCTCCTTCAAAACCTTTAAACGAGATTCTGCACACTGTCCACCAGAGGCACACGCAAACTATTACCTCTGGCCAACCCAAATTAGTATTCCTCCGGTACTACTTTCACTGGCCATGTGCTCCAGAACTGTCAGTCTGGACTTATATGAAAAACATGATAACATGCTTTAATGTTGAATGCAAAGTTGCCCTGAGTTGTATTAGACTTCATGTATTTACTTTCAAACATTATTTCTTGGTTTGTTCCATCAAAAGTTTGAAAGGTTAAAAGAATTCAAAATTTAAACAAAGCAGCCATCTTTGTTGTTGTTCCGCCTGATTACTACCCCAGAAAATGGCTACTCCACTGGAGGAAATAGTTCCGTATTTCATTTCTCTTAAATTCTATTTATATTTTAAATAAACTTTATTTAAAGGGTCAAATATATCATATTTTATCAATCTGAATACATCTGAAGAAAAAAAAATAAGAAAGATAGTCAGTTACATGAAATTAGGTGGATGTGCTGAACCAGCACCAAAAGGCACCTTGTACAGAGGTGATAGGTTCACCACAACGCCCTCTGGTGGAGTTTGGAGATTCTGTTTCTGAGGTGATGCATTATGGGAGGAAGCATTATGTGTGTTATTATGTATTTTCATAATGCTGTTTCTATTCGGAGAGGGCACATGTTTTTCTTTGCAAACTTCATCAAAAAGGACAAACTTCATCAAATGAGGTTTTTGAGACCAATGGCTCTCGTCAATAAAGGCGGTTTTTGTTCAAATAGAAAGTTTGAGCTCAAGTGTAAAGTCATTGCAATATTACTGGTCGAATAGTGTAGTTTAACCCAATTGACTGATGGGAACAGTTTTCTTGTAATGAGGAACAATTTATCCAAAATGGCCAAGGGGGGCCTTCCCATATGGCATACAGTTTGGATATCATTATATGCTGGTGTACTGCGGTATTGTTGTAATGTGGGAATATGTGATGTTTAGTATAGTGAGAATATTGAGTGGGTGGCGGGTGAAGGACTTGGGATTCATAGTGTAGGCATGTGTATATGTGGTATGTGGTGATGTCATTGAATTGTGGCTTAAAGTATGTAGTATTGTGAAAGAAATTAATTCTGAAAATATTGGAATATTGTTAACTGCAGTGTGCTACTGCATTAAATATGATTTTGTGTTTTAATGTGTAGTTTTGGAAGTCTATTTAAATATGAACTCAGACAAAAAATAGATTACATATTCGGAAATGTTAGGATTCTTATTTCATTTCAAATATTTGGTTGTATTATAATGAATTCATATAACAGCAACTATTGCTGCGGATTTGATAGTATTGGAATGTTATCAGGATTTACATGACAAATAGCTGTTATTTCATTGTTTTATATATATATATATATACTGTAAATTTCTTTTACAATAATGGGAGAGTGACTGATATTCTACAGTTACTTCTTACAGTGTAATTAGCACTACGTGACATGGCAATTGATATGAGCGAAGACTGAGTTACTTACTTAGGTCGTGGAGTCCGGTTCTTGATTTGACCCGCATTACCTAATCATGTAGTGTGTATAAAAGTTGTTTTTTATTTAAATATATAAAAAGCTATCTGTGTTGTTATTCATTATAATTCTGATATTGAACAAACATATGTTTCTTCAATGCACGTATTGTGCATGTATCCTCTAATGGAGCAGAGAGATGCATATAGCTGCGACACTGCTGCTATAGATTAAATATTCTGTAATATCATGTAATATCATCTTCTATTACTTTAAGGTGTTCACTATGAGAAACTAGTAACATTGTATTGGTGAATGCTCCAGTTGTTTATTGGTTGCCACTCATGAGATAGTCTGAAGGATGTACTGTGTATCTTATAATGTTGTGTACTGATATAGATCCGAAGCTCTGTGCCTTTGTCAGTTTCATGTTGTGATCTGATATCAGATACGATAGAACAGATATATACCATGTATCGGTCTTACTGAGTGAACCCGTACCAATCCTAGACCGTGTGCCTGCATCAGTCTTATAGAGTGAACCCGTACCAATCCTATACCGTGTGCCTGTATCAGTCTTATAGAGTGAACCCGAACCAATCCTATACCGTGTGCCTGTATCGGTCTTATAGAGTGAACCCATACCAATCCTATACCGTGTGCCTGTATCAGTCTTATAGAGTGAACCCGAACCAATCCTATACCGTGTGCCTGTATCGGTCTTATAGAGTGAACCCATACCAATCCTATACCGTGTGCCTGTATCAGTCTTATAGAGTGAACCCGAACCAATCCTATACTGTGTGCCTGTATCAGTCTTATAGAGTGAACCCATACCAATCCTATACCGTGTGCCTGTATCAGTCTTATAGAGTGAACCCATACCAATCCTATACCGTGTGCCTGTATCAGTCTTATAGAGTGAACCCATACCAATCCTATACCGTGTGCCTGTATCAGTCTTATAGAGTGAACCCGTACCAATCCTATACCGTGTGCCTGTATCAGTCTTATAGAGTGAACCCGAACCAATCCTATACCGTGTGCCTGTATCAGTCTTATAGAGTGAACCCGTACCAATACCGTGTGCCTGTATCAGTCTTATAGAGTGAACCCGTACCAATACCGTGTGCCTGTATCAGTCTTATAGAGTGAACCCGAACCAATCCTATACCGTGTGCCTGTATCAGTCTTATAGAGTGAACCCGTACCAATACCGTGTGCCTGTATCAGTCTTATAGAGTGAACCCGAACCAATCCTATACCGTGTGCCTGTATCAGTCTTATAGAGTGAACCCGAACCAATCCTATACCGTGTGCCTGTATCAGTCTTATAGAGTGAACCCGTACCAATACCGTGTGCCTGTATCAGTCTTATAGAGTGAACCCGTACCAATACCGTGTGCCTGTATCAATACGTATACTGATCTTACAATGTGTACCTGTATCAATCTTATAATGTGTATATTGGGTACCTGCCGTATAAAATATGACATGCCTACAAGTTATATCGGTATTTTTCAGTGACATCTGAATAAATCTGAGATATTGTCACATCATGACTTAAACACGTGCACTTTGATATACTATGACATTGAAGAGTAACTATATTCCAAGGTATGTTTGATATGATGTACACTCATTGACTGGGAAGGATTGCTTTCTGTGAATTATGTATACAAGTAGCTTTTACAAAAATACTTGACACCATTTGACATCATAGAATATCTAACTCACAGGGGAAAGCATGCATAAACAAGAATGGTCTGGTTAGGAAACCTTCAATATAAAGAGTTTGTGTTAGTCTCATTTATTTACGGTGAGGTAATTTACATTGGGCACATTTGAAAACTTTGCTACATTGTGTATACAGTCTGTTTATTAAAATAACCAAACACCGGGATCTAAATGTATTTTTTTTTATCGAGCGAATGATAATATAATGTAAAAGTTCTATCGTATACACTGCCAATACCTGTAAATACCTGACAAATTGGTGTGGGGTTTAAACGCAAGTGTCTACAAATCTGTGTATTATCCACGGAACATTAACAGTCTAAGGTAAATATGGTATATTTGCCTCGGAGGAAGCTAAACTGAATATGTCAACAATCACATTTTGGATTCCAAATCAGCTGTAAGCGAGATCTGGTATCGGGAGCAAGCTAATGCGTAGTGGACAGTTCTTCCTTGGGGGAAAAATGGCCGCGTGAGAGAGACTCGCGATGATCAACGCAGATTTCATATATAATTTTTAGAAAACTACTTTACAAATCAAAGAATATAAAATTAGAATTCAAATGCTAATTTCTGACATGACAGTAATTTTATCATAAGTAACGTATATTCATAACTTTCATCAACCTTTATATTTCCAATTTCAAGAGTAAAACTTTGGAATGTTGTTGACACAGAGGGATTGAGATCACAGAATGCTACACCCGCAGGGGGTCACTAACAGCCTGCTAATAGGCAACCACATACCTCATATCATAATTACATCTACTTATATCCAAGAATATATTACCAAGATTATGTTCTCACTTTTAATCTTTGAAAATTGATTGTTCTTTTTTGGGGAACTCAGTGTTCAAATATTGTATTATTGAGAGTACACTAGGAAATATGTATGACATGCACTCAGTGCTGAATATACTTTCATATTTTTTTTTATCAAGACTCTTGTTAACAGGGTCCTTTGTCATCATGTCTGTCTGGACAGTATACTTTAACCTGTATCTGATAACGGCGTGTCGACACGATGTAATTACTCTACAAATGTAATTATTACTGCAAATGTTGATACACGTATCATACTTCATGTAGTCTAGTATAAATTGTTAGCATTTTAAATGTAATATTAGTTGCAGTAATCACTTGAGAGCACGAACTGAATCGTGTTGCTATAGCGAAATGCCCTCCAAATAGTGTTGATCGAAATTCACCCGCGGCTATCTTCAATATTAGCTTTGAACACATATGTTCAAACAGGTCAAATTTCGTTCTTAAGCATTCGTGTTGCACAGGTTGTGACAGAAATAACAAAGTGTTTATGATGCAATAAGTGCGATATATTATTCAGTTGTGTAACTTCATGGAACAGTTTACAAATATCACTCATAACATACAAGATCACTATATAAACATGATTCTGTGGATATACCGATACTCTAATTAAGTCATTTTATATCGCACCTTTGTCATGGTGCTAAAACTCTTATTCAACATATGCTGTCAGTTGACAATAATAATGATTATCAATGATATGAATGGGAATAATAAAGTCATCAATTAATTCATCCACAGCATCCACCAGACAGTGTCTGTTCATCCAACCCATTGAGCGAACGACAGCCATTCTCTGTCTTCAATGATGAATTCAGTTTTACCGATTGGGGATAGGTGTAAACAGCCAAATTAATTTACTGAGTTTGGTGGTTTAATCTCGATATTTGCTTGTTTTAATCAATAAAAGAGGATTATTGTTATTATTATATTGTTATTGCTCATAGTCCTAAAATATATTATTTAATTTCTTTTCAATTATGTTCCCATTTATTCAAAATTAAAGAAAGCTAAGAAGAGGAGCTGGGGAAAATTGGAACTCACTCTTTTGTTGGGAGCAGCAGTATTTGCCCTGCTCTCGCCCCTTGCGGTGGTGGAGGGCGACGCCCGGGAGAAGCCCGTACTGGTGACGGGGCGGCTGGACCTCAGCGGGTGCGCCGCCCTGGACGTCGGCTTGCCTCCCCTCGGGCCTCCCACCGTGTCACCCTCTGCTCTAGTCCGCATTGTGTCTTCTTCTGGCTCCTCCTCCACAGACTCGGTCCTCGCTCCGGCAGACTGCTGGATTTTCCTCCTCAGATGTTTAGAGAGAGATCCCGGACTTGGTTTGGTGGCCCAAGTTTCTCTTTTGTCAGCAGATGGCGGGGTAGTTTCCGTGTGCTCACATCTCCGGCTCTTACTTCTCGAGTCTTGTGGTGTGTCCCTGTCCCGTTGACTGAGATATTGGTTTCTCAACGTCTTCTGGACTAGAGCTGTCATAATAAAGCAATTAGGTAGCAATAACTTGCAGTCAATACAGATTATGTTTCACTAGTGCGGTACTAGACATTGTACCCAGGTCATCTACCGGTCCACAGTGCTCTCCAGCGTTTTCATTAAGCATCAATACATTGTGAAATCAAGCATGTACAATCATAGTTTTCTGTGTCTCAAATTCCATCCTTGTACTGTTACCACCACCTGAATATTGCTCCCAGCCTATATTGGCCACATTGAAAGCGTATAGCAGCGGAAGAAATTATTTGCTAACTCTTAATAGACGATCGAGACCTGCGACACAGTTGCCAAGGAAGCAACAAGGCCCCGAGTGCTGGTCACATTCACAGCTTCTCCACGTCCTAAACACTACTATTGTTTGTAGCCACTATACAATATTAACACCAAGCCCAAGGAATCTGTACAAACGGGCTGCATATACTTCATATAGTTAATCAGGTGTGGATTATAGAAACACAGCCAACCAACCAACCTTACCTTGAGGGATCCGGAGTCCACTTAAATCACTGGGATAATCTCATATTTGGAGGACACCTTTTAATCGGGTGGCTTGGATCTCCGCTTGTGATCTCAGTGTGTTGCTACTTCACTTTCCACCACTAACTTCTTGATAAAGAATCAGGAGCAGATAAACCACAACTATGCACAGGATATATATATATATATCGCAATAAAATGTCAGCAATTTTCTGGCATGTTACTCTATACTTATAACCTTGCATATGAAAAGGACTGAATCGGTGTGGATTATGAATCACTATGCAATGTTACAGGTTCTTTTTAAAGTTTTTACATCATTCGTATTGGGCAAAGAGACACAGTTAAGCTCTTATAGAATGTGGGTTGGCAATATCAATATCCAAACAAGACTTTTTTTTAAAAGAAATAACACTATGCTATTGAAAGTTTTTTTATCCACACACTCATGCAGTAAATTTCCCATTCAAAGTATTATAATTGGCCCTTACAATTAAGTTATTCATATCATATTCATACACGTATTATAACATATTTGTAGATTTATATAATTCAAATTGGGCTCCAAAATGCTAACAAACTAATGACGTTTAGTATAAAATATTTTCAACACATGTATGCCCCACAGAGTAATAACCAAATCAATTCAGATCTCGAACATCCCGTCCTGAAGGCAAAACAAACGCCAACAAAAATAAGTAATTCTGAAAGATCGAGATATGGCGCCATTTGGATTTTGAACATGTGACAATAACAGTGACCTCCTGTGGGTTTCCTGGGCTACATTTTGTTGATCAGACACACTGTTTACATACACTCTAATCAGTGATTGCAAGATGTCCACCTTGTGTATAACGCGAGCATTACTCTGGGCACATGTCGAGTCACAGTGGTGTGAAGAGATCTGAACTCTGCAAATATTATATTTGTTCTTAACATCCCTACCCTCAAAAACAGTTCCTGGTTTACCCAGGTTCTGCAAGTTGCGAAAAGAAAAATCATGATCTTTTCTTCTTGGACAAGGCTGAGATATCAGGTCTCATCATGAAATGACTGAAATAATGGTGAAAGTGTGGTAAAAAGAAAAACAAAAAACATCCTGATATATCAATGTTCAAGTTTTCCTGGCATTGGTTTGTGAGCTTTCAGAATCTGTCTAGTACCTTTCTCAGCAGTCGAGTATATTCTGTATGGCAGCTCCCCGAGCTTGCAGTTGCTGATGGTAAGTGTGGTTCTACACAATGCACAACAACACCTGGTAGTGAAAATGTATGTCAAAAACAACATAACATTAATTCACTTTGATGCACCTGATAATCATGGTAGCCAAAACCAATATTGTCTGTGATTTAGTGGTAGATATAACGAGCAGGTAATTATTGTAGTATAAAGAGTTGCTTTCACAGTAAAACATATAAATTTGCATTTATAATTATTTCACTTTGTGGGATACAATTCCTGACATGCATTACAACCCCACCAAGTGCTCTTTCCATGACATCTACAGTACCAAATATATGGTTTGGTTCGAATTCTTTAAATGTCATAAATTCATTATCAACATTTGATCTCCGGAATATAGATTTCAGAAGCATTGTATTACCGGACCAGTAGATATATTGTAGTCGATTAGCTTCAAACCCTCCACATTGTTCCATTGTAGCCATAATTATCAACAATGGAAATACTGAAAGTTGATAATTAACATGGATGGGTTACTTTTTCTTATCATGCTTACGATATATTTTAATGACCCTGGCCTATATTATTTACTGGATTCCAAGCCACATTGGTATAAAAAAGGAAACAAAGAATCTGATACCACGGTAAAAGCAGCCTTAGATCGAATTAGAACTTCAGACTGAAAACGTCATGATTTACAACCTAGACAAGGTAAAATTGCAATTCGTGCCATTAAATACACCACGAAGAAGTGGTATTAGCATGTATTCAGATTGGACACAGTCGCATAACACATTGAAATTTGTTAAAGGCAGAGACATTTAAAACAGAGAAACAAGCTGAAGTTCTGAATTATTGCTCAGGTGAACCAATGGAGAACTAACTGTATTGTAATTTGTGCAAAAACGATTGCGCAAGACCATGTGAGAGTTGGATGGTGCACCACACTGACACCTTGTGGCAGATCTGCTCTTTCAAATCTCTGTTTAAATATCTCTGTTAAAGGTGAAGATCAGCCTAAATGACAGTCAAACACATGCACGGCTTATGAATGGCCTCAGCAATGGTTAGAATTTGCTGAATGAAAAGTATGTTCAGTTGTTATGTGTATGCCAAATATGGAAGAATGAGTGATTTCCTTCCTTGAGCGTTGGATTTTTTTATTCAGTGTGATGGTCTAGATTTTTAGATTAATTAACCCATTATTATTTGAACTCCATTGACTGTTTACGTTATATTGTTCAGAATTTATATTTTTAAATCAATACATTATTTCCAATTAATATGTACTGTAATTATTCTTTTAGATATATCCCTTTATTTTGCATTAATTGTGAAGCTAAATCATCTTTAAGACATTTAAGAGCAGGAGAAATCAAATCAGAAATTGGAAAAAAAATCATACCACACAAATTGATTGCCGTGAATTTTGGTACTAAAATTATACTGTGGACCAGTAAAAGATTTCGACGAAATGAAAACCGACTTCCAGCAGCCATTTTTGTATGCAACTCTTAGAGCAATAATATATATATATATGTAAGGCTACTTGATATTTGGGGGATGTAAAAAAATAAAAATCATTTTCAAAAAAGAAATTGCATATAGTTCTTTTAAAAAAAAAAGATTTTCTTGTTATCTTGGCCAGCCGACTAATATGCAAAGTTCAAACCGTCGGCCCTGGCGTAAACCACCATCGGCAAGGCCAGATCATAATTGTAAGTTTAAGCATTCACGAAACCACAGAGGTCACAGGCAATTTCACAGAGGTTTGGGGTATGCTTAAATGATATGTGGCCAAGAAACTGTGATAAAAGCAAGCTATCTCACTAAAATCAACCAAAATACACTGACCATGGTTATTGGGTTTGGCTGAAAGTGCCAAGTACTGCCTGTACTCTTTTGACCACCAGGTGGCCACATGTATACAATCATGTGACCTCTATTGTGGTCTGTCAGGGTGTTAGGCCTGTACCATTTGACAAACATTAATGGACAAACAGGCCTATGTTAGCCAAATCACTCCATTGTCCCAATCTAAAGGTGCCCCACTGTTAGAAGGACTTTACGAGGCACGTGTTTGCACAGGATCACTGGTCAGCTAAACAAAATTTGATGACAAAGTGTCCAATGGATGATTTGGATTTTAGCAGAAGACTCATCCACTTTCAAATATTATGCAATGAAAAAGTGCTTGAAAACCTCATTTAATAAATTTGCTTTAAAAAAAGGAACACACTACCCTTTAAACGTAACGAGGACACATATTCAATGTGTAATGTAAATCATTTCAAAATAATTATCTTTAAGATTGATCAACAATGACAAGGAGTAATCTCTCAAATGGACTCACCAGTCAGAAACCCATTGACATTGATTTTCTTTAAAGTTGGGGAGGAGGGGTTATTGTATTGGGGGTTATTTTATTGGGGATTATTTTATTGCGGGTTATTGTATTGGGGGTTATTGTATTGGGGGTTATTGTATTGGGGATTATTTTATTGGGGGTTATTGTATTGGCGGGGGGGGTATATTGTATATGCATGGTCAATTTGACGGATACCCTTTCTTGTAATGAAAAAATCGCTCATCAAATTTAACCGTAATAATGATTACATAAATGTATCTGTGCCTCTTCAGAAACTGGACTAGGAAAAAGGCACCAGTATTAGGTTCGGCTCTGAGAAAATCCCACGTCTTACTTTGCCTTTTACAGAAATTTATCCCAGTTGACGGTGAAGTGATTTGGTTGGGCTACTAATGCAGCCCTGTATCCAACAGGGTATCTCACTGAGATGACTTTCTTGGCTGCTGCTTGCGTGGTAATCCACAAAGGTCTAATCTCAAGAGGAAAACAAATCCATGGCAACATCAATAAATAATGTGATATCTGGGGGCTATTCATAGCTCATCTAATTCTTCAAAGCACTGACAGAATCATCCAAGCAGCCAAGGGATCGCTTTATGTACTTAAACTCTAGAAATACATAATATCTTATCACACTTGGACATTAAAATATAAACATGAACTTATAAACACCACGATGGAATATTGTTCACTAACATCAAATCATTGTAATTATCAGTGAATTGCATGGTTGATGAGAAATATCTTTGCTTGCCGCTTGCACCTTGGCGACTGAACAGAAAAAGAGGGATTTGCTTTTATGTATAAATAGTCATGGCACATTTAAACCTCAAACAGCTGACAGCACTGGTCATTTTGACCTGTCTTATAATCATGGCAAATCAGTGTTTCAGATTTAGAGAAATTGAGAGTTCAAAGCCTTTGGACATGACTGTTCTGAACATAATTGACAACCATATAAAGGATGTTCACAATGCAGAGTTAGTGGAACTTGATAACAAATACAGAGTCGAACTACAGCATATTGACTACAAATATAAACAGGAGATACAAAAGCTCAAGGATCAAATCGGGAAATTAATGCCTCGTATCAACTCAAAACTAATACAAAACATCAGTGAAAATAACACAACTCAAAACTATGTGGATCTTTATGAGATTAAACGTACTTACAAGGACGATATCGAATGCATATTTTCACATCGCATTAAACCACGTACTTTAATGTGTTTATATGATGATCAGACAGACGCTTTTGTATCTAAAAGTATCAGAGATGAAGGTGCATACGAAAAGGAAATTGTCGCCATAGTGCAGAATTTAATAAGACAGGACCCTGAACTTGGATTCATCGATATTGGGGCAAATATTGGTCAGTATAGTCTGATTGTGGCCACCATGGGGCACAGGGTCCTGGCCATTGAACCATTCTCTCAAAGTTTAGATAGGTTTGCAAAAGCTGCTCTTCTTGGAAATATTACTGATAGAATAACAATATTAAAAAATGGAATTTCGGATGGCAGGGAAATAGCCACTTTAGCATTCAAAGGAAGGAACATGGGAGCCACACAAATAAAATGGTTGGACACAAATATGAAAGAACCTTGTGGACCTGACAAACAATGTGAAGAGATAAAGTTGATACTATTGGATGACATCTGCCCTTATGCAACATTTAAAAAGGCAATTCTTAAGATTGATATCGAAGGTTATGAAAGAAAGGCGTTTCAAAAGGCAGGGAAATTATTTTCTGTTATCTACATACCCTATGTTTTCATGGAGTGGGAATTTATGCCCGAGTATTATGAGCAATGGGGGACAGTGGACAGGAGGAAGGTGGTGGAACTCATCACATTCTTTATTGAGAGGAGTTACGAGGTGTATGGCATAGATGGACAAAAACTTCACACTAAATTGTGGAACAAATGGCCCACAAATGTCATATGGAAACATGCAAATGCAGACTGGGCAGAACTCAAAGGAGCCTTAAATACAACACTGTTAATATAACTATCCGGAACATTATCGTGTTCTTTTCATAGTGCTTGAGCAATTTCTTTTCTGTTTTGTATGAAATAGAATTCTATTATAGTATGGCACAGTATTATATCTAAATATTAAGGTTAGATAAAGTAGACGTCTGATAAAATAAACATCACATCGATTTACAATAAATAAGTTTCCCAAAGAAAGAGTACGTTTTGCTTCTTCTTGGAAATATTTAAACAATATGTTTGTGGCTCGTTTGGGGCTAATTAGTTTATCCTCAGTATTTGTACCTAATTAGTTTATCCTCAGTATTTGTACCTAATTAGTTTATCCTCAGTATTTGTACCTATTTACTTTATCCTCAGTATGTGTACCTATTTAGTTTATCCTCAGTTTTGTACCTCATTAGAGTGACGGCGGAGTAAATGATAATACTCACTGTATATTTCTATAATCTGTATATTTCTATAACGGGTGGGAGATAGTAAACGCTTTTTAAGGCATTTTATATGAGTTGAGTACCATCTGGTGACAGATTTTAGGAGATAGGAACACATTTTTTTCTGCCAAAATAGAATAGTTAGAACTATCTAACTTAGTAATTTAAGACCATTAATAAAAAAAACGAACGTGAAATTGATTTCATTTGCGACAACGAAATCAAATTTACTCCTGCAATCGCAGCAACACCAACTAAATCCAAGAATAGGCAAATCAAAACAGTTTCAAGTTTTCATTCAAGAAAAGTATGTGCATGTGTTTTTGTAATATTCATGGTGTCCACTTGGACCCAGGTCTGTGTCTTCGATAGTCTAAAATCCCTGTTGTCTAAGAGGCAATAGATCTTGGTCTGATATTTGACCTGATGTGTGTTGTGGCACACATTGATTGGGGAGCTGATTATACCATTTTACTGCGATCATACCAAGCACTCGTCAAATTCAAGCTTAGTTATGGCTACATGGTTTATTTTACAAAGACTCCAACGGAGATGTGCACTCCTAACATTAAGTTGTTACTTGCAGATTCCAAGGTTTAGACAGATGTTTTGTTGTACATCAATAAATATAATGATTCATAATCACTTGGTTCCTCCTGTGAAGAAAAAGCTGCAGCAGATGGAGTCACACAAGGTCAGAATTGATACCACCTTGATTTTATTTTATCATTTCTCTTTGACAATTACATCTCCAAGTGGTATATTCTAATTGAAGAGGTAGATTTTTTATGAATCAAAACCACCTAGATGCCTTGTGAGAAATGTCACAAAAGGTACTGTAATAATCTGTGGTTAAAAAATAATCGTATAATGGCTAAAGCCAGATCTAATGACCTCGTTCTTTTTCTCGATGCTGCAGTCTGTTAACTGTACCTTCACTCTACTGTCTGATCTAATTCATAAAGACTGGTAAATATCAAGGCCCCTGCCCCACAATGATACATGTAGCTTGAATACAGACAACAACAAACAATTTACTGTGTGCCTTGTAATGTAGCACACGTATTGTCATTTCCTCTAGCATTGTTATTGACGTCATTGTACATCAATTTCCCACGGAGGGGAACACACTGCGAGAGCTGCTGCTTAAATAAGCCTTATATCAGCTGCAGCTATGTCAGAGGCTATTTTTAGCACTGATGGCCCATATGTTGGTCAAGTCTGGACAGCAACAATAGAGATACTGTAGAGTGCTATGTAAGTGATAACAGGAATACATAAGACCCTTTTCCAAAACACACACCAATTAATGTTCAATAACATAATTGATCCAAATAAACTTTTAATAACATAATTGATCCAAATAAATTTGGTGCAGTTGGTTAGATCGCCAGCTTATTAGCACCAGTTCCTCTGTGGTGATCCAAAGGTCGTGGGTTCGATCCCAGGCCACGCCAAGATTGAATTCATGATAAATTTGACACATGAGCTGAGGCCCGTGCCTTAAGGGTTAACCCGTTGTCCTTGTAAATCTGTGACTGGGTGGGTTGCCATGTCAAGGACCTGCGACATGACAATTCAGCACTATATCACTATAGTGAGGCAGCACTATATCTGCTACAAGCAGGTCTCATCACGAAATGACTGAGATAATGTTTAAAGTGATGTAAAACCCCCAAACAAACAAAACATATAAACTTTTAGTTTAAAGAATTTGATTTTCCTTGCAACTATGAAAGAGGCACTGAAGTATATGAAATGGGGGTATATTCACATGATGAATGGAAATAAAGTCAACCTTATTTTCAGACATTCTTATGTTTTGTCAAAATAAATCATTAAATAAATCAATTTGGGTATAAAAAGGTTAAAATTTTCTCAAATAAATCATTAAATGACTCCAATTGGTCAGAACCTGTTGTTGCTCAAATGCATATGGCCTCGAAAAAAGCTTCCCAACAATGTTCCCAACTATAAGTCATAATCTTATTGGTGCCTCATATCTAATAACAGTACCTTATATATGATATCAGACGAATGGGCAACACATGAATGGACATGAATGTGCAATCAGACTGATTACTAGAAATTACCTTCCAGTACCTCGCACAAAGGAGATTTCTGCCAAGGTTCACTTCTATCTAATGGGATGGGCAAAATGTGATGACCCAGCAGCTGGGTTAAGATCGGTGTTCATTGACAAATGTGTAGTCGTTCAACAGGTCAACCCTTTAGGCAAATGCTCATATGTGAAATTGTAAAGCGAAATCAAAGTTGACAAGGCCAGGTATCAAAGCCCACGACCTTTGGATCACCACAGAGGAACTGATACTAAAATAACTTTCAAAATGCCGCCTGACAGTCACGTGATATGTCTGACCAATTAACGTACAGTAGACTGTCACTCAAGAATAACTGATGAATGTTCATGACAAGCAATTGAATCTTGCTAACAGTAAATCTTACAGATATATCTTGTTTGTGATCTGAAGGTCAAAGACTTTCATATTGTTGTGATAACTTTATCCTAAGATTGCACTTTTGAAAATAGTAACTATGACACATTTCTTTAAAGCTTAGATGTGGCACTAAATCCTTTTTTTCTGATGAAATAAAATCACAAGTCATAAAATTCAGCTGCTTTCAGTGTATTTTACATGATATATCTCCGTTTAAAAATAATTTCAAATTTCACTTTCATAAGTTACAATAATATTCTCTAGGATGACAGGGGGTTTGCAACTAAGATACACTATTCTAGTACAAGTCAAGTTTCTATCAAGCATTCTTTATACATATACAAATTCAGAGGATACAGGTCAGTCTGTCACATGAAAATCTGAAGTCTATGTCTGACCAATGTATTCATTTTTTTTAAATTCTGGAGTGCCATGTTATCTAGAGAATTAAAACAAGCATCATGACTGAAGAAAGAAAAAGATGCCTTCTCATTACAAAACTATTAAACAAAATGAAAATTGACATTTATTTTTCATTGAAAGTCCAACATCCATCACCAGAATTAAATGATTAACCAAAGATAGTACTTACTGCCATTATTTTCTCATTTATAATCAATATTATATGCACACAAAGAAACTATTTTGAGAAATATGAAACAGGATTAAATATCAATATTTCAGTATTGCTTGTATCATGAAAAAAGTCATTATTAAAGGGAGAAATAATTTACCTAAAGCTGACATTTAAAAAAATATTTTTAGCAGACATAAATGATTCGATAATTTTACATCCATTCAAAATTAAACCAATTTTTTTTAGTTGTAATTTTTTATTACCGTATTTACTCGTGTATAAGACGACTCGTGTATAAGACGAACCCCCAAAATTGAGGTTATTTTGCTTGAATATAAGACGAGTTGGTTTTTCTCAAAATATCGGCTTTGCTACCATTCAAGACTCAGCTGAAGCTTGGCGGCCATTTTAAAAGTGAAACCTAAATATGCTTACAATACAAGATCTTAACGGTCTTATACACGAGTAATTACAGTAAAACGTAAATACGATGTTCATATTTTCGAAATAACGAATATCGAACGTAGCAGATCGATTTTAATTGCGTTTTAAATGATAAATAAAGGTATTTACCCAATATTATCACAAATTGTTCGAGAAAAGAACAAAACCATCAATCCATTTAAAACGCAATTAAAATCGATCCACATGTGAAAGCATTTCTGTCAAAAAGAGAAGACACGACTCAAAGCAGTGGGAACAATGATGAAATGCAAAACTGTGAACGCTGATAATTGGTATTGTGTGATATAATTAAATAATAATTTTAATTTTAATAGAAGTAACAGTAAAACGTAAATACGTAGCGGATCGATTGGCCATGTGACTCACAAGTCATGTGATCATTGACTTTGCAGATTTGCCAGAGATAATTGCGTTTTAAATGATAAATAAAGGTATTTACCCAATATTATCACAAATTCGCTTTGCAGGTCAAGAACAGAACAAAACCATCCATTCATTTATGCATTACGCAACACATGGTCGTCATTTTAAAAAGCGGGAGTGACGGGGACAAGCTCTTATTTTTGGCGCGAAAACACTTGGGAGTGTATCCACTCGCATTGAAATATTAATATATTGCGCAATGATGGATCCCTGGCTTCTCCTCGTGTTCCTCACATCGAATTTACCGTGTTCCGCACATCAAATTTACGTTTTATAAATAAAGGTATTTACTTATTATTATCACAATTACGCTTCTCAGGTCGAGAATAACAAAGCATTTTTATACAATAATATTGGGTAAATACCTTTATTTATCATTTAAAATGCAATTAAAATCAATCTGCTACGTCTGATATTCGTTATTTCGAAAATATGAACATCATATTTACGTTTTACCGTAATTACTCGAGTATAAGACTGTTAAATCTTATACATATACATAATATTTATGTATTGAACTCAATCTGTATATGTTGAGAAAGCAGATGATATAAATCTAATTTCTGCCATATGAGTTGAATATGACAATCTTTTTGCTTATCCCTGATAGGTTCATTAATTTGCCCAATGGCGAAGTTTAATCTGGTGTTACATGAATGGACCAATCATAATCAAGTTTAGAAATCTAATTTAGCCATTCTGAAATTAGCTGTGTGTACACTATATTTCTCATGGTGTAGGGTGCCACCATACTTTCCAAAACAATATGGCACCAAAAATAGATGATCAAGAGCACACAAAGATTGACATTAAATTAAGAATATCTATTTCTAATGGTACTATGCTGCACGTGATGACTGTTGAAAAGTAATGACAAATTACACTAAAATGTGATAACTGCACAAGGTGCAGTACCTTCCCAATCATTGATCACATTGACTTTATAACTAAACTTGAGATAGTTCCAAGCAGTTTAAATCAAATAATTTACACTTGGATAAAGAATATACATTACAGTAAACATCTTGGCCAAAAAATAATACTTCAAGCTAAACCTTTTCCAGGGATCATTAGGTAACTAAAAGAGTCATTTGAACCTTAAACAAAAATTAAAATAATGTTTGTGTCTTCAGAGAAGAATTAAAGCACAACATTTCTTCTGAGACAAATTCATCGACAAGATTGGAACACACAGTTAAGATTAATATACACTGTGAAATATTATACCTTTGCTAAATCTTGAGTCAATAAATGTGGTTCTAAAATGTGTTTTTTTCCTATTTAACATTAAAACATGAATGAAACATATAAAGAAAACATAAAATAAATGTTGAAAAAAAAATGAAATGATCATTTGATTTAATCTTCAAACACTGAAAATCATATTGTGTACAATTGTAAATTGCTGCAAACTATATTTCTGTTGAAACATATAAAGTTCTGCTATTAATAAAGAAAATGATGTTTGATACACCATTATGTACATTTGTAAATTATCATTATCATCATTATATACATATATATCTCAAAGACAGTCATTTATTAATGTCATTTATTTTTTGGTGATGATTATCATTTTTTGGATGCTTTGTGACCTAGGATGCCTTTCATCTGTTTGTTCTGGTCATTTATTGTGTGAGAAGCCCGTTCCACTTGTACACCAATACGGTCAATCTGATCATTCTGTACTTCTATCTCATCACCGAGCCCCATTGCTAATAACTTCAACCTGGCCATACCATCAGACATTACATCTGAAAATAATTTCACATTTTCAATAATAAATATTCTTCGTAGTCCCATGAAAAATATAAGATGACAATAATATATTCTCTTCTTGGATCTAATATTTATTTGATATTTATGAACTCTTTTTTTTTCAGTTCATCAAATTTGTATGGTGAATTCTAAATTGCAAATAATTTTGTGTTTAACTATTACACAATCATTATATTAATGAAAGAATGAATGTAATGGTTTCTTTATGGCACATTGAATAATAAATGAAGGCAATTCAGTGAAAGTGGTTCTTTCACTGAATAGCCTTAAATCAACCTGAACTGTTTATTCAATAAATATTGGTTTACCTAGGTTTTTGTCACACTGGTCATCAAATTCTTGTAAGGTAGCAGATCTCTGTTCTTGCCTTTGTCCATATCCTCCTCCCTCGGCCCTCCCAGAAGACGATGATTGCCCTCCTCCACCATAATGTGCCTCTGACCTGTAACCTCCAGATCTGGCACCTCCAAACCCTGAATCATCATCGTCATAAAACCCAGATGTGTCCCCCCTGATGCGCATGGCTGGGTGAGGGTTGGATTCCCGATGATTGTCCACAGATGCCTGGAGTCTTTCTGATCTTGGATTGGCAGGAACAGTTTCTTTGGGTTCTTCTTTCTTTCCTGACCACCAGTTTTTTATTCCCCCAAACACACTTTTGATACTGTTGATACTTTTTTGGGTGGTCTTCATTTCCTGGTTGATGGCTGCAGTTTTTCTCTCCACATTGTCAAGCTGTTCACCTTGTTGCATTAATTCCTGAAAGAAATCAATCGTGATGCACAGAATGCTATTCTAACTGAGACCACAGGCAGTTAAAATATCAATAAGCCAATACAAGTTTAAACTAGAAGAACGTCTTTGACTTTCAACTGGAAGGAGAATTTGACTTATGTCCTGAGAACATATAAAAGCTTGAGCATAGAAACTTTGAAGTTATTCTTATTCAATTCAAGTTTATTTTAAAGAAATTGTTGCTCTGGTGGCAACCAACATTTTTCTCTTTATGTCAAGGCCTGATAAGATCTTAACTTAAGTAGTATTTTAGCTCAAAATTGCTTGTTCATATGAGACCATAAATAACGTTTTCAATATGACTGTTTGGTAATGTAAGATATGACACACCTCTGCTGTCGCTATCCCCATTCTTTCTGACTCATAAATACTGGCTATTGCCCTTTGCGAACTTTCCATAGTTCTGTTCATTGACAGTTGTTTTTGTTGTTGTAAGTACTCAGCCCTGTTGATGGGTTTGCCGAAATCATCGTCACTTATTTCTCTAAAACTCGATCCCCAATCAGTTCCCGAACTTCCAATCGCCTTTGATCCTCCTCCAAATCCCGATTTGTCTTCATCTCCGTCAAAAAACGGATTCCTGTTGTCTGGATAATTCGACATCTTTCCTGTTCTTTGCGGAAGTGAAATTTTATCTGATTTTCTTGGTTTCAAAGAGTGAAGAACGACAACGTTGCACCCTATCTTGTACGAATTCCATTAAATGGTTGAAATGTACGACTGGATACCAGACAATGTTTGGCGGGAGAAGCTGTCAATTTTGAAGCAGATGCACAAATCTGTTAATTTTACGAGTGAAAATGTCTTTATCGACGCAGGAGGCAGACGAGGATGACAGCTATGTCTTAGTAGCAAAACTTGACAATGCTAGGAATATGTCGAACATACTTAAAGCTATTCATTTTAGGGAGGTAATGTCCCTCTTAAAGTTTTAACTTCATTTGATCATCATGAATCATTCATGACGAATACAATGAATACCCATCACGAAGAGAGTTTTTTTTAGGGTTTTAATGTTTCAGGCCCGTGGCCCTCGTAAGAATGTATGACACTGTCAAGGTTTTTCTTTGGCTTTGTTAACCCCTAAGGGACTAGGCTAACTAAATTTTGTTGATTGGCTGGACTAACCAATTTTTGTCTTGACTAGTAGTGTATCCACATACTAAATTTATAAAATTTATAACCATGGTTACTGAATTTGCTTAATGAAGTTCTGGGGTCAAAGTTCATGATTCACTCAGTCTGACGTCATTATCATGATTATATTGTAACAAGTTGCAGCCCTTCAGAATGTCAAATGACGTCATCAAGCCAGAACAATGGGGACGTCAACGTCCTTCCCGTCCGTTGCCGTCCTTCCCGTCCGCTAGGGGTTAATAACCCTGTTTCGTGACTCTTTTGGACCCAACATTTTATGAAAGAGTGATTTTTTATTCAATACTGATAGTGATTCGTGGCAATGAAGTAGGCTAGGAAAACCAATATTTGGTAGAGAAAAAGTGATGAAATTATATGGAATTTTACAAGAGTAAAAGTGCAGGAACCCTGTATAGATATTCAAAAGGAAAGTGTAGTATTAACAGGAGATGAATTCTATCAGTGAATTGTACACAGTATAAACACCTTGAAGACCCTGCCTTGAACATCCAGTGCCTCATTCTATTAATCTAAATATAGCTTCAGTTTAAAACTTCTGAAATACAGCAATAATCTCATTGATTTTTATTGATTGGAATTGAGAGAGCTTTCTGAGCATTTCTAAAAAAAAATTTGCACTTCCCGTATGTTTTCTATGGGGCAAGATGGTAACCTGCAATCGGCTTATCAGAGATATTGCAAGAGAAAACCTTTATGGGACTTTTGTCTCCTTAAAATCTAAAAGTGATGAGACAGTTCAAAGTAAAATGGGTCAATGTCATAATGCTATTAAAGAGCATTTTTACAGAGCGAGGTGTCACAGCCAATCACCGTTAATCGCTATACTGATGTGCAATTTCTCAGGAAAATGATAAGTGCGAAGTGACTATGTAGTAACTGATGAACACAACAAATTAAACTTTGATGTGTCTATTATCCCCTTGGGCATGGATCAGAATGAGACATTTGACCTCACTCACAGTCCAATACACATGGATCTAGAAACATTGCCGTTACAGTTTTAAATGTTTTTTTATGTGTGTTCTTTATTATGGCACAAATATGTATTAAGCTGTGATTTATATGTGGTCTACCCAAGATCAACCTTAATTCATTTATAACATAAAATCTCTGATATATTGCAAAATAAAGGATTCTATGGAGTTAAAAGTTTCAGGTAAAAACTCTAAAACATAAAATAAGGTGAAATCAGAAATGTAATGCTATAAACAACCTATCCATGTAGCCCACATGAAAATTCTTCAAGTTCATTACATAACAGGATCAACTGATTTAAATAACAATTGTCAACTGACAGTTTCCATCTTGTATTGCTAATTTTAAACAGCTGTTAAAGTTAGTCAAGTCTAATCATAACTTACAACTCCTGAATCAATATCAGTCATTTCAAAACTTAATCTTAATCTTTGTATTTACAGACAGCAACAGTTTTTGCAAGTGAAAATGGACTGAAGGTGACTGTTGAAGATTCCAAATGTGTACAAGCAAATGCTTTCATTCAATCAAGTATCTTCACAGATTATACAATTAAACAAGAACAAATCACTTTTAAGGTTAACCTGACAGTCCTGTTGGTAAGTCCTTCAATTTATGTAGTCATCATTATATATTAATCATGAATACCAGCATAAATGCAATTCCAGCCCCCGAGAGAAGTCCTCTTGGGAGCTGAGTCCCTGGCCTGGCCATGACAAGGTGGATCCAACCCCAGGAGAAGTCCTCTCAGGAACCGAGTCCCTGGCCTGGCCATGGTGGACCCAACCCCAGGAGAAGTCCTCTCAGGAACCGAGTCCCTGGCCTGGCCATGGTGAACCCAGCCCCAGGAGAAGTCCTCTCCGGAGCCAGGTCCCTGGCCTGGCCATGGTGAACCCAGCCCCAGGAGAAGTCCTCTCCGGAGCCAGGTCCATGGCCTGGCCATGGCAAGGTGAACCCAGCCCCAGGAGAAATCCTCAGGAACCTGGCTAGGTGAACCCAGCCCCAGGAGAAATCCTCAGGAACCTGGCTAGGTGAACCCGGCCCCCAAAAGAAATCCTCAGGAACCTGGCTAGGTGAACCCAGCCCCAGGAAAAATCCTCAGGAACCTGGGTAGGTGAACCCGGCCCCCAGGAGAAATCCTCTCGGGAGCCGGGTCCCTGGCCTGGCCATGGTGAACCCAGCCCCAGGAGAAATCCTCTCGGGAGCCGGGTCCCTGGCCTGGCCATGGCCAGGTGAACCTGGCTCCGAGGAGATATCCTCTTGGGAGCTGGGTCCCTGGCCTGGCCATGGCTAGGTGAACCCGGCCCCCAGGAGAAATCCTCTCGGGAACTGGGTCCCTGGCCTGGCCATGGTGAACCCAGCCCCAGGAGAAGTCCTCTCGGGAGCCAGCTCCTCGACCCTGGCCAGGGCTAGTTGAGTGCTGAATGTCAAATTTGAATGTCAAATTTGCCATTTAAGATTCAAGATCCAGTTGAATACATTTTTAACTGTCCCATCTCAATCATTGAGAATAATGTATTCATCAAATGCTGTATATTTCAGTGTCAATCCTTATCGTAGCACACTCAACATGTTAAACGCCATCAATTCTTGCACATACATTGTCTAATTTTGGTGCCAAAATCTATTAATGTTAGTTTTCATGTATATTAATAGGTATTTATATAGGATTTTAATAATTTCATTTTGAATGATATTGACACTATTAATTAAAATCCTTTTACATCATTTGGGTTGATTGAATATCTAAAAATAAATTAAGAGGCCAAGCTCTGTTTTGTGACATGATGTTTTAATTACATGCAATAAATTTGAATTGTGGATTGACTTTTGTCACCTATGATTTAGTGATCTTTTATTTTGGGGGATTTTCATAAGTAAACAATATTTTAAAGATCTGATAAAACTTTTGAACTGCCAAAGAGTGTTGAAATAGATATTTGATGCGTAATTTATTTTCAGGATTGTCTCAATATTTTTGGATCCAGTGCGACCCCAGGGGCTTGTACATCTTTGGCCATGTGTTATGGTGGTTACGGGTCTCCTCTTAATCTCTTGTAAGTGTGTTGTTTACTTATAGTGGGATAAGAAAATGTAATGTATTGTTTCTGGTTGGTGGGCAAGGTCTCACGATGCCTAGAAAGAGAAACGTTACCCCACAGTCCTAGTTTGAAGAAATCCTTAATTTGTAAGCAGCCAAAACTGTCAATTTATGAATTCACTTTTACAATTTGAAATTTGATTCTCATTGATCACATATTAAATCAGATTGGAGGAAAATGGAGTATTGACAGATTGTAGCATACGCACTCAGGAACCAGATGAAACGTTGGACTTCAGCTTCTCCTCAGCAAATGTCATCAACAAAATAATTATGAAGGTATTTCTGTCTGGTTTTTATTTATGATATTAAAGGAAAATGGATGGCAAGTGGGAATGGTTTCCTAAAAGGAAATATATAATTTACACCTTACTCTATTTACCTTACATTACTTTTTTAATATGTCATAACAAGGCTAATGGCACAGGCCCAGTTGGCACTTGCCCAATGGGCCAGCAATTCAAGATATTCTCTGGCTAAAGATGATGGTCTTATAAAAAAAACTTGTGAAATTATTCTGGAAATTATTTCTGACATACTTTGCAGTTCAGGTTCATTCGGCAGAAACATCAAGATATATATAAGTTAGAACTGTATTATTCACTTTTTTATTTATTACTATCACAAAAAATAAGTAATTTCTATTCTGTGGTTGTGTCATTTGTGAGAGATTTTGTGTCATTTCAGTCCGAATGTCTGAAGGAAGCTTTCAGTGAGCTGGACATGACGAGTGAAGTCCTGCAGTTCCTTATGTCTCCAGATGAACCATTTTTTCGTCTCTCGACCTTTGGAAATGCTGGGAGTGCTCATGTAATTATGTAATCAATATATGTATATATAAATGCAAATTCCTTTTGACCTCAATATATACCGTACTTACTCGTGTATAAGACGAGGTTTTTTTCCAAAAACTCTTAGTTAATGTTTAGGGGGTCGTCTTATACACGAGAGCAGTCTTATACTCGAGTATTTACGGTAAAACGTAAATACGGTAAAACGTAAATACGATGTTCATATTTTCGAAATAACGAATATCAGACGTAGCAGATTGATTTTAATTGCGTTTTAAATGATAAATAAAGGTATTTTCCCAATATTATTGGTCTATTATTTCAAAACGCTTTGTTTTGACTTTGTTCTCACTGATTCCAATTATCAGCGTTCAGTTTTGCGTTTCGTCATTGTCTCCACTGCTTTGAGTCGTGTCTTCCCTTTTTGATTGCGTTTTAAATGATAAATAAAGGTATTTACCCAATATTATCACAAATTGTTCGAGAACAGAACAAAACCATCAATCCATTTAAAACGCAATTAAAATCGATCCACGTGTGAAAGCATTTCTGTCCAAGTGGGAAGACACGACTCAAAGCAGTGGAGACAATGACGAAACGCTTGGACAGAAATTCGATGTGCGGAACACGGTAAATTTGATGTGCGGCAACACGCAGAGAAGCCAGGGATCCATCGTTGCGCAATATATTAAATTTTTCAATGCGAGTTGATACACTCCATTTGTTTTCGCGCCAAAAATAAGAGCTTGTCCCCGTCACTCCCGCTTTTTAAAATGACGACCTCGTATTGCGTAATGCATTTAAATGGATGAATGGTTTTGTTCTGTTCTCGACCTGCAAGGCATATTTTGTGTTAATGTTGGGTTTATACTTTTATTTATCATTTAAAACGCAATTAAAATCGATCCACGTGTGAAGGCATTTGTCAAGAAGGGAAGACACGACTCAACGCAACACGTGGTCGCAATTTTGAAAGGCGGAAGTGACGGGAAGAGGCTCTTGTTTTTAGCACGACAACGATTGTTAACTCACATTGAGATATTAATATATTGCGCAATAATGGATGGTATTATTCTGTTCTCGACCTGCAAAGCGTAATTTGGGATCATATTATGTATATACCTTTATTTATCATTTAAAACGCAATTAAAATCGATCCACGTGTGCAAGCACTTCTGTCAACATGGAAGACACGACTCAAAGCAGTGGAGACAATGACGAAACGCAATAATAGACCAAATATATTGGGTAAATACCTTTATTTATCGTTTAAAACGCAATTAAAATCGATCCGGTAAATTCTGTGGCAAATCTGCAAAGTCAATGATCACATGACTTGTCAGTCACGTGGCCAAACGATCCGCTACGTCACGGACATCGTATTTATGTTTTACTTCTATGTCTATTAAAATTATTATTTAAATATATCGCACAATTCAATTCTGCCTTTGATGTGGTGTGAAAATTAGTAAATTTTCACTGATATCAGCGTTCACAGTTTGTTTCCACTGCTTTGAGTCGTGTCTTCCCTTTTTGACAGAAATGCTTTCACACGTGGGTCGATTTTAATTGCGTTTTAAATGGATTGATGGTTTTGTTCTGTTCTCGAACAATTTGTGATAATATTGGGTAAATACCTTTATTTATCATTTAAAACGCAATTAAAATCGATCAGCTACATTTGATATTCGTTATTTCGAAAATATGAACATCGTATTTACGTTTTACCGTAATTACTCGTGTATAAGACGGCTAATATCTTATATTTTTAGCATATTTACGTTTCACTTTTAAAATGACCGCCAAGCTTCAGCTTAAGCTTGAATGGTAGCAGAGCCGATATCTCTTGAAAAACCAACTCGTCTTATATTCGGAAATCGGTTTTTTTCAAGTAAAATAACCTCAATTTTGGGGGGTCGTCTTATACACGAGTCGTCTTATACACGAGTAAATACGGTATATATGGGACCTGCACTCTTGTACTGTGACTGTATACCGTATCCACTCGGGTTAGCGCCCATGGGCGGCTAATTGGGGACAAAGTAAAAGAGGGGGGTGGGCGTTTACCCAAGCATGGGCGTTTATAAAGGTCGAGAACAGAACAAAACCCTCCATTATTGCGCAATATATTAACAATCGTTTTCGCGCTAAAAACAAGAGCCTCTTCCCGTCACTTCCGCCTTTCAAAATTGCGACCACGTGTTGCGTTGAGTCGTGTCTTCCTTGTTGACAGAAATGCTTTCACACACGGATCGATTTTAATTGCATTTCAAATGATAAATAATGAAAACGCTTTGTTTTGAGGCTAAAATCAATGATGTGGAGAAATTGTCGACGTAATTGTGATAATATTAAGTACATACCTTTATTTATCATTTAAAACGCAATTAAAATCGATCAGCTACGGATATGAAAGTTCAATTTGACATGTTGGCCGCTCCACTTTTGTCTCGTGGGCACCCAGACGCTAAGGTAAAGGACGTCACGTACATCGTATTACGGACATCCAGGGAAGGTGGGCGTTTAATGATTTCTTCCTAAAAAGGGGGGTGGGCGTTAAGCCAAGCATGGGCGCTAACCCGAGTGGATACGGTATATATAAACATTTGTCAGTGATTTGTAGCAATCATTACCACAGATATAAGGATCTAATCAGGTCATTTCATCATCTTGGTGGTAATTGCTCCAACTTATTTGGAAAAATCATTTTAAATGAGAAAGATTGCTTTCAATTTAATGAATATATTGTTCAGAAGGGGAAAAATCAGGTAAATCTTTGCTAAGAATCAGCTACTTTCTAAGAGATATTTCAATAGTGATGGGATTTTTATCCATTTCCAGCACAATATGCAGGGGATGTGGGGAATTGGGGAATTTTCTGTCTCATAAAATGTTTCAACAATGAATATTTAGATGTTTTTTTCCTTTTTACATTCAGTCTGACTTTCCTAAAGACTCTGATATGATGGAATCATTCCAATGCACTCAAATCCAAACAAACAGGTAAATAAACCACATTCTGCTCATTTAAACATTCTCTATTAATGTAAGTGTATATGAATTCCTCCAACCATGCTTGCAAATAAATATTAAAATCCTATTCTCAAACATAGTGGCACAATATATGCAGATTTATCATATATTAAATAATCAACTTTAAAAAGACGGGTTTGCTCACAACCAGACCCAAATTTCACTTAATGGTCCATTTCTTAAGCTAATGTGTATGATTGCAATAAAATTAGATTATTCTTTACAGATACAAAACCTCCCTGCTCAAGCTGTCTGTGAAGGCTCTGATGTGTGCATCACGCATTTCCATTCGCACCGATTTCCGTGGCTTCCTATCAATGCAGTATATGATTAAAAATGAAGATGGTCAAGTCTGTTTTGTTGAATTTTATGTAAGACACTTTATGTTGTTTCAGATAAAACTATGAATCTATTTTAAAATTAAGAGACGTACAGTATTGATTTTATGTTAGACTTCTCACTGAGTTCCAAATAAAATAATTGTGAACCGTTCAAAAGTTCAGAGTAATTAATCCATGGAATCCACTTTAAGCATTCTTCCAAACACTTGTTTTATCTCTGAAATCCATGTTATTGATGAGCCCTTCATGTAATTAATTGTGAGATATCAGAATAACATATTTCATGCAGGACAAAAGCTTGAAAATAATTCATTTTCATTCTTTTTCTCCATTAAACATCATGATCATGATTTTACCAACCATAATATATTACTGGTATATTTCATGTCTATTTCAGTGTGCGCCAGATGAAGAGGTTGGAAATCCTTATGATGATAATGTTGAATAACTCATCATTTTCCTGTCCCAAATAAATTGGATTTAGTTGTTTATAAATATACAATTAGAAAAATGTGCAAAATAATACCATTTTTCTGTTTTTATTTATTACGTAATGAATATATTTAGGTATGTAAAACATACTGGAATTTATTGTAAATAAATGTATATTTTTAAAAGAAAGCAATGTTGTGTCATTATGCAATACAGCTTTACCCAGAAACACTTAAAGGTATTAAGCATCAATTCTACAATTTGGTGTTTTGAAAGCTTAGCCACATATGAACATAATGACAGATTGAAATTATAATAGAGTAATAAGATATGAGACATAGCAGTTGCACTCCCAGCAGAGGTCTGTCTGAGCCATAAGCTGCACGTGACGGGTAAACACGGGTAGCGTGAACTTTGTTTGACCTCAATTGAGGCTCAAAGTAGGGTAGCACTGTTTGACGTCATTTTGGTACTATTCAAAGGACAATACATTTCATGATGTCATAAGCATATTGCCATACTCTAATGACATCATTTTACCTTTCAGTGCCTCTATGATGACACTCCACATAAAAATGACACCAAGAAAGGAGTGTGCTCTCATAAGGGGCCTATTTATTAAGGTCTTGTTCAAATAGGTTTTACAGACAATAATGGGGATGCATTTAAAAAAAAAAATATAGACATTAAAGACAAATACATTTATCACCAATATGTGAATTTTAAACATTTTTTTCAAAATCTGTGCTTAATCTTATATAATATATAACCTTTAATATCTGAACTTATTTAACTGAATTGGATGTCTTCGCATTTGTTCCAATGTTGAATTTAAGTAAAGGTGGGTACCTACTTTGCAGATCTACTCATAATGCAATTGGTTACAAATAAAAAGATAAAATCTGCTATTGAATCAAGGTGAGTTGAAATGGTATTTGTTCAATGTTTACATGTAGTTGTGCAATTCATTTTTTGATGAATGTCCCTCAGTGGCAAAGCATTTGGCATTTAAAAATAAAAATGGTACTTGAGGTCAGTAAAGCTATTTTATTAGCATTACAAATACATCAGATAAAGATGTAATTCATGCAATTGTTTTGATCCAAGATTTTGAACAGGTTTGTAAGAGTACATGATGATATTTCAGCAGCTTGTTTAAAAAATTAAAAATTTCATCATGCTCCCGGTGAGGCTCGAACTCACAACCTCCGCATAGCTCAATACTGCTTATAAGTACGGCGCGCTAACCGATTGTGCCACGGGAGCTGACTGACATTTAATGAACGCTATGAAAATATGGATAAAAAATTACATCAAATCACTGCCCAAACTTCAAAAATAAAGAATATTTAATCTGTAATTCCAGGATATTCCAAGCCATAACCAAGAAATATTCTCCAAGATTTTGAACAGGTTTGTGAGAGTACATGATTATATTTCAGCAGCTTGTTAAAAAATTAAAAATTTCATCATGCTCCCGTTGAGGCTCGAACTCACAACCTCCGCATAGCTCAATACTGCTTATAAGTACGGCGCGCTAACCGATTGTGCCACGGGAGCTGACTGACATTTAATGAACGCTATGAAAATATGGATAAAAAATTACATCAAATCACTGCCCAAACTTCAAAAATAAAGAATGTTTAATCTGTAATTCCAGGATATTCCAAGCCATAACCAAGAAATATACTCCAAGATTTTGAACAGGTTTGTGAGAGTACATGATGATATTTCAGCAGCTTGTTTAAAAAGTAAAATTTTTCATCATGCTCCCGGTGAGGCTCGAACTCACAACCTCCGCATAGCTCAATACTGCTTATAAGTACGGCGCGCTAACCGATTGTGCCACGGGAGCTGACTGACATTTAATGAACGCTATGAAAATATGGATAAAAAATTACATCAAATCACTGCCCAAACTTCAAAAATGAAGAATATTTAATTTGTAATTCCAGGATATTCCAAGCCATAACCAAGAAATATTCTCCAAAATTTTGAACAGGTTTGTGAGAGTACATGATGATATTTCAGCAGCTTGTTTAAAAAGTAAAAATTTTCATCATGCTCCCGGTGAGGCTCCCGGTAATGTGATTTATTTATTTGTGTAGGTATATTTAGTTATAAAATAGTGCCATGCTCCCGGTGAGGCTCGAACTCACAACCTCCGCATAGCTCAATACTGCTTATAAGTACGGCGCGCTAACCGATTGTGCCACGGGAGCTGACTGAAATTTAATGAAAGCTATGAAAATATGGATAAAAAATTACATCAAATCACTGCCCAAACTTCAAAAATAAAGAATATTTAATCTGTAATTCCAGGATATTCCAAGCCATAACCAAGAAATATTCTCCAAGATTTTGAACAGGTTTGTGAGAGTACATGATTATATTTCAGCAGCTTGTTAAAAAAGTAAAAATTTTCATCATGCTCCCGGTGAGGCTCGAACTCACAACCTCCGCATAGCTCAATACTGCTTATAAGTACGGCGCGCTAACCGATTGTGCCACGGGAGCTGACTGCAGTTTATTGAAAGCTATGAAAAAATGGATCAAAAATTACATCAAAACACTGCCAAACTTCAAAAATAAAGAATGTTTAATCTGTAATTCCAGGATATTCCAAGCCATAACCAAGAAATATACTCCAAGATTTTGAACAGGTTTGTGAGAGTACATGATGATATTTCAGCAGCTTGTTTAAAAAGTAAAAATTTTCATCATGCTCCCGGTGAGGCTCGAACTCACAACCTCCGCATAGCTCAATACTGCTTATAAGTACGGCGCGCTAACCGATTGTGCCACGGGAGCTGACTGGATTTTACTGACAGCCATGAATGGAAAAATTAAAATGAGAAGTTTGGGTTTCTCTAAAATATATTTTTTGATCAAGATATACATCAAGGCATTTTTCACACTTCAAAATAAAGTCTATGAAATGCCCCAACCTTAAGTATTGAGACATTTATTTGCTCTGTTAAAATCAAGATTATCCTTTACCAAAACTCAGAAATGTTCACCAAGGTGAGAAAGAAATTGCATGATAATGTGATTCATTTATTTGTGTAGGTATATTTAGTTATAAAATAGTGCCATGCTCCCGGTGAGGCTCGAACTCACAACCTCCGCATAGCTCAATACTGCTTATAAGTACGGCGCGCTAACCGATTGTGCCACGGGAGCTGACTGATATGTGGAGGCAAGATCAATTTTATAAATAGATTGTCATATTTTACAATTTTAATTTAACCGTAAATGCCAAGTGTTCTGTCTTTTACTGTGAAAAAGTGTCGGTTTAAATGAAATGTCGGTGAGAATGTATTCGGCACAGCTCATAACTATCCATTTTGGGATAATGGTAAAATAAATACCTTGGAATTAATTTTCAAACTAAAATAAAAGTCTTCGATAAAATAGATCGTAATAATTTTATGTGTGTTCAATTACGTTATTTTTTTATGATTACTTCAAAGGTAAAAAGGTTAAAAGGGAAAAGTAATGCGCCCGATATGGGACTTGAACCCACGACCCTTGGATACCTTCAGGAATGGACGCTTAAAAGTCCAATGCTCTACCGACTGAGCTAACCGGGCTCACATACTATCTAATGAAGAATTATAGTGAATAAAATAAAATGTCATAAATATGCTTCTATATTACCATTTCTTTAAAAAAAATCAAACTACGTTATTTTAGATATTTATTGTCTGATATACCAACTGCAACATAAATTGTAACAACAAAAGATAAATAAACTGTAATTAAAAGAATTTGTATTCGAGAAAACACACACCCACCACCAGCACCAGCCCCTCCCCCCAAAAAAACTTTGTTTCTCTTCTTTTTTTTTCAACTTTTTAGGAGACTGCTACCAAATCCTATACAAACAAATTCACGGCCAATCATTCTATCACAGATCATGTTTTCTGCTTTCAAAATTGTGACATCTCAATTTTATAGTTCACTTTTTCAATTGACGTGTAAACACGAGCTTTGACAGAATTTCACAACAATTTATTTATTTATTTATTAAATTTTATTGACAATAGAAGGTCACATAAAACCTAAATGTCATGCTAATTAAAATTATACTAATACTACTTAGGAGTATCTTCTAAATATATACATTTGATACTCACAAATTATTTCTAATTCAATTAACACGAACAAATATAAATACAAAAAATAAAATAGACAATAGAGCACCACTTGGTGGCACTCAATTCAATATACATACATTTTTTAAAGTGCTTTGGCAGAATCATATTCAAATCAGACGAGATTGTTTATTCATAATATTGTGATTCAAGAAATGGATGGGTGTTAATTTTGATAGCTTTCAGAATGATGGAAATTTAGATCAGTCTTAACTGAAAGATTGGTTCTGGATTGTGATTAATGATTAATGAATAAACTTGTATGACTGGTCTATGTTTGTCAAAGTTGGCAGTATTATCATTAATCATGTTATTTGTAATAAACATAATGAAATACTTGGTCTATAGCACCAGAGAATTATTATAAATCTAAGCATCCTACATATTTTGATTTTAAGCATTACAATTACTTATACTGGACTAGAATCTTAATTGGACGTATTGTTTAGCACTGTTTCAGATCTCTTTTTTAGACATAAATATACATATTTTGCTAGAGATCTAATCACTCTCTTATTTTCACATTTCATAATGACAGTGAAATATTCCAAATTGTTTACATTTACCAAGTGATCCCATGGTAATTCATCTATGACTACAGACATAAGTTCTCTACGTTCTTTTTGATATAAAGTACATGTAACCTGGTGGCAATTCAGTCTTGCGTGTCATGCTTGCCCAATTTCACATTATAATTGGCTGTTAACACACAATTTAGCCATGGGAGGTCCTCTACATTGCTATTGTAAGTTTCAGACAGAGAAAAGAAATTAATTGATAAATCTATTTAAAAAGTATCCATTGCCAAAAAGTGTCTTACAATATATACTGCAAAAAGATAAAGCCATTCTACACATAAAGATTGTAAAACATGCTCAAGATTGGCCTCGTGGACACTTTACTCGAAGATTAAAACCCACGATTAAGCCTCTATGTTATAGTTTCAAGGGGACTACTACAAAATACAATAAAGTTTATTCACGACCAATCAATTCATCACAGACATCTTTGTTTTCTGTATAAAGTCATTTTTTCATTTGTTAAAGTTCTACATGTACATCAGAACATTGGATTGTTATCGTAAATGTCACATTTAGAAAAGTAGAAAAGAATGTTACATTGAAAACAAAGATGAATTTCTCATATTGGGGATGTGAGTGATGCACGTCAGAACACGTCGGACTTAATTGTTTTTATAAACGTTGAAAATAAATTTTAATGAGTTTTTACAGAAAACAAAGAAGAAATATTTATTTTGGGGCTTTATTTGAACAGTATCCATGTCAGAACATTTAGAATCACATTGGTTTTTTTTGTTTTTTTTTTGTTTTTGTTTTTTTTTCCAAACGTAGAAAATATTTTAAAAAATCATTTCAAACTGAAAATAAAGATGAAATCTTTATATTGGGGTTCTGTTTGAGCGAAATACAAGTTGGAACATATAGTATTGAATTGATAAAGAATCCAACCTTTTTTAACATTTCACATCGTTTGTTTATATTTGGACAGGAAAGTCACATTATAATAACTTATTTATGATTTAGATGATGACCCAACACATCTTAGCACAAGAAATGTTCACCCAGCTAGTATCGAGATTTTGGACCTTCCTTCAAGATCTAGATATATCTGATGATATTTCTAAAGAGATTTGTCTTGAGAATGCCAAACCTTTATCAACCAGAAGGCGCCTTTATATTATCAGTTGTGCAGTATTCACTACTTTTATCAAAATATGCAAGTTATATGAAAATAAGATCTGTGAAATTGAAGAAGCATTAAAGTAGAAGTGCAGTTAACCTACGGCAAACAATTCTGATATCTGCTCTAACAGTATACTGTATTTTGCTGTAATATAAAATGTGGCAAATGTGGTTTAAAACCACATTAAAACCAACACAAAAACCATAATCATGAAATACAAAAATCCCGCGGCCATTGAAATTTAAAAAGAGAATGTACAGATAGCCAGGTATTTTTGTTATAAGGCACTTATCAGGAAAAATCCCCGCGCCAGGTACGATTCCTTATCAGAACTGCCCTAAATTTTGTGCTGTTATCAGTCCAAACGTCCTTATCAAAACACACTCCACCAGTCGCCTCAACAGGTATTGAACACATTGCAAAGAAATAAATATATTTGTGAGATTTGGAGTGTGCCTATATCCAAAATATTGAGTAAATGTGAGAATGGTGAAAATATAACAATATCCTCTGAAAATCACCACAATGGGACGGGCATCAGAAGTGGATGACGTGCAGTTGCCGACAAAGAAGAACGAGACAAATGAGAACTTCTTTGCGAGAAGGGAAGGGAAGAGACTGGTGTTTGAGATAGGCTTTCTATGTCAGGTGGTGGCATTCGTGTGTCTCTTCACAGCCTTCGCGTCGCCATATTGGATTATATCATGGCCAAGGGTACATAGTGGCTTTAAGGTAGGGCTTTAGTTTGTCCTGGAGATCCTGTAATTTAACACAAGGCAGCAGTTTAAATTAACCACAATAATCCATAATGATAGAAAAGTAGGCAACCAGACAACCTAGACAACCAGACAACCAGAGCGTTTTGATAAGATATAGTGTACAGTAAAATAATTACATTATTTTAAATGTCATTGAATGGAACTGTAAGAAATATAAAAAAAATGCACAGCTCACATTGGATTATATGTATGTCTCTGATTTCAATTGCATATCTTTGTGCTTTATTTCTGTGTACAGAGAATAGGTTTATGGGAGGCATGTTTTGCTGGTATGGTGTTGCCTTTTGATGATACCCAGAAGGCCTACCATGGATGCTGGTGGATTCTAGCTCCAGAGTACAGCTCCATACGCTCATGGATCATGCCAGGTAAACGGTGCTATACAGAATTATAACCATTAGGCTAGTAACAGGTAGTAATATTGATGATCAGGGTGGCCATGGGCCAGGCATGGCTAACAATTATAACCATAAGGCTAGTAACAGGTGTGGGTGGCAATATTGGTGATCAGGGTGGCCATGGGTCAGGCATGGCTAACAATTATAACCATAAGGCTAGTAACAGGTGTGGGTGGCAATATTGGTGATCAGGATGGCCGTGGGTCAGGCATGGCTAACAATTATAACCATAAGGCCAGTAACAGGTGTGGGTGGCAATATTGGTGATCAGGGTGGACGTGGTGAGGCATGGCTAACAATTATAACCATAAGGCTAGTAACAGGTGTGGGTGGCAATATTGGTGATCAGGGTGGCCGTGGGTCAGTCATGGCTAACAATTATAACCATAAGGCTAGTAACAGGTGTGGGTGGCAATATTGGTGATCAGGGTGGCCGTGGTGAGGCATGGCTAACAATTATAACCATAAGGCTAGTAACAGGTGTGGGTGGCAATATTGGTGATCAGGGTGGCCGTGGTGAGGCATGGCTAACAATTATAACCATAAGGCCAGTAACAGGTGTGGGTGGCAATATTGGTGATCAGGGTGGACGTGGTGAGGCATGGCTAACAATTATAACCATAAGGCTAGTAACAGGTGTGGGTGGCAATATTGGTGATCAGGATGGCCGTGGTGAGGCATGGCTAACAATTATAACCATAAGGCTAGTAACAGGTGTGGGTGGCAATATTGGTGATCAGGATGGCCGTGGTGAGGCATGGCTAACAATTATAACCATAAGGCTAGTAACAGGTGTGGGTGGCAATATTGGTGATCAGGGTGGCCGTGGGTCAGTCATGGCTAACAATTATAACCATAAGGCTAGTAACAGGTGTGGGTGGCAATATTGGTGATCAGGATGGCCGTGGTGAGGCATGGCTAACAATTATAACCATAAGGCTAGTAACAGGTGTGGGTGGCAATATTGGTGATCAGGATGGCCGTGGTGAGGCATGGCTAACAATTATAACCATAAGGCTAGTAACAGGTGTGGGTGGCAATATTGGTGATCAGGATGGCCGTGGTGAGGCATGGCTAACAATTATAACCATAAGGCTAGTAACAGGTGTGGGTGGCAATATTGGTGATCAGGATGGCCGTGGTGAGGCATGGCTAACAATTATAACCATAAGGCCAGTAACAGGTGTGGGTGGCAATATTGGTGATCAGGATGGCCGTGGTGAGGCATGGCTAACAATTATAACCATAAGGCTAGTAACAGGTGTGGGTGGCAATATTGGTGATCAGGATGGCCGTGGTGAGGCATGGCTAACAATTATAACCATAAGGCTAGTAACAGGTGTGGGTGGCAATATTGGTGATCAGGATGGCCGTGGTGAGGCATGGCTAACAATTATAACCATAAGGCCAGTAACAGGTGTGGGTGGCAATATTGGTGATCAGGGTGGACGTGGTGAGGCATGGCTAACAATTATAACCATAAGGCTAGTAACAGGTGTGGGTGGCAATATTGGTGATCAGGATGGCCGTGGTGAGGCATGGCTAACAATTATAACCATAAGGCTAGTAACAGGTGTGGGTGGCAATATTGGTGATCAGGATGGCCGTGGTGAGGCATGGCTAACAATTATAACCATAAGGCTAGTAACAGGTGTGGGTGGCAATATTGGTGATCAGGGTGGCCGTGGTGAGGCATGGCTAACAATTATAACCATAAGGCCAGTAACAGGTGTGGGTGGCAATATTGGTGATCAGGGTGGACGTGGTGAGGCATGGCTAACAATTATAACCATAAGGCCAGTAACAGGTGTGGGTGGCAATATTGGTGATCAGGGTGGACGTGGTGAGGCATGGCTAACAATTATAACCATAAGGCTAGTAACAGGTGTGGGTGGCAATATTGGTGATCAGGATGGCCGTGGTGAGGCATGGCTAACAATTATAACCATAAGGCTAGTAACAGGTGTGGGTGGCAATATTGGTGATCAGGATGGCCGTGGTGAGGCATGGCTAACAATTATAACCATAAGGCTAGTAACAGGTGTGGGTGGCAATATTGGTGATCAGGATGGCCGTGGTGAGGCATGGCTAACAATTATAACCATAAGGCTAGTAACAGGTGTGGATGGCAATATTGGTGATCAGGGTGGCCGTGGTGAGGCATGGCTAACAATTATAACCATAAGGCTAGTAACAGGTGTGGGTGGCAATATTGGTGATCAGGGTGGCCGTGGTGAGGCATGGCTAACAATTATAACCATAAGGCCAGTAACAGGTGTGGGTGGCAATATTGGTGATCAGGGTGGCCGTGGTGAGGCATGGCTAACAATTATAACCATAAGGCTAGTAACAGGTGTGGGTGGCAATATTGGTGATCAGGGTGGCCGTGGTGAGGCATGGCTAACAATTATAACCATAAGGCCAGTAACAGGTGTGGGTGGCAATATTGGTGATCAGGGTGGCCGTGGTGAGGCATGGCTAACAATTATAACCATAAGGCCAGTAACAGGTGTGGGTGGCAATATTGGTGATCAGGGTGGCCGTGGTGAGGCATGGCTAACAATTATAACCATAAGGCCAGTAACAGGTGTGGGTGGCAATATTGGTGATCAGGGTGGCCGTGGTGAGGCATGGCTAACAATTATAACCATAAGGCCAGTAACAGGTGTGGGTGGCAATATTGGTGATCAGGGTGGCCGTGGTGAGGCATGGCTAACAATTATAACCATAAGGCTAGTAACAGGTGTGGGTGGCAATATTGGTGATCAGGGTGGCCGTGGTGAGGCATGGCTAACAATTATAACCATAAGGCTAGTAACAGGTGTGGGTGGCAATATTGGTGATCAGGATGGCCGTGGGTCAGTCATGGCTAACAATTATAACCATAAGGCTAGTAACAGGTGTGGGTGGCAATATTGATGATCAGGATGGCCGTGGGTCAGGCATGGCTAACAATTATAACCATAAGGCCAGTAACAGGTGTGGGTGGCAATATTGGTGATCAGGGTGGCCGTGGGTCAGGCATGGCTAACAATTATAACCATAAGGCCAGTAACAGGTGTGGGTGGCAATATTGGTGATCAGGGTGGCCGTGGGTCAGGCATGGCCAACAATTATAACCATAAGGCCAGTAACAGGTGTGGGTGGCAATATTGGTGATCAGGGTGGCCGTGGGTCAGGCATGGCTAACAATTATAACCATAAGGCCAGTAACAGGTGTGGGTGGCAATATTGGTGATCAGGGTGGCCGTGGTGAGGCATGGCTAACAATTATAACCATAAGGCTAGTAACAGGTGTGGGTGGCAATATTGGTGATCAGGGTGGCCGTGGGTCAGGCATGGCCAACAATTATAACCATAAGGCCAGTAACAGGTGTGGGTGGCAATATTGGTGATCAGGGTGGCCGTGGGTCAGGCATGGCTAACAATTATAACCATAAGGCCAGTAACAGGTGTGGGTGGCAAAATTGGTGATCAGGATGGCCGTGGTGAGGCATGGCTAACAATCTAAATTCTTTGTTATAATACACGAATAAAAAGCACTTATAAAAAGATTGATTGTGATCCGAGACAATTTTGACATAAAATAACCAAGGAGAGGAAGTAATCTTTTAATGAACATTTTCTTCGTCATGAAACATGTTTAACTTCACCTGTTTTGCTTTCATTTTTTAACATAAATATACACTTGGAGAGACCTAATCAAGTCACTAGCCGGTCCGGAATTGAGCTAACATTTCCATATATGTACTAATTATTAAATGAATATGGTTTGAAAATTTCTCTCAATGGAATTAACACGTCATTCGATACAGACACGATGCATTGAAAACGTAATCATCTTTACAATGGTGAAAAGAATTGGTATTTTATTGGTATTTATTTAGCGTACTTGGGAGAGAAAATCTTTTGAAAGGGATGTCAAACAATATAAAAATGGGTAACAATTATGGTCTCATGGACTTTTCATCATCTGGTAAGGCCAGGAAGTCTTGTTTCTACAATCATCTCCCTCCCTCGCCTTCTTGATGGCGGAAGAAAATGTTGTCATGAGAAACAACTCTTCATTTTCCCTGTCCTGAACATAATCACAGCTTTATTTCATTTCAATTTCACTGAATGTTTATCCAAAATCTGTTCATTTTAAAATCATTTGCGGATTGTTTGCGATGAGTATCTTGTTACTGTGTTTCAGGCTGGTTCATCTACACTCAGGTGATCGTGACTTTCTGCTTCGTGGCAGAAGCACTGTCTCTGATCATCGTCTTCGTTCTCTGGCTGAAGTCAGGTGGGATGCGGAAGAAAGGCAAGAAACCCAACCAGAAGGACCCACTTAATCTGCTGCAGACTGCGGTCATCATGACAGCCTCAACCGGTCAGTGTTCTCCCTTAATCACATTATAAATTCAGGCAGGCCCATGGGCAGGGCTTTTGATTCTAACTGATGTAAGATATTTTTGGAATTAAAATTTGAATGGTTTATTTTTTGTCCATAAAGTACGGTCACACATTATAAAAGTGAAAATAACTTGCTTGTTTATTAAAAACAGGAAACCTTCATGTGTTTTAATTACTGCTGATAACCTACTCTCAAAATTCCTCGATAAAAATGAGTCAAAATCCATTGTTTTCAGAAACCATTGCATTGTCATTTTAGTTTCCATATCAAGAAAACTCCACCTCCGACAACAAGCAATTACGATATGACATCATGGGGCAACCATTGCATTATATTGGCAGATTCCTCACTAATTGACCTTTTTCGTGCACAATGACGAAATAAACTAAGATAAAGAATTTGTCTATGTAAACTGGCTACCGATGTTGAATTCAAGGGACAATAAACGATGAATTTATTGTTTGTCGCCAGAGGTGGAGTTCTCATAGTCTCGGGTTGGAAACTTTAAATACTGAGCCCGATGCAAAGGGGAGTAGGCAATGCATGGTTTTTTCTGAAAACAATCGATTTAAAGTCCATTTTGCGAGAGATATTTAATATCTCTGATTTTGCCAATGGTTTTGGGAAAAGGGTAGACAACCAATGTGCCATATATTTGGTTCGCAACAACAGTTTCAAACCATAAAATGTCTTTCCAGCTGTGGCAATGAGTGTGACGGTGATTGTGTTTGGCACGTGTTTCTACACAGACCGCCAGTGGCTTCCAAACCCTTACTTCAATTATCTGTCTTGGTCCTATGGTCTCGCCGTCGTCTCCAGCTTTTTCTCTATCTTCACGAGCGTGGCGCACGTCACCTATGTCATGATGGTCCGCCAGGAGATGTTAGAACCACCCCGCCAGGTGGCGCTCTCCGGATATCTGCCACCCGGACCTCGTGTTCCCAGGTCTCGCTCGGGTACCATGGACTCAAGGATATAAAACCACTTTATCAAAACATTTTATTACTTAGGATAGAAATGATTTTCTCATAAGATTTTATTTTAAATATCAAGTGTACATTACAAAATCATCTTGATGATTTGTATAAACGTTTTACTTTTTATACAGTTATAAAAATATATTAAAAATAATTTGTATGTATTTAAGTTTGAAAAGGGGCGTTAAATATAGCTTTCCCATGTGGACAATATAATTATAATAACTTATAACCCTGATAAGAGATTTCGGTCCAAGATGAAACTAAATCTTTTACATATTTGAAATGAATCAAGTGTTTTATTCATTCACAGACCTGCAAAGGAGTGTTGCTTTCTAAGTCTCGAATAAATTATTGTGTTTCTGAAGGAATTACTTCTTTCTCGGTAGTTACTGAGCTTTTACAATAAGTTCATTACTTTGGGGGGAAATTCTGTATGTATCTAGATTATCAAAATATGTAACTGTGTGTCACCAATGTTTGGTTGGTAACCGTGCATGCTTGTCAAAAGACTGGGTATGCATTATTTGTCTGTGTGTGTATTGCACTGCCAATTTGGAGTACCAATGAGGTACACATATATTCTGGTGAATGCCATAATTGATTGTAGGGGCCCCCATAGGGTTTTAGGATTATTGGATTTTTGGCCTAAAAAAGAGGGATTATTGGATTTTTGGGGTGAAATATCTGGGATTTTTGGATTTTGAGGAAAGTGTTTAGGATGTTATGTAATTCATTGCCAAATAAATTTGTACTAAATGTAAACAAATTTTAGGATTTTTTGTTTTATACTTTTGGATTTTTAGATTTGAGGGGAAAAATATTTAAGGATTTTTGGCTACAAAAGATAAGGATTTTTGGATTTTTAGGTAAAAAAAGGGGGATTATTGGGTTTTTCATACCCCCCCTATGGGGGCCCCATTGTAATATGAACCGGACATTCACTTCATTTGTACTATCAGAATTTGTACCATTATTTTTTCTTGAAACTACTTTTCATCTAATTTCAAACGCATGCATTATTTGAGAAAACTTCATGACAAAAATGAAATAAATTCTTGGCCTTATTTCTTATTATTTTGTCCAATGTGTGAGCTTGATGTAGAGATCATGACATTCCTGGACATATCTTCCATGACACTGATGGAATTCTCTCTCTTGTCTCTATACTGGACTTGCCAACTGCAGAGCCCCCGGGGCAAGAGCCTCGCTGTGATCTCACAAATGCGATGGTAAAGACGGTGTAAGCCATTCAGCCATTTAACACCTTGGTGTTGGAATGGGATAATTGTAAATATACTTTTAAATCGTTTATATAATAATGGAGTGATTAATGAGAATTTGGTCAAGAATCTGTTTCCATCAAATGTGTATATATCACATCATATTCTGTGGAGAAATAAAGAAAATATATATACTCCAATAAAAGAATTGAAATTAAAGTAATTATTATATTTTTTTCAGCAAACGGATTGTGTTAGGTCCTTAAGATATTTTGAGTCAATTTTCAACCAACTTACAACCACCATGTTAAGTACTTACACAGTCTAGGTCACAATATATGATTTTGTCGCCAACACAATGCCTGTCTTACCTATAAATCCTCTCTCACAACTGTACCCTATTCACCGACTGTCACCTCTGAAGTCAGATATGTTCTTTTATGGAAAACACATCATGGTTTTAGACAATTTTTTAAAAGTATTAAACTAAGGCTTTATCGAGTTAAGAAGAATGGGACGCTGGAAGTTCAAGTTGGCTTTGCACGTGGAAAGCAATTCACGGTTTGCCATTGTAAAATCATTTAAAAAAAATAAAAATCTGAGCCTCACGAAAAGTAGAAAGCATCCATTTATTGACAATACTACATCTTACCTACGAATAGCTAAGACCAGAACTGGATTTTGTGTAAGGCGCCTTGTCACAACAGAGGTGGGAAGAGTGGAAATTACAGTTCACAAATTTCATGTCAGCCATAATGTAGCTACAAACTTGACACACTAGAAATTGCTGCATTGTTGAACATTGTAGGCCGAAGTGGTGTGGGTGAGTTTAAAAATATGATATGTAACCAAGTCACAGAAAGTAGCCATTCGCTATTGGCTAATATTTGTCATGTTAATGAAAATAACCTCCCACACAAGTCAGTGATAGCCAATAGATTTTTTAAAAGATCAGAACAAAATGGAAAGGATTCAAAGTGTAATGAAAAATAGACCCCTCCCCCCGAAAATACATCTTCCCTGCTTATAGCGAAGAACTTGGACCCATAGTTTCAGGAGACCATAGTTGATGGACAGATTGACAGAAATTGTCCCCATCACTGCAGATGATATGCTAACTATGTTAGCTTCGTTAAAATTCATTGTTAGAGGCCAGAAAATTTAACTCATCCTGTGTAAGTCAAATCAGATAAAACACATTTGATATGTAGTTTAACATATTTTATTCAACATCTGTAATTATGCAAAGAATAGCAAGTAAACTATGTGTCCCTGTTGTACCATGCTATCACTGCACTCAACTCTCCAAGTATATATATATAAATAACTTCTCTCAATATTCATTAATATATCCAAGTATAAATTCAAGGCAAAACTATTCCTAAATCTACATTGATCTTGAGATATTCAATGATATACATAGATTTTAGCTGATTTGTTTTGTTTAAATCATAAATTGAATGGCAATTATTAATGTTATTTTCCAGTACAAATATATAAAATATCATACGTGAATATATAACAAGAGTACTATGTGTTTATATAGATTGCACTATGGCAACAGAAATGATTCAATTACAGCTGATATTTGCTTGATTTGCTATTCAAAAGTGAAACCTTGCATGCTCTGCATAACATATTCCCGTCTTTAAATCATGCAAATATACCATTTTCATAAATACACATAGACCATGGCCTAAGAGCTGTACTGAACACTGGACGTTTCTTTGTAATGTTTGTAAACATTTCCTGGAAATGTTGGCAGTCTGGATAAATGATCAATTAAAGTGCTTTCCCAACTTTCCCAGTCAATAACAGTCAATGTGGTAAAAATAACATTCAATATTGGGACAGATTCTATCACCTCCACGTTGCTTTTTTCCAGAAGTCTCAAACAGAGGCAATAATTAGGTTAGTACAATGAGGCATTGGATGTTCCAGGCATATATGCATGTGCAAAAATTCATGGAGAGAATTCATCGCCTGAAAATATATCTTGCCTTTCAATATATAAGCAATTCAAGTAGTCATTTCAGAGGATGACATTTGTAAATCTGATCAAAAAATTCCTTAAACTCTTGTGATTCAAATCTAAAACATAGGCATCAGAGATGCATCAACCCTCAGCCCTGGTAACTCATTGCACAACATTCGCTCCACACAATATTTGTGAACAAAACGTCACTGCACCAAGGCAAATTGATGCAGGGGTAAAAAACCCATAAAATCTACTTCCTTTGATAGCTTAGGTGTGTCAAGTATCATGAAACTGTCATCATTTACTCTAGAATTATTGATATGGGCCTGTGACCTTGAAAAGCAGGTTAAGGTCACCGTCCATCAAACTCATCTGGAGTCTTCCCAGATTCTTATGTGTGTCAATTTTCATGAAGCTGCCATCATTTGTTCTTAAGTTATCACGATGACAAGGATGATTTCACATAATTGTCCCTGTGACCTTGAAATCAGGTGAAGGTCATGTTCCATCAAGAGAAGTCTGAGGTCTTCACCAGATGCTTGTGTGTGTCAAATCTCATAAAGCTGCCATCATTCGTTCTTGAGTTATTGCGATTCTTGGGATTTCACATTATTGTCCCTGTGACCTTGAAAAATAGGTCAAGGTCGCCGTCCACCGAACTAGTCCAAGGTTTTCACCAGATGCTTATGCGTGTAAAGTTTCATGAAGCTGCCATCATTTGTTCTTGAGTTATCACAATGACAAGGATGATTTCACATAATTATCCCTGTGACCTTGAAAAGTAGGTGAAGGTCATGTTTCAAAGAAAAAATTCTGAGGTCTTCACCAGATGCTTGTGTGTGTCAAATCTCATAAAGCTGCCATCATTCGTTCTTGAGTTATTTCGATTCTTGGGATTTCACGTAATTGTCCCTGTGACCTTGAAAAATAGGTCAAGGTCGCTGTCCACCGAACTAGTCCGAGGTTTTCACCAGATGCTTATGCGTGTAAAGTTTCATGAAGCTGCCATCATTTGTTCTTAAGTTATCACGATGACAAGGATGATTTCACATAATTGTCCCTGTGACCTTGAAATCAGGTGAAGGTCATGTTCCATCAAGAGAAGTCTGAGGTCTTCACCAGATGCTTGTGTGTGTCAAATCTCATAAAGCTGCCATCATTCGTTCTTGAGTTATTGCGATTCTTGGGATTTCACATAATTGTCCCTGTGACCTTGAAAAATAGGTCAAGGTCGCCATCCACCGAACTAGTCCGAGGTTTTCACCAGATGCTTTTGTGTGTCAAGTTTCATGAAGCTGCCATCATTTGTTCTCGAGTTATCGCGATGACAAGATGATTTCACATAATTGTCCGTGACCTTGAAAAGTAGGTGAAGGTCATGTTTCATAGAAAAAATTCTGAGGTCTTCACCAGATACTTATGTGTGTTAAATCTAATAAAGCTACCATTATTCGTTCTTGAGTTATTGTGATTCTTGGGATTTCACATAATTGTCCCTGTGACCTTGAAAAATAGGTCAAGGTCGCCGTCCACCAAACTCGTCCGAGGTTTTCATCAGATGCATATGTGTGTCAAGTTTCATGAAGCTGCCATCATTTGTTCTCGAGTTATCGCGATGACAAGATGATTTCACATAATTGTCCCTGTGACCTTGAAAAGTAGGTGAAGGTCATGTTTCATAGAAAAAATTCTGAGGTCTTCACCAGATACTTATGTGTGTCAAATCTCATAAAGCTACCATTATTCGTTCTTGAGTTATTGTGATTCTTGGGATTTCACATAATTGTTCCTGTGACCTTGAAAAATAGGTCAAGGTCGCCGTCCATCGAACTCGTCCGAGGTTTTCACCAGATGCATATGTGTGTCAAGTTTAATGAAGCTGCCATCATTTGTTCTTGAGTTATCGCGATGACAAGGATGTTCGCTACAGACATACATACATACATACATACAGACATACATACATACATACATACATACATACCCACGCCAGGAGTACTGCAATACCCTCAGCCTGATTACATCAGGGGCTGAGGGTAAAAACCAATATGGCAGCGATTCTGTCATCACCACATTCCATTTTTCTGAAAGTCTCAAACTGTGGCTATTATTGAATTACAAGAATGTGGTAATGGGTATCTTACTTGTCGGACATGTTCATTGCCCAGGTGATGGCTACGGAATATTAATAAAAAATCATCAGAAATGAGAAATCTCAGAATTATGATAGAATTGGTCCTCTGAAAATATATCTATCCAAAGAATTCCATCCCACAGTTTCAGAGATCGGATTTGACAGACAGATATCTTCCCCTACCCCTGCAGAAACTATTGACAAGTCTGCAAAGCTAAAATTGGTTTAGTCTATGTTAATCTAAAACTTGTTTTCAAATCTGTATAAATATAATTTTTTTTTTCTGTATATATATTTCAAATACCAAAAAATACCCATGCACTGTTTCTTGTTATGGTTAAAAAACCATTTGACAGACCAATTTCTGTCAAACTTTCGCAAAGTAAAAAATAAATATTATGGAATAAATGGATTAGGATTATTTGCTGATCAACATTTAGTTTGTCATCTCCTGCTAGTATTGGAGCAAAGAAATGTAGAAATAATGTAGAAATTGGTATAACTTTTTAAAACTGACTGCATGAAACGAACAGCTAACCAGATACATTTCCTCATATTTAAGTCTTAATATTGGTTTCAATTCTTGTTATAAATATAAAATTATCATTATACATTTATTTTCAAGATATTCAATCATTAAGGTCTGCCGAGGATCACTCAAAATCTTTAAAAAATTCACCCTTTCATTTTTTTGAACACATATTTGAAAAGCATCTTCAGTATAGTCAAGAGAATATTATCCCTTACTGCTAGCACCAATTTATATACGCCCTCTTATACTCCAGCCTTTCAGTCTGTGGTATTAAACTCTGATTAATATATATTATAAATATATTGATACACCTTTCCTATTTTGAAAAAAAAAAGTTTTCCTCATATCGTACACTCACTGTCTACTCAGTTTTTTGTGTATTTTCAAAGCATAAGCCTGCGCTCTTTCATCTTCACTATAAATCTGTAGGGCTTCCAGGATGTTATCTAAAGCCTCCTGATAATCCCCTCGTTTGTAGTGAACCCTAAAAAATAAACAATAGTTTAATTTAAATTTAATTTAGTTTCCTTTTATGTTTCAGACTTCTACATGTTCAAGGATGTGATACTTATTATTCTATATAAAGAGTTTCAGCAAACTTGGGCCAATTAGGTTATATAGATAGCACACACTATTATTAACAAATTAGTGATGGAATGTAGAACTCGTATATAAGTGATGATATATTGAATTCTGCTAAAATTCTCCCATGTATCAATAATAGCACACCATTGTTTTACAGATCTATGTATTACCCACAAGTCAGAGAAAATCAGCATTTACTGTGCATCGGCTGTCATTATGAAAAAAGGAAATGGCATGAGAACAAATGCACAGGAATTTTGAAATGTTGATGCATTGCCTTTTGGATGTTTCCTTTTTGTTCTCTTTTTGAGGTGGAATATCTTCATTGTTTAATAATAGGGCATCATATCGTTGGATTTCATCGATACGATACGATATATATCGATGATTTATCAATATTCGATACATATCGATATTACTGAACCGAAATAGAAGAATAATTGACTGTCTTTATCGGTCCGGGTACAAGCTCCCCAAACGGCGATATATTTAATATCTTCGGCTTAAAATACGCACAGAAATATTCTACGACGTGTCAACAGTAGTCCGCCTCCTATTAATAAGTGTATATATTGCTCAAATCGGAGAAAATATGAATTTAACAATGCTTAAATATGCATACGCAACACGAGTGCGTCATTTTGAAAACCGGAAGTGACGGGGAGAAGCTCTTATTTTTGGAGCGAAAACGATTGGAGTGCTGTCACAACGTATTCATTCCCATTGAAATATTGATATATTGCGCAATGATGGATCCCTCAGTCGTCGTATTTACATTTGAAAGATTAAAAAACTTACGATGCGTAAAATATCGAGTCAAAAATCTGTGTTATTATGATGATATGAGGGCCCAATTCGATACAACTAATATATCGAAGCACCAGTATGACAATACCGGTTATCGTATCGATGTCTGTATACCGGTATATCGATAATATCGCGTACCGGTGTGATGCCCTATTTAATAATGTACATTATTGAAAGTAATACTAAACACATTTCTGGATGGCATAGGATACAGGGAGGGCACGAATAATGTATAATTTTGTATGTAATGAACAAAAAAAGACGAAATGTTTTGAAATAGTCATAAATGAGAATCTCTGTGCGATGCCAATTGTAGGTTGGTTGGTAGATAATAACATGTCAAATCTTCCAGTGGAACATAACCATGCTTGTTTCTGAACAAAAATGGGCTATTTTAAGATCATATCCAACTAATATTTTGACAAGAAAAAAAAATCATAAATAAAAATCATAATTAGAAAATATGATCTGATAAAAATGATTTTACGTAAAGCTCAGTGCAATTTTTTTCAAACGTATTCACTAAAAGTAGGTCACTATTTAATTTTTTGTTTAAAAGGGCAACTTTAAAATTTACTTCAGCAACATTTCTTTGGATGAAAAATTTTGTATAAGATATCCTTCCTAGTTTATCTTTGTCATAAACAATATGGACAATAGATTAGGCCAGGGAACAAAAAACTGTTTCTCATATTTTTTTTCATGGTTGAGCACTCTTAACAATCTTGGGTTTTACATTTACATGTGTTTTTTTACCTCTTACATGTATCTGCAGAGACAAAAAAAGCATCATGTGACATTGAGAACTAGGTCAAGGTCAACCTTAAGTCATTCCGTGCAAGGTATTGAGGACTTGCACAATCCAGTACAATATCAAAGTAATCTCCTGTTACCATCTGGAAACCTTACAGACTGGACACACGGACAAACGGAGGGGGCAGCAATGAGATACAGCTCCTTCTTTTACAGGAGTTAATCAGTGTTTTACAACTGAACAAATTCAGGTCTGTTCAAAAAGGCACCTATATAAAGTACATAAACCAGTATTGTAACTTACTGGCTTTGGGTGACAAGACTAAGGTATTTCTCTGTTTCTTCTTGACTTAGCCCATCTTCTTCTTCATCCTCCTCCTCCGTCTCTTCTTCCTCTTCCTCGGTCCCTGCTTCCTCTTCATATTCTTCTGCATCCTCAGCTGAACCATCCTCTTCATTGTCTAATTTTATTGTATGAAAAAAATTAAAGATACACAATTCACTTTTGACAATAGAAATTACAAAAAAAAGACACAGGGTTCCCATGCGACAGGACTTTTGGAAATCAGGCCACCAAACTTATAGACAGCTGCACATGTGAGAGACAGCTGCATAAGTGAGACAGCTGCATAAGTGAGATAGCTGCACATGTGAGACAGCTGTATAAGTGAGACAGCTGCATAGGCGAGACAGCTGCATAGGTGAGAGATAGTTACAAACAGTATGTGACAGTGACAACAATGAGAGATAATAGCTGCATCAGTGAAGAGATAGGTGCACAAGACAGCTGCATAAGTTACAACAATGAGAAACAGTAACAGAGATAGCTGCACTTGTGAGATAGCTGCACATGTGAGAGATAGCTGCACAAGTGAAAGACAGCTGCATAGGTGAGACAGTTGCACAGTTGGGAGATAGTTACAATAAGAGACAGTTACAACAATGAGATAGACAGCTGCATCAGTGAGAGACAGCTGCATCAGTAAGAGATAGCTGCACAAATGAGAGATAGCTACAACAGTGAGACAGTCCTTTCCCAGCTGAAGGCACTTGTAAAAATTTAAAAACTTATCGATGCGTAAAATATCGATGCAAAGATCTGTGTTATTATGATGATATGAGGGCCTAATTCGATACAACTGATATATCGAAGCTCAAGTATGACAATACTGGTTATCGTATTGATGTCTGTATACTGATATCTCGATAATATCGCGTACTGGTGTGAGACCCTATGTGGCAGTCCTAATGGCATTTCTATCAACCAAGGGCTGGAATAATTTATGGTTAGTAATCTTAGTTTAATTGTGTTTACAAAACACTCTGGTAATATTTACTCTATATTCCCTGTCTCACTAGTTTGTGACTAGATGCAACTTCTTAAATGGTTGACGAGTTACGTGTTAACGTAAATGATAAGCAACAAACTAATATGGAGAAGAAAATCTATAAACTTACTATCAGTCTGAGTGTCTTCCTCTTCTTCTTCTTCCCCCTCCTCCTCCTGGCAACAACACAAACCAATAATTATACTTAAAATATACTACTCAGGATATACTTTTTGAGCTATTATAAAAGGAGAAAGGTTTTAGGCATTTGCTGACAGCAAAAACTACAGGAATATATTTGTAGCCTGGCCACACAATACTTAAAAGTCTACCTACATCTTCAACTGGTTGACCAATTTTGTGCCTGGGTTGTGGAACAGCCTCTTCATCCACGTCTCCGTCCTCTTCAAGCATGTCCATTGGGTTAAGACCAGCTCGTTTTGCATGGACATCAAATAATGAAGTAGAATTTACTCTGGAATTGACTTGCTCTTCAAAGTCAGCGTAACTGAACGTCATGTCTTCTGAATTTGAAGGCAGTACCTGTCTTGCCGACTGAACCAAAGGTTGATCAGGCTGTGGAGAAAATATAAAGTCCTCTTTGATGACATTTGGTGCCGGAGATTGATCAGAGCTTGAAGACATGCCTCGTGCTGGAGTCATGTTGTGACATACTGAGCGCCTCTTCTTCATAGAAAGTCTTAATTTTGACCTATCAGGAGTATGCCGCTTTTCCGGAGTTTCTGGCGTGTTTTCTTTATTTGTGCATGTTGTAAGTTTTTCTGATAAGTTGTCTGTTTCTGTGGATGGTTTGGACATTGCAGGAGTGCTGGGCAACATTGCTTGCTTTTCTTGAATTAAGGGTGATTTGTTCACCTGATTTTGTCTTGTACTGTCCATTACCATGGGTGATATTGGAGTACTGTCTGTTACCATGGGTGAACTACTTACAGAAGCATTGTCTGTTACCATAGGTGATCTACTTGCAGAGGCATTGTCTGTTACCATGGGTGATCTACTTACAGAGGCATTGGCTGTTACCATGGGTGATCTACTTGCGGGGGAATCGTTTGTTACCATAGGTGATCTGGTCCCAGATGGACTATCTGTTATTCTGGGTGACCCAGTGGCAGCAGGACTGTCTGTAATCATTAGCATTTGAGGAGCTGGGCAAATGGCCATCACAGATGTTCCCTGACCTGCAGGTGTCATATCTAGCTTGCGGAATGGAGACTTTGCATTCTCAAGTAACTGGCGCCTTGGACTTCTCTGAGGTGTAGATTTTTGTGGTTTGAGAGGTGACCTGTCTCTGTAAGAAGGAGACATATGATCAACATATTCATCATCCTCATAATCCATTGCACTTTTCTCGCTTGTACTCTGATGCCAAGAATTGCCTGCATCTTCAAACTCCTCGTCTTCATCATTAGAAAGTAAAATACTCCCTGACCTATTTGCGTATTGTTCCTGCTGGGCATGAACCACATTCTGTGATTTCTCTGGAGTTGTTTTTCTCCTCAATGGAGTCTGATCGCTATCATCTTCCTCATCACTCGCTAATTCCAGACTTCCAGATCTGTTACGGCTCTCATCATTCTTGTCCGGGGTCTCAACCACGTGGATGTTCTTTTGGCGCTCCTGAAATTTCTGCCAAAACAGATTGGTCTTCTTGGTATTGCTTGTCACCTTGGAGGACGTAGCTTCCTGCTGCTCCGTGGCAGGTGTATCAAGACAGATGACCTCTGGCACTTGTTCCACTGGGGTTATCACTTCAACACTATCATCCATGATTTTGCTTGGAAAGTACTCTGACGTGTGTACCGTTTCCTGCAAATATATATATAAAAAAAAAACAATTTTCCAAAGTTCTGATTGTATTTCATATCATAGATGGTAATTTAAATCTTGGAAAATACAAAGCAAAGCAATAAATTCCCTCAGTCTTTTTGAGAAATTTGGTTTAGACAGTTTAAACCATTTTTGAACAATCAAATCCATGAAAATAGTACAAGACAATGAACTGTTATAGATGTCAAGATCAATGGAGCAAGGTAAAAGATCACATTCATCCAAAGTTGCACATCTACCCTTTGAATTCATTCTCTGCACCAAATATGAAATATCTGCATATATGATATTCTGATATTCTGAACTGCCAGTTACCTGAGGTTTGTTGGAAATGGTTTCATCATCTTGTAGGTTGAGTTCTTCCATGCTAACTCCAAGCTGACTTGTCTCCTGACCCTCTTTGGCACTATCATAGTCCTCAGTATCATCACTGTCCCCGCCATCTCCAGCTTCCATATCCAGCAACTCCTGGGCAGTTGGCTCTCGGATTCCTCCCTCTGTCTGAGAACCATATGGAAAATTCCAATCTGAAATATTCATTTTTTTTATTCTTCAATCCTAAAAACAAGTTTATAAAACACATATGCAGTCTTCCTGATAACCGGCGGACCGCCGGTCCAGACCAATATTTTTTGCCACGGTCCGGCATATTTTCTCAAAATTTATCCCTCGAGATGTTCGGCAGTCATTTTAAAAGTAAAACATAAATACGAAGTGTCAGGGATCCATCATTGCGCAATACATTAATATTTTCAATGCGAATGAATAGCGTACGATCATTTTCGCGCCAAAAATACGAGCCTGTCCCCGTCACTTCCGGTTTTCATAATGACGACCTCGTGTCTTATATGCGTATTTAAGCATTGTTAAACTCGCATTTTCTCTGACTTGTGCATACTTTAAACTGATAAAATGAAGGCGGACTATTGCCGACACGTGTCAGAATATTTCTACGTGAAAAATAAAACAAATATTTTAATTATATCGCCGTTTGGAAAGCTTGTACCTGGCTTGTTTACTTTTCACGATGATAATCTTTCTTTTCCTTAGGGTCCGGTAAAAATGCTTTCGGTCCGGCAAAAATGTCAACTTTGTCGGACCGAATGTCCGTTGAAGGTCTGGTGACTATCGGGAAGACTGCATGACTTCAAAATTACCTATTTCCCAGAAAATTCACAGGTGCATGATCATAGATACTTAGTGTTAATGTAAGTATGACATGGAATAACACCAAACAAAGTATGGTTTTGCCTGTCAACATACTTTGTTTATTCCCCATAGTAATGGTCAAATATTTGAGATGCATTTCTTCTACAACTGATATTTATCAGAGAAATGTGAGAATATTTTTATTGATTATACCCTGAAAATCATTTAACCAACTTGTTATCACAATTCATTATCCAACCAATATTGTCTGTTCCATCAATCGGGCGCTGAATATTCTCATAGCTTTTTTTCGTCCAAAGTATTCATTGAAGTGTGATTGGTCACTGAAGCTTGTAGCTCATTACCAACACCAATATCATGTCAATTTGCATAATTCAAACAACATTGTCCAAAATATCCATTATGGCCAATGAATATCACAATGACAATTATCATTATGACTTGTTCACTGAGGCATGAAGTACATCACTGATACATTCATCAAGATCATCCAACCAAAAATACGAGACAGTAGATAATTTCTTTGAAGTGATCAATTATTCCTGACAGCAAATTCAAGTATTAATTTATCAACAAGACATATAAACCCATAACATTTTACCAAGTTTCAAGCTCAGATGTGTACAATACTTAAAATAAAAGATGCCAAAGTGAAATCTCCATTTCTCATAGCCACCTAATGTCCATGTCAATACTTTATCTAAATTATGCACTGAGACATGACTGTTAATCCAAGCATAACATTCATCACTGATACGTTATCTGCTAATCAAGTTGACTCATCCAGCAAAAAGTAATAGCCTGATTACTTAATGTTAAATTAAAAGTATTATCAAGTGTTCACAGTATGGAGAACTTTCTGATGCACATATCCACCAGGTTTAAACTTGGATGTTATACAAAAGCAGAGATGAAATATGTGTCACAGTTTTTGCACAAACTGTCGAAGTTCCCATTGAAGTGTCTATCAATCCTTTTCATTAATATGTATTATCCAAGCAAAAATTATACCTGTCAATAATAGCCACCATGATTTAACAAAATGGAAACTCCCATAACTGCTTTTCTTTCTTGTAAAAAATTACTCTTACTTGGTGCTCTACTTGGGCCTCCAATTTTCTTTTCCTTGAAAACTTCAGGGGCGGGATATTTCCCAAGTTCCTGTGTCATTTGGACATTTGATTCAGACTCCAGTGACAACAATTGTTGTGCTTTTTGCACCTGAAGAAAATCAATACAATCTTCCTTTATACATCAGCCATTAAGACCAGAATAGTTGAAAGTGAAAATAAAATCAATACTTATTCTTTACGGACACATAAAATATATTAACCCTTTGTTGAATGTAATCATTTCCCATTTCACCGTCATCCTGGGTATTCTTAGCCTCCTTGCTGAACATGAGATCATGGTCACTGATCCCAAACATCTCTGCAACATTAATGTCACATTATATCAAATTAACATTCTCTACTGAAAATTTGACCAGCGTTACCACAGAAAAAGTTATTTTTGTACTTAAAATAACAATTTTTCCTTGATCAAAGGTCAAACAAAATGCTGTTTTTTCCCCCCGGACATTTGGGGGCAAGAAAAAAAAATCCGATTTTTTTTTTGTTTTTCTTTTTTGCATTTACAAAACTAAAAGAAATGCAGCCCACCAAGAGAATGTAGGAAGGCCAAATGTTCATCGAGGGATGTATCTGTTTTGCGTTGATTGGAATGTAACTCAGCCAGTTGTTCCTGAGTAGTGGAGACCCTTGGGTTGTCTAGTGTAAATAGCTCATGGAGCTCTCCTCTGGAGAAATATCTGAAATACAAGAAATTGTAAAACCTCATTTACAATGAATGTGGTGAACCTTCTGCATTCATGGAAATGTCTGCAAATTGCTGTTTACAGGATTCTATGAAGTAAAAACTTTGAAGTAAAAATATAAACATAGGCATCAGAGATGCATCAACCCTCAGCCCTGGTAACTCATTGCACAACATTCGCTCCACACAATATTTGTGAACAAAACGTCACTGCACCAAGGCAAATTGATGCAGGGGTAAAAAAAAACCATAAAATCTACTTCCTTTGATAGCTTAGGTGTGTCAAGTATCATGAAACTGTCATCATTTACTCTAGAATTATTGCGATGGGCAGGTGACCTTGAAAAGCAGGTTAAGGTCACCGTCCATCAAACTCATGTGAAGACTTCCAAGATGCTTATGTGTGTCAATTTTCATGAAGCTGCCATTATTTGTTCTTAAGTTATTGCAATGACGTGGATTTGACATGATTGTCCCTGTGACCTTGAAAAGTAGGTAAAGGTCATGTTCCATCAAGAGAAGTCTGAGGTCTTCACCAGATGCTTGTGTGTCAAGTCTCATAAAGCTGCCAACATTCGTTCTCGAGTTATGGCAATGATAGGGATTTCACATAATTGTAACTGTGACCTTGAACATAGGCATCAGAGATGCATCAACCCTCAGCCCTGGTAACTCATTGCACAACATTCGCTCCACACAATATTTGTGAACAAAACGTCACTGCACCAAGGCAAATTGATGCAGGGGTAAAAAACCCATAAAATCTACTTCCTTTGATAGCTTAGGTGTGTCAAGTATCATGAAACTGTCATCATTTACTCTAGAATTATTGATATGGGCCTGTGACCTTGAAAAGCAGGTTAAGGTCACCGTCCATCAAACTCATCTGGAGTCTTCCCAGATGCTTATGTGTGTCAATTTTCATGAAGCTGCCATCATTTGTTCTTAAGTTATCACGATGGCAAGGATGATTTCACATAATTGTCCCTGTGACCTTGAAATCAGGTGAAGGTCATGTTCCATCAAGAGAAGTCTGAGGTCTTCACCAGATGCTTGTGTGTGTCAAATCTCATAAAGCTGCCATCATTCGTTCTTGAGTTATTGCGATTCTTGGGATTTCACATAATTGTCCCTGTGACCTTGAAAAATAGGTCAAGGTCGCCGTCCACCGAATTAGTCCGAGGTTTTCACCAGATGCTTATGCGTGTAAAGTTTCATGAAGCTGCCATCATTTGTTCTTGAGTTATCACGATGACAAGGATGATTTCACATAATTATCCCTGTGACCTTGAAAAGTAGGTGAAGGTCATGTTTCAAAGAACAAATTCTGAGGCCTTCACCAGATGCTTGTGTGTGTCAAATCTCATAAAGCTGCCATCATTCATTCTTGAGTTATTGCGATTCTTGGGATTTCACGTAATTGTCCCTGTGACCTTGAAAAATAGGTCAAGGTCGCTGTCCACCGAACTAGTCCGAGGTTTTCACCAGATGCTTATGCGTGTAAAGTTTCATGAAGCTGCCATCATTTGTTCTTAAGTTATCACGATGACAAGGATGATTTCACATAATTGTCCCTGTGACCTTGAAATCAGGTGAAGGTCATGTTCCATCAAGAGAAGTCTGAGGTCTTCACCAGATGCTTGTGTGTGTCAAATCTCATAAAGCTGCCATCATTCGTTCTTGAGTTATTGCGATTCTTGGGATTTCACATAATTGTCCCTGTGACCTTGAAAAATAGGTCAAGGTCGCCGTCCATCGAACTAGTCCGAGGTTTTCACCAGATGCTTATGCGTGTAAAGTTTCATGAAGCTGCCATCATTTGTTCTTGAGTTATCACGATGACAAGGATGATTTCACATAATTATCCCTGTGACCTTGAAAAGTAGGTGAAGGTCATGTTTCAAAGAAAAAATTCTGAGGTCTTCACCAGATGCTTGTGTGTGTCAAATCTCATAAAGCTGCCATCATTCGTTCTTGAGTTATTGCGATTCTTGGGATTTCACATAATTGTCCGTGACCTTGAAAAATAGGTCAAGGTCGCCATCCATCGAACTCATTCGAGGTTTTCACCAGATGCTTTTGTGTGTCAAGTTTCATGAAGCTGCCATCATTTGTTCTCGAGTTATCGCGATGACAAGATGATTTCACATAATTGTCCCTGTGACCTTGAAAAGTAGGTGAAGGTCATGTTTCATAGAAAAAATTCTGAGGTCTTCACCAGATACTTATGTGTGTCAAATCTAATAAAGCTACCATTATTCGTTCTTGAGTTATTGTGATTCTTGGGATTTCACATAATTGTCCCTGTGACCTTGAAAAATAGGTCAAGGTCGCCGTCCATCGAACTCGTCCGAGGTTTTCACCAGATGCATATGTGTGTCAAGTTTCATGAAGCTGCCATCATTTGTTCTCGAGTTATCGCGATGACAAGATGATTTCACATAATTGTCCCTGTGACCTTGAAAAGTAGGTGAAGGTCATGTTTCATAGAAAAAATTCTGAGGTCTTTACCAGATACTTATGTGTGTCAAATCTCATAAAGCTACCATTATTCGTTCTTGAGTTATTGTGATTCTTGGGATTTCACATAATTGTTCCTGTGACCTTGAAAAATAGGTCAAGGTCGCCGTCCATCGAACTCGTCCGAGGTTTTCACCAGATGCATATGTGTGTCAAGTTTCATGAAGCTGCCATCATTTGTTCTTGAGTTATCGCGATGACAAGGATGTTCGCTACAGACATACATACAGACATACAGACATACAGACATACATACATACATACATACCCACGCCAGGAGTACTGCAATACCCTCAGCCTGATTACATCAGGGGCTGAGGGTAAAAAGTAGGTGAAGGTCATGTTCCATACAAAAATGTCTGAGGTTTTCATCAGATGCTTATGTGTGTCAAGTTTCATGAAGCTGCCATCATTTGTTCTCGAGTTATCGCGATGACAAGGATGATTTCACATAATTGTCCCTGTGACCTTGAAAAGTAGGTGAAGGTCATGGTCCACCATGAGAAATCTGAGGTCTTCACCAGATGCTTGTGTGTGTCAAATCTCATAAAGCTGCCATCATTCGTTCTCGAGTTATTGTGATTCTTGGGATTTCACATATTTGTCCCTGTGACCTTGAAAAATAGGTCAAGGTCGCCGTCCACCGAACTAGTCGGAGGTTTTCAACAGATGCTTATGCGTGTAAAGTTTCATGAAGCTGCCATCATTTGTTCTTGAGTTATCACGATGACAAGGATGATTTCACATTATTGTCCCTGTGACCTTGAAAAGTAGGTGAAGGTCATGTTCCATCAAGAGAAGTCTGAGGTCTTCACCAGATGCTTGTGTGTGTCAAATCTCATAAAGCTGCCATCATTCGTTCTTGCGATTCTTGGGATTACACATAATTGTCCGTGACCTTGAAAAATAGGTCAAGGTCACCGTCCATCGAACTCGTCCGAGGTTTTCACCAGATGCTTATATGTGTCAAGTTTCACGAAGCTGCCATCATTTGTTCTCGTACTATCGCGATGACAAGGATGATTTCAAATAATTGTCCATGTGACCTTGAAAAGTAGGTGAAGGTTATGTTTTATAGAAACAATTCTGAGGTCTTCACCAGATGCTTATGTGTGTCAAATCTCATAAAGCTGCCATCATTCGTTCTTGAGTTATTGTGATTCTTGGGATTTCACATAATTGTCCCTGTGACCTTGAAAAATAGGTCAAGGTCGCCGTCCATCGAACTCGTCCGAGGTTTTCACCAGATGCATATGTGTGTCAAGTTTCATGAAGCTGCCATCATTTGTTCTTGAGTTATCGCGATGACAAGGATGTTCGCTACAGACATACATACATACAGACATACATACCCACGCCAGGAGTACTGCAATACCCTCAGCCTGATTACATCAGGGGCTGAGGGTAAAAATTAGTGATGCTATGTGATATAAAACTTATCCATGTCTATAAAGCACACATAACAACCTCTATAAGCTCATTACCTTAATGTTTTTATTAACTATGTTGAGAAATTTAACAAAGCTCAAAACTACTAAAGTATCGGTAGGGCTGGTCTCTTTTCTGATCATTCAATTCTGGCCACAGAACATTCACCTGACTCTTACCACACTTTTAAAGGAAATATTTAGAAAACCCCAAGCAATTCTACATACCTATATGGGTTATTGACATTCCCAGTTGTCTGTTTGAATATGGAGTCTTTAAATATCTGTCGTCGGTAGATTTTTTCTTCTATACTTCCACATGAAATCAAGCGGTACACCACCACATTCTTATCCTGTCCAATTCTGAAGGCTCTGTCCACTGCTTGTGCATCTGTTGCCGGGTTCCAACTTGGATCAACTGTCAAAGACAATAAATGCTCGTCTTATTACATTATCAAACATTAGCTTTAGCAAATTAAATTATTCCATATTTTGTTAAAATTCATTGCCATCATTTATAAAGGCTTCAATCCAGAGATTTTCATTGTTGTGGTTACCTGCCTTGTTGATAGTTTGCCTATCATGAACTGAAATTTATTAGTTTCTGACCATGTAATTGGTCTTGAAATTTGTCACTGTTTACTTCTTGGAATGCAGAGAAAAACAAAAAACATGGGAGGCTGAATATGGCTAGGAATGACAGAAAAACACAAAATATGTGCATTTGACATCATGACAACATCACGATAACATATGGGAAAGTAACAAGATTCAGGATTGGATCTAACTCACACTGGGAAAAGAGATAAAATTTGTCCTTCTTCAGACTAAGAAATAACATTACAGCCCGACTTGGGACAATGCATTCATATATAGTAGATACTACTACACACCACAAAACATTCATATTTGCAGCTCTTGGTTTTGGGTTAAAATGACCAAGTTCATGGTTGGTAACTGTACCCCAGAGATGGGCATGTGCGATATCTGCTAAATATAAAGTTAAAAATATGCCTATCAATGCTTTAGTCTTCAAAACCAAGCTGAGCAATTGATCAAACCAAAAAATAAAAACAAACTAGATCTTTTCTTCTTCAAATCAAAACTTAAGCATGCATATTGATCCTGGACAGTTTGTAGAAGCAGCTGAGACAGTGGTGGGATACAATAGTGATTATTTCGACAATGAGAGAGAGCAGCTAACAAATGGTTACAAGACGTGTCCATGGTAACACTGACAGGAGATGGTAATCAACAGTTTCTGCATATAAACATTGCAAAACTCATAAAATAAGTGGCCTAAATTCATTTATTTCAAACTGCAACACAACAACCATTCATTTAAAAGTGATTGGCGATCCATGTACAATTTGAGGCAGCTACAGATGATCTAATATATGAATACATCATGGAAGTTACTTACATATTACAACCCTGTCTGCTGCAGTGAGCGTCAGTCCTACTCCTCCAACCTGAATGAGATAAATGCATTGCTCATTGAAACAAATTTGACCCGAGATTCATGACCTTGATATTTTCAATCCTTAATTCAAATCTTATACTTCTTGTCCAATTTCAAAATTACCATGTTTGTGCTGATAAAGCTCAAACAGCATGTTTAATTTGGAAAGTGAGCAATACCTGTGTCGTCAGCAGGAAGACAGAATAAGAAGAATCTTTCTGAAACTTTTTGATCAATTCTTGTCTCTCGTATGTGTGAGTCACTGTCCCATCCAGACGCATCACTTTGTGACCCTGGAATCAAAAGAAATATCTCAGGTTTTCATTTTAATAACAGATTTAAATTTTGTGAGAATTAAAGACAAAACTAGTTTGTGAGTGGTACAAAACTGAAGGTAACGCACTATCCAACTCACATATGGCAATCTCTTTTGTTCTATAAGGAGGTCAAAGTAACCTAGTTATATAAATTAATCTCCAAATTATGAACATATTATATTGGAGTCATGTAATGAAAATACATGATATCTGGTGTTTAAATATGTTATATGATTTTGGAAATCCGCTCCTGTGGCCTTGAAAATGTCACCAAATGTCAAAATCCTATTCAGCCTTTAAACAGATCAGTGACCTAGTTACATTGATTACTCCTCTGAACCAAACCCAGTTCAAACACATTTTGCAAGTTACATAGATATTGCTATATTCTTAGTCAAGAGAGCATAATCAATAAAATTAACAATAATGCCGGTCTTGACCTTGACCTAAAATCAATAAAAATTCATCCCATTAAAAAATCTTTATATGCACTTTACATATCAATAATATCAAGCTCCAGATAAGCTTCTGCATATTTTTGGCCTATAAATAGGTCAATGTTACCTAGTTACATAAATTACTCACAAAAACATGAATAAGCATATTGTGTAAGATAAATGTGGAGGCAATAAATGTCATGTGTAGTGTTTTGCCAAATACATTTAGATGATTTTGATAATTGTCTTTTTTGACCTTGAAATTAGCTCAAGGTCACCCAATATCAAACTTGTCCAAGCCCCTCAGGTAGATCACATCTGCCAAATCATATCGATATTGCTGTAATCTATAGGATTTACAAGTTAAGTTCCTCTTGTATTGGTCATGACCTTGACCTTGACCGAAAAGGTCAAATAGTGCATCTAAATAAATTAGCCGTAGATATTTACAAATATTCCTATATCAAGATTTAATCTTCTGATTTGTAAAGGATCAAATTCTCAATATTTTGGAAGTAGTGACCTCCATGGCCTTTAAATAAGTCTGTGTGACCTAGTTACATAAATTATTCTAAAAATTATGAAGAAATATATTTTGATAAATGTAATGGAAATAAATGCTATTTGCAATGTTTTGCAAAATATCACAAATAGCCGATTTTGAAAATCTGCTCCTGTGACCTTGCCCAAGGTCACCCAATATCAAACTTATCCAAGTCCCTCATTGGTAGATCATATTTGCCAAATCATATCAATGTCGCTGCAATCTTAATGAAAATTGAGCATTCATAAGCTAAGTTGCTCTTGGACTGGTTATGACCTTGACCCAAGGTAATAAAAAGTGCACCAAAATAGATTACCAAGGATATTTTCCAATATTTACATTATATCAAGATCCAATCTTCTCTGATTTTAAAGGATTAGATTCACAATATTTTGGAAGTAGTGACCTATATGGCTCTCAAAATAAGTCACTGAACAAGTTCCACATTATTTTTCCTGAAAATTATGAATAAACTGTGCAAGATAAATGTAGTAGAAATAAATGCTATTTGTTGTGTTTTGAAAAATATCACAAATAGTTGACTTGGGAATCTGCTCCTGTGCAAGCAAAGTTAATCCTGTGCCAGACATGACCTTGAGCCGAGGTCATAAGAAAGTTCAGCCCCCAAAAAATCCTCAGGCTTACATATTATTTTATATTATCTAATCCTTATGTCCAAGCATAAAGGAATGATAAAGTAAACAAAGTGGGCTGGTACTTAGCAAAATAGTCAGCTTGTGCTGACTTAATCAAATTTTCAAATAATTATTTATGACAGGGAAGAAAGTGCAAGAAGTCTGGGGACTGAGAACAATCCCATTTCTATTTAATGTATTTTCCATTGTAATAAGGCTTACTCTATTTGTGAGGACTCTCTGTATTATGTCTAGCACTTTTCTGGATTGTGAGAAGACGAGACAGCGATGTCCTTCTGCTTTGAGGTTATCTAGGAGCTGCACAAGGAAGACCATTTTCCCCGATTCCTTTATGAGTTGATCATCATCTATGTGGTCTATACGGTTAGCTGCACAGTCCTTGCCAATCTCATCACTCAAATTGTCCTCATCTTCTAAACGATCAAGTCTACATTCCAGAAGAAAAGATTGCTTTAATCTTAAAATTAATCCATAAAAATTCAAGAAATGATTAAATCAAAATAATTTTCTCCCATTTTAACTCATGTATAATTATGTTAGGCTTCCACATGGTGAAAAGAAAGTTATATTTATGCACTAAACTTAGGCATTTCCGAATGTTCTGAGATATTTGCGAGAAAAGTCATTGTTCAAATTGTGTGGGATTATTCTCACCCAATGGTAGATTTCTTTTCAGGTCAATACGGATGAGTAAATTCCAGATTTTTACTGGCCTGATGGGCCCAGTAATCAAGCTTCCCCATATTTTGGAAGTTGTGACCTATTTGGCCTTAGAATAGTTCAATAGTTGCATAAATTGTTCACACAAATGGGGATAAACATTGTGTAAGATAAATGTGTTGGCAATAAACGTCATATGTAGTGTTTTGCCAAATATCAAAATTGGATGATTTTGGAAATTGGTTCCTGTGTCACATCTGTAATCGTAATACAGCAATCGATATTGCTGTAATCTTGAAGAAAATAGAGCATTTACAGGCCAAGTTGCTCTAATGCTGATCATGAACTCTACCTAAACCCAAGGTCACAAAAAGTGTACCGAAATAAATTACCATGATTATTTACTATCAAGATCTGATCTTCTCTGATTTGTAAAGGATCGGTTTCTCAATAATTTAGGTGTGATTTATATGGCTTTTAAGGTGGTCAATATGACATAGTTATATTTATTCTAAAACTTAACATATTGTGTTGGATAAATGTAGTGGGAATAAATGCTATTTGTTGCGTTTTGCAAAATATACCAAATGGCCGATTTTGAAAACTTGCTCCTGTGACCTTGAAAATAGCTGAAGGTTTGTGACCTTGAAAATAGCTGAAGGTTTGTGACCTTGACCAAAGTTCACAAAATATTCAGCCGTCCAAATTTCCCAGGTATAATATAGTATATCATTTTCTTCTTCCAATATCCAGGCCACTTATTTTAATTTAGGGCCAGTGAAAATTAAGATCTTCTGACCCCATTAGGACCAGTGTCTTAATAACCTTAATGTTGGGGCTGTATTTCGAGTATTATATGGAGTACAGATAATATTTACTATTACAGGGAGACAAGGAGCTGATGTTTAAATCTTCAAACATTTCTAACCCCACTTATTTATTTGATATCATTAATGCAGCTTCCACCCCAGTTAAATGGTTGAACTATGCACCATCTCCAAATTTCTGAAGACTCTTCAAGTTACTTACTCATCACTTATTGTGAGTCCAAGTTTCATGCACTGTCTTGTTGTTAATAACCGGGGATGATCACAAATCTTCTTCAGTGTAACCAGAGCTGTCAGGGGAGATCTTGTGGTGTTAAGCAACTGTCAAATACAATGTTCTTTAAAATTCAAACAAACTGATCTTACAATGAATGTGTCATTTTTCAGAATATCATATGCTAGTGTATGCAAAGTTTGGTTTTATCTTAAAAGTAACTTACTTCTGCAATCTCATCTGATGTCGAAAAATCTCTATAGATGCCCTGTTGAACTTCAGACAAATAAACCCACACTACCAAATCATTCTTCCTTGTGAAAGATGGCATTCTACAAAGTTAAATACTTCAGTTAGTTTTGTTCGGGGTTTTATATCACTTTCAACATTATTTCAGTCATTTCGTCTCACTGAATTGTCATGTTACAAGTCCTTGACATGACAACACATCCAGACACAGATTTACAAGGACAGGTCAATAATTTAGGCATGGGCCTCAGCTCGTATATAAAACTGTATCATGAATTCAATCTTGGCATAGCCGGGGATTTAACCCACAACCAATGGATCACCAGAGGAACTGGTGCAAATCAGCTTGCGCTCTAACCAGCTGTGCCACGATTAAGAAATGTATTTAATCTTGAGACGTTCCACAAGATAAATATTTTTTTTCACAAAAGAATACAAAGACAAAGACAGCTTCAAATATCCTTTCCCTTGAAATGTTTTGTAATAATGGGACATTTGGCACTAAAAATAGCATTTATCAGAAGAGGCCTTGTCGTAAGCACTTGCTTGATGGCCCAGACCTCTTTTATGGGCTTCTGGGCCAGTACAGGCCAGTGCTTCAGATTTCACTGACCCATCAGGTCAGCAGTCAGTATAATATATATAAATTCGGACTAGTACTGTATTCAAGCTGCCATTCAGGGACTGACCATCCCCATCAGTTTTGCTTTCTGTATTAGCAGCCTTGCATCACAAATGCATGTTTAACATTATACAACTCATATTTTTTTCCCAAAATATACATATATAGAAAGATGGCGACCTAATTTTAATACATGGGAAGATATTTGCACGTGTATAATTAATGGGACAAAGAATAAATTATTTCCAGATGGTTTTTCCTGAGTGAATTTATACTATGAAGTCAGAAATGATATCCACAATAATTGTACAAGTCTTTTTATAATGTCGAGAACTGTAGTATATACTGTAATGCACAAGGCAACAAAGTGACATTCTATCACAACAATGATGTGTTAAACACAACTTATTATGGAAATCATTGGTCTGCAATTCTGTAATAGCCATTTTGTTATTTTTGTTATAATATCATGGCCATTGTGTTGTGATTCTATGTTCATTTATTCAGTCACCAAACTCAATATCAATGACGTCCATACAATGGATTAATATTTCTTCCAAAGCTAATCAATCATTACTGAAAAGAAATGAAGAAATAACACCAAAGAAAGACACAACAGTCAATCTTCCAAAAGGAAAAGGCAACGAGTCACAGTGACAGATGTCTGTCTGACTTGATATTGCCAAAATAGTACAAAAATTCATTAATACAAACAAACAAATATTTCTAAAGGGAGAATATTAATTAGAATACATAACAGTTTTCTTACCTTGGACAAAAAATTCTGTAATATCATGAGAGTATTCTTGCTAAAATTCATTTTAATTTATTTATATACTAACTTGCATAAGAACTCAAAATTATGAAGGCTATGAAAATAGTCTTTTTTTAAATGACCTCCCTAATCAAATTTTGAATAAAACGTTTTTATGTGCTATTAGAAAGAGAAAAAAAAACAACTCCTGGACACAGCTGCTGATGATGTGCTATCATTTCCCCTGAAAAGGTATATTTCTGGTAAAAAAAACCCCACCCATCTCCTTTTTCTGAAAATAAATTATGGAGGTTTTTCTAACCTATTTCAAGCCCAATAAATTACATTAAATGAACCATCATTCAAGCTGCTTAAATAAATGCTTATTTATAATTCCACCAACTTGCAACCCTAAACACCTCCATCTTCTAATCTGCTTACAAAAATGATCATTTATTATCAACCTACTTGGTGGCGCCTTGGACATTTCAACCTTCGAAGCTATTCATGTATAAGCTAGTTTATAATCAACCTACTTGGTGCCACCTTGGACATTTCAACCTTCTAAGCTATTCATGTATAAGCTAGTTTATAATCAACCTACTTGGTGCCACCTTGGACATTTCAACCTTCTAAGCTATTCATGTATAAGCTAGTTTATAATCAACCTTCTTGGTGCCGCCTTGGACATTTCAACCTTCTAAGCTATTCATGTATAAGCTAGTTTATAATCAACCTACTTGGTGCCACCTTGAACATTTCAACCTTCGAAGCTATTAGTGTATAAGCTAGTTTATAATCAACCTACTTGGTGCCACCTTGGACATTTCAACCTTCTAAGCTATTCATGTATAAGCTAGTTTATAATCAACCTACTTGGTGCCACCTTGGACATCTCAACCTTCGAAGCTATTCGTGTATAAGCTAGTTTATAATCAACCTACTTGGTGGCGCCTTGGACATTTCAACCTTCTAAGCTATTCATGTATAAGCTAGTTTATAATCAACCTACTTGGTGGCGCCTTGGACATTTCAACCTTCGGAGCTATTCGTGTATAAGCTAGTTTATAATCAACCTACTTGGTGCCACCGCCTTGAACACATTCATCTTCTGCTTCACCTCCTTCGTTTTCTTTGTCATCTGTGGTTACTTCAGCCTTGGTGCGTCTCAGGAAATATGGAGATATAATTTTCTTTAGACTGGCAGCCATTTCCTGTCCAAGTCTCTGTTCTCCTGAGGTTGCATCCTTTTGCCTCGCCTGCAATAAAGTTATCTCATATCTGAAACTGTTCCATATTGACATATCAAAATAAAGACATTAGCCTCAAGAAAGAAACCTCTGCATTTTGGAAAATTTAAAGAAACAAGAGCATTGACTGAGTCCCCCGCTATTGAATGTGGTAGAATCAGAAAGTGTTGAAATGTTAACTTTTAGAATTGCAGAATAAAGAATACAAAGTCAGACACAAATTAATGTGCCTGTGCAGTATGAAAACCGAGCAATCCCTGGCACTTAATCGCACTAACATTAATACTGCGGATGAACCAATGAATGGACAGCCCACACCTAAATGTAAGTCCCCCTCTTTGACTTCATCACGGCAGGGGACAATTAACTTGTACACTTTATTTTATCAAACTTCTCCAGAGCCACTTCACACAGATCATTATTTATATTTACCCGCGAGATAGGATTGTCATACTCCATGGAAAACGTCTTGGCTGTTCCTAGCAATGATCCTTGGTGAGTCCAATCAAACAAGGCCCATAATTCCTGAAAAGATTGATTCAGTTAAATATATAAACATATATCTAAAATATATAATAAAACTGACATTAAAAAAAAAATCTTGTCTAAATTACTGATATTGGATCAACACTTCATTATACCAGTTAAAATCTTTGAATCCTGTATATTTATTTGGTTGATGAGAGAACTTGCTACTGTTTTTCATTTTAATTGTTTTGTTGTTTCAGGTGATTAAATGATTTCAATCTTTTACATTTTATCAAATTCCTGGTTTGATTCTCAGAACAAAATGCACTTATGGACCAATTGTCATAAATTTACCTTGAGATTATTCTGAATTGGCGTTCCTGTCATGATAACTCTATTCTTAGCTGGGACTGAATGAATCCCTTTTGAACTCTTGTTGGATGGATTCTTTATTTTATGACCTTCATCAAGAATGACATAGTCCTGAAAAATAATAAAGAAATCATCACATACATTTCAATCAATATTTTGGAGGAGAAATCATGAATTCAAGGGCCTCTATATTATTTACCCAGACTTGTTCTTTTCCGTGATACTCTGTGAGTTCTTTAGTGTTTCTTGGATTAACCATCATGCCATATGACGTCATCAGGACTCCACCTCGTCGGAGGATTTTGTTCAGTGCCCTCTCTTTATCACGTTTTGTCCCACCATGATAGTTTTCAACTTTTATTCCTGGTGCCCTAAAAACAAATTTTACATCTTACATTGGTCAAAAAAATTAATGATATTGACAATTTTCAGAAATTGAGGAATATAAACATTTTGTTATAATTTCTATCACAAAATTAGACATTAAAAATGAGAAGTTTAAAAATGTTAGGATGGCAGGGATCTTGATCTCACTTAGGTTACCCTATATCAGACAAGATCTTTTTAATATAATTTGGATCCTTATTGTGAGGCATCAAATGTAAAACCATGAAAAATGCTTTAAAGTTATGAGGAAAAGATCTGAATTACTTTCTTGAAAATAAACTATTTAAATCAAATTTATGTTTTATACCAACACATCACTATCAAAATGAGGTTGAATTACAAAGCAATTGATTTGTGATAAGCATGGCTCTGTTCTAAATGTTTGTGATAATTGTTTTCAAAAGAAGGGTGAATTAAACATACTTGCCATAGCTCAAATTCCCTCTCCCAATTAGGAATGACTGATACTGGCACTACTATCAGAACACACTTGATTTTATCAGCATCAAACATTCCAGAAAGAAATGATATAACTTGAATTGTCTTTCCCAATCTGTAAAAGAAATCCAATTCATCCTTTCAAGTAATTTATAAAAAAAACTGCTTTGAAATATTTAGCATCAATCCTAAAATGTAGCAAAATTGAGGCTATTAATTAGGATCTTGCTCAAATAGATTTTACAATTGAAACGTAGATTAACATAAAAGACATATCTTTATCATCAATCTATGATTGTTAAACATTAAAAATTCCTTCATAAATCCCATGACATATAAAAATTGTCTAGAGTCGTGTCATTTGTAAATGGCCTATGAAAACTTTGTCCCTGATATCAACTGGTGCTCGTTGTTGGAAATACACTAGTACTCAGTAAATATCAGGTACAAAATCTCACATTAGTAAACTTGCTCCTCTTTATAGTCAAAAAGGCAAGGATCCACAAGAAAAAGCTAGACAACGATCATAGTCCCTGGCCAATACCAACAACAGTTTCAATCAGATTAGATCTCTTCAATTGGATGGTGACTGACTGCTTTATCCTAATTCTTGTTTATACTGGATCTGGTGGATGTGTCAACACCTCTGGAGGTGCTGTTCCTTCACTCGTGTGGGGAGGTGTTATTGGTTTCTGTTAATTCTGGGTTGGAGGTGCTGTCAAGACACCTTTGTTTTTCATGGTTTGTGCAGGTTACAGGTGATTTGTAACACATTCTACATATGTTTATGTCTTTTCTGCATTTTCTTGTGAGGTTTATATGACTTTTTATCGATTCGAATCAGATTTGATCTCTTTATTTAATAATTCTCAATTTCAGGACCCTCTCCCTTGAGGCCTCCAGACTATTTCCTTTATTTTGCACTTCGTCATGTCCCGGCGTGGGGTTAGAATGTCCAGTTTTTAAATGATTATTGATCTGTTGCTCCTCTTTATACTTCAAAACCAAACTTCCTTCACTCTTTCCTAGTCTTCAAAAAAGGCAATTCTATAATATTTTTTGAGAATTGATTCTATTCCTGGTAGGTTTTCCATATCACTCCAATACAAAAATGAAAGCTTATTTTTGCATTCCTATCTACCTAAGTTAAAAGATATCTACCCTATTGGAATTTCTCAGCCAAGGCAAAAATTCTCAATACAAAAATCCACAAAAAATTATCTCTATATCTCTCAGGCCTTGACTAGGGATGGGCCCTGGTACTAAGGAGTCCTGGTCACCTGCCAGTTTCTCGCGTTTTGTAACTGTCCTGGTTCTTTCTACTTGAACCAATGCTTGGACCCAGTACTGTACTAACCTATATGTTGTTTAATGAGTTCAAAATATCTGAGAAAATAGCCACAAACCGCACAAAGACTAGCTTGTTTTCTGTATTTGAAAGCTGAAGGTAAATCTGTGCATACATGTATTTCAACCCTTCTATTAATCAACTTAATCCACGAGGAACATTGAGCATGGTGCGAAAATACACACAAACACACACATATACAGTGACAATATCAAACTACTATTGCAAGGAATGTTGGGAGGCGATAATTTGTAGCCTGAAGGATTCATTCACTCTTTACCATGTAGTCCGTGTGACCTGTAATTACTTAAAATAGGGCATCATATCGTTGGATTTCATCGATACGATACGATATATATCGATGATTTATCAATATTCGATACATATCGATATTACTGAATCGAAATAGAAGAATAATTGACTGTCTTTATCGGTCCGGGTACAAGCTCCCCAAACGGCGATATATTTAATATCTTCGGCTTAAAATACGCACAGAAATATTCTACGACGTGTCAACAGTAGTCCGCCTCCTATTAATAAGTGTATATATTGCTCAAATCGGAGAAAATATGAATTTAACAATGCTTAAATATGCATACGCAACACGAGTTCGTCATTTCGAAAACCGGAAGTGACGGGGAGAAGCTCTTATTTTTGGCGCGAAAACGATTGGAGTGCTGTCACAACGTATTCATTCCCATTGAAATATTGATATATTGCGCAATGATGGATCCCTCAGTCGGCGTATTTACATTTGAAAGATTAAAAAAACTTACGATGCGTAAAATATCGAGTCAAAAATCTGTGTTATTATGATGATATGAGGGCCCAATTCTATACAACTAATATATCGAAGCGTCAGTATGACAATACCGGTTATCGTATCGATGTCTGTATACCGGTATATCGATAATATCGCGTACCGGTGTGATGCCCTAACTTAAAATAACATGGTACTGACAAGATGATAATGTTTGTATTTCTCAAACTGTAGATTTTTCAACAGCTCCATCCCTGATATCAACTGGTGCTCGTTGTCTTGACACACTAGCCCCAGATGATCCCAGGAACAGAGTGCTAAATTCACCATATGTATCCAAAAAAAAAATTTCAACGTGTCCAAACTACACAAATCTATTTCAAGAAAACAAATTTACAAATGTTATGATTACTATTTATCTGGCAAACTCACCCCATATCATCTCCAAGAATGCCACCTTTTCTCTTCTTGTGTAGACCCCAAAACCATAGAATACCATCTTTCTGGTGGGGGTACAGGCGATTATACAATTCTTTGAACAGATAAAACCCATTGCCGACATGAATCATGTCGTCCTCTTCATCCTCCTCCTCTGAATCTTTATGCTCTTCTAAATATGCCTGAAAATTACATTAAAACTTCTGATGTCAAATGATATTCTACTTTGCAAGTGAAAAATCTATTTCAGTTACAGTGAAAGTCTCTGAAATCATTTAATGATGATGGTTTTAACAAATACTTTTTATATATCAAAATTAGACTTGTCACCTTTCATAATAATTTAGTCAAAGGGTATTTTCAGGAATTATTGCTTTATATCTCAAGTCCTGACATTAAGGTTTTTGGTTGCTGGCCCAAAAGGACAGGTTGTTCTCAGATCTAATGGCAGCTCTTTTGTCAAGAATATGTGGCCCATAACATTACACTGTGAAAATACAAGAAATATCCACAGTAATCTGAGCCATTAAAATATAAAATCATCTGTCTTGCACTGGCTAAAATTCCTGATGGACCAACAATGCTCATGTCAAGACCTGTGTCTTCCAGACAATACTCATTATATCGAGTTTGTGTGGCTTATAAATCCCAAAGAAAACCAACCTCCATTTTTGCTATTCTCTTTGTCAGCTTCTCAGAGAAGCATATATTTAATGCTTTCTTATATATCCGCACTGCATCACGAACATATCCATCAGCAGTGAGCTGTTTACCCTTCAGCACATACTTTCGAAACTTGGACTCATTTTCCTCTGACAATGCACCACTGTTAACGTTAGAGGCATGTACCTCTGAAATAATTAACATAAGATTTGTAACAATACTCATGATATATATAATTTTCTTATTGTTTATAAAAGATCTAAACTTGTCTTTTTGGATAAATTAAGTTATTGTTGATGATCTATATTTAATTACACAAGTGTCAACATACCTTGCAGTGGCAGCTTCTCACCGTCCATCTTTGGCTCATGCCATATGCAGCAATTTTCAACAGGTCTGGAATGATATGAAAAGTAATAATCTCCTTGTTCATATTCTAAAAAAATGATATTGGACAATTTTATCTAGAATGGGAGAGAACCCTTTGGTTAACCCCTGACAGACAGGAAGGACATAACATCCACCGATAATGGACGGGAAAGAAGTTCTCATCCCCATTGTCCTGGCTTAATGTCTTTTTGTAACATTCCCTTTGCAGTAACTTGTTACAATGTAATCATGATAAGGACATCACTCAGTGCATCATGAAATTGTTTACCCCAGCACTTCATTTAGTATATTTAATAACGATGATTATGAATTTTATCAACTTAGGAGTCCAGAAAAAAAGATTAGTCCTGCCATACAATAAAATTTAGATAGGCTTGTTTGTTTGGGGTTAAACTAAATAAAAATCAACATTTCAAATATCATTAATAATATGCAGATATAAACTTGAAAAAAGATTTTAAAATACCTTTACTATTCCCAATTTTTCTTAACTTAATCATTATTTCTTGGTGAGCGTTATCTTGTCAACAAATTATTTAGTATTACCAGCCAATCAGAACATGTTTTGTAATTTAAGGCAAAAATGTGGCTACTTTAATCCAAGAATATCCATATCAGTATCATTCTTTATCATAAACAGTACATTTGATAATCTGGGTCACGGAGGTTAAGAAAGGTGTTGATGTCTCCATTATGTGAATTTAAATGGAGACATTTCTTATTTCTTTGGAATTCTTATCACTTCAGGATTACATAATTGTTCTAGAGCTAGGTTGTGCACAACAGAAAACTACTTCTTGCACAACAGAAAACTACTTGAATGCCGGTTTGACAAGAAATTTCGGCATTTGGAAGATAAAGCTCAATACAAGAGAGAGCTAACAGTTACATTATCAATGTGACTTCTCTTATGAGTGTCAAGCCTCAAATTCAATTGAAATTATGACAATTCGTCATTGACAACAAACTAAGTGAACTCATTCGACATTTAAAAATATTAATTTTAATTTAAAACTGGTGGTAATGATTAGATTATTACTCTATCAACATATTTCATTGGAATCACAATACTTTTCGTCAGCCTTACGATAGATTTTTTCTTAATTTCTTACCCGTGTTCTCTCAAAGTATGACAAGTCCTCGTGTCACTTCAGACTATTTTCGCGCCAATATGGTGCCGCAGGTAAAGAACGGACTGATATTTCGAACGAAATAGCCATCCAATGTGATTTATTATGACTTCGATTTCACTTTCAGATCCATACATATATAGCGATTTCACTTACTTTTACATTATGTTCTATATCCTTTTTGTATTATTTTATAGTTTAGGTCAATATTTTGTTGAAATGACAGGCCCAGCAAAGAATTTCATTTCTGTTCCTCGATTCTTTAGTTATTGTTTTGACTCAAGCCCTAGCGCTGCTCCACACCAGGAGGCGCCACTCTCGAAGCATGTCGCCCCCTGGACGAACTTAGATATGCTTTTAAGAATTTCATTTTGTACCAAATATATCCTTTTCCGAACTTCATTTTGTACCAAAGAACCGTTTCAAAATCTCGATTATTTGTGTGCATCCATATGGACAAGGCTAGGAGTGTAATTACACATGCTCAAGGTTTCCCTCAATTTTTGAGGCAAACATCATGAGCTTTAATAATAATGGACATGTCATACAGATACAAAAATACATGGGATATGCTAAAATAGACTTCAGAACTCTCATATATGCCTAGAATACAAATATTTTGAAGAAAAAAAAATTTGACCTTGATTGTCTTTGAACACAAAATAGGCTGACAAGATGAACATTTCTTGAACTATAATCAGCATTTATTGAATCTTTGAGTCAATATAAATTCAGCAATGCAAACTGCTTGAGAAAATACCAGTGCTTTTATTACATACATATATAAAAAAAGCATGAACGTGATCAGAGAGGAAGGGTGACGAGATTTGAAAAAAAAAAAAAAAAAGTTGCTATATGAAGTATTGGCCGCGATAAAAGTTGCCACTGATATGAGTGTGTGATCTCGCAGTTCCGTCACCACGTTGCCTGCCCTCTGGTGGAAGTGACGCTAAACTAATCCCCACTTCACTTTTGTTTTGCAAGTTTATGTGAAGGGTTGCTCTTTTAGCATATTATGAATGGCACAATTATCACTTATTTTTTGTCAGGATCATGTTAGATGTGACATTTTACCCACAAATTGCCTATATTTCTGTATTAGAGCTTTGTTTTCAACCATCGGTAAATTGACCTATTTATTGACCTACTTATTGAGGCCCTGCAAGGTTGACCTATTTATTGACCTACTTATTGAGGCCCTGCAAGGTTTTGTACAAAGGGGTCTATATGGGTGAAATGCAGATATTTTTATAAGAGATAGCTGCATAACTGAGAGATAGCTGCATAACCGAGAGATAGCTGCACAAATAAGAGATAGCTGCATAAATAAGAGATAGCTGCATAAATAAGAGATAACTGCATAAATAAGAGATAACTGCATAAATAAGAGATAGCTGCATAAATAAGATATAGTTGTATAAATAAGAGATAGCTGCATGAATAAGAGATAGCTGCATAATTGAGAGATAGCAAGTGATAGACAGCTACAACAGCAAGAGATAGCTGCATAAATAAGAGATAACTGCATAAATAAGAGATAGCTGCATAAATAAGTGATAGCTACATAAATAAGAGATAGCTGCATAAATAAGAGATAGCTGCATAAATAAGAGATAGCTGCATAAATAAGAGATAGCTGCATAGATAAGATATAGCTGTATAAATAAGAGATAGCTGCATGAATAAGAAATAGCTGTATTGAGACATGAAAAGTTGAGAGATAGTTACAACAAATGAGAAATGGTTACAATAGTTGCAATATTGAGAGATAGCTGCAATAGTGAGACAGTTACAACAGGGAGAGATATCTGCATAAATAAGAGACAGCTACATAAGTGAGATGACTGCAAAGTGATAGTTACAGCATTGAGAAATAATTACAGCAGTAAGAGATAGCTGCACAAATGAGAGAGTTACATAAGTGAGATAGCTGCACATGTAAGAGACAGCTGCATCAGTGAGATAGCTGTGCAAGGGAGAGACAGCTGCATAAGTGAGAGATAATAACAACAGCGAGAGACAGTTACAGCAGAGATAGATAGCTGCACAAGTGAGGGACAGCTGTATAAGTGAGAGATAGCTGCATATATGTCAGACAGCTGCATCAGTGAGAGATAATAACAACAGCGAGAGACAGTTACAGCAGAGATAGATAGCTGCACAAGTGAGGGACAGCTGTATAAGTGAGAGATAGTTGCATATATGTGAGACAGCTGCATCAGTGAGAGATAATAACAACAGCGAGAGACAGTTACAGCAGAGATAGATAGCTGCACAAGTGAGGGACAGCTGTATAAGTGAGAGATAGCTGCATATATGTGAGACAGCTGCATCAGTGAGAGATAGATGTACAAGGGAGAGACAGCTGCATAGGTGAGATAGTTACAAAAGTGAGACAGTTATAACACAGATAGATAACTGAACAAGTGAGAGACAGCTGTATAAGTGAGATAACTGCAAAGTGAGAGATAGCTGCACAAGCGAGGGTTAGTTACAGCAGAGATAGATAGCTGCACAAATGAGAAACAGCTGCATAAGTGAGAGATAGCTGCACATATAAGAGACAGCTGCATCAGTGAGATAGGTGTGCAAGGGAGAGACAGCTGCATAAGTGAGAGCATGGCCAATGCCCCCCTCTATTTTCCAACAACCCCATCAATTCCAACAACACATATATCAATTCCAACAATTGATTGAAGTGTACTGAAGAAATTTGAAAAATCAGATCTATCTTATATGTTATATTTTTCAAGAAATATGGTTGTATTCTATAAAGGAGACGAATTTGATCAATTCGAACAAACTATCTGTGTGTGTCCATCAATTCCAACAATTCCATCTATCCCATGAACCAATATAATTCAATATTGATCATACCTTCAGTAAGTATTCTATGTACAGACCTGCACAGTCCATATCTCTGTACATTTTACTACAGCTATCTGGTCAACTCCATATTTCTAGAAATGAGAAGAATCGGATGTATCTGAACAATTCCATCTTTGGCTACTTCCTATAAATTCCAACAATTCTATCAATCCCATCTATAGCATGTCCTGTCCTTCTGTCTTGATAAACTAGAAGAAACCCATCTATTTGAACTTTCCTTACATATATTAAACAACCCGCTAATCTATTGATGGTGGTGATGAGGCCCACCTATGGTGAGTTGTGTAATTAATGACTTTATTGTTTCTATCAACCATTTCAATCAGTCCCCTTGTAATTGTTATAATCAGAATCAGATGAATCAGAACTAATGCATATATGTCTATTTGTAATCTACCCCTTGACTGTTACCATCCTTTATGAACCTTTTTTATGCTGTGGGGGTCTATCAGGAAGGGGGATGAGGCTCAGTCAAATCTACTCCATACATTTATCAGAAAAGCATGAACGACTTAATGGATTCCTTCATGTCTGCATGTTTCCCTATAAAAAAATGGGATATGTCTGGACAATACACTCTAAGCATATTTTCTATAAATTTATTTTCATAAATGGTTACCAATGATGTTAAGTCATGTGATGTGAATCATATTTTATCCAATATCTAAGTTGACCAACTCATGTTGCTCAAAAGATCAAGAATGCATTTGTGGAATGATAGTCCTGTCTTCTGTATGTGTTAATTGGTATTATGTCATGCCACCCAGGGTACCTACATCTACCCTCTGTCCTTCCCTCTGCTCTTACATACATCACCCAACTTGTGGTCAATGGTCTGTCAGAGCACTTTGAGGACATCAAAGCCTAACAGTGTAAACATTATGTAATAGTAAACATAGGACAGGGTGTTCCTTTGACTATGATGGCACAGATATAATCCTTTCATGTTAGCTAGAAATCTGCACATCCCTACAGCACTTAAATTGATGTCTGTAGAGTTGTACCTCTTCAGTTTTTGTTCAAATTGATCATGACTGACTAGCTTTACTATATGTTGTCAAGACATAAACTAATGATCCTGGTAATATGTCAGATGTGCAGAGCAGATTTAGAGTCTGTCATCAGCAGGTCAATTGTGTGGCCCTGTATGAGGCTCTCTTTGTGGGATGCATGTTAGTACTACAATGACTACATGGGAAATTTAGACAAAAGCTTGTAGGTGGATTTATTAAAAGTTAGATGTGTTTTGATTGCCCTCACAGCAGGGTGGTTTCATGCCCCTGTGCCAGCAGAGATGACAATCAGCCCCTTGTCCGAGATTATCAACACCTCATGAGGTATTGATATAATGTTTACCCACTTCCACAATTTGCCACCTCCAGATATATGTTACAATCAACTCTCACCATCTTTTCTGCCAACATCCCAGTATAATTTTGTGACAATTAGAATTTTGATGAAAGCATGAAATATCATTATCATTATTCAACTTTTTTCATGGATTTACCATTTTCAAAAGAAAGAAACTTTAAGATTTATTAATAGATATGCTAATAATTATTTCTAGGTGTAGTTTTCCAGCAAAGATTTGTATATTGCAAAATACTATGTCAAAGAAATAAAGTAAAAATCATCTTGATGAGATGATGTATAACAGTAACATTCTAAGATCAAAATGTGTACAAAATATCACCAAGTGACAAAGCAATCTGATATCATGTGGCATCAGTGTAGTGTCCCTGGTGGTGGAGCATCTGTCACACCTCGCAACTTGCAAAGAGCCTTTATCAATTATATAAGGTCTTTTCTGAATGTGTAATCACAACGTTTGACAAGCTGGTGTGCTTGATAACAAATTCTGGGTGATGAACCCTGATGACTTTATTGCCCCATTTAGCCACATGTGTTCTGCAGAATGTAAGTCAATCCACATTCAATTGATGGGATAGATATACATATTGTTGGAAAGCTGGGATTGATGGTGAATTGCTTGGGCCTTTGGCCATGGATGAACAGTGAGAGACAGTTATAGCAGTGAGAGACAGCTGCATAAGTGAGAGACAGCATCCTTTCCCAGCCGAAGGCACTTGTATGCATTTAAAAATTGTCAAGGTTACGGCCGTTATTATAATGTCTAAGGGAAAAAATATTCCTACATATTCCTAAGTCAGTATAAATGGCATCACACTTTAACTTTCAATTAGGTCTGGTTTGTCTATTAATGTATACCCTTCTCCTATAGATTTCAAGTATCAAATACAGTAATATCAATGTACAATTTCAAACAAACAAACAAAAATAAATTATCAATGTTCTGACGTGCATTGTGCTCAAATAATACCCCAATATGAAGATTTAATCTTTGTTTTCCGTCTAAAATAGTTATGTTTTTTTATATTTTTTGTTTTCCTTTTCTATTGGAATGAAATATACTCACACAGAAGAACAAGTCATGTGTTAACTGTGGACATACAATTCATAAAATTCCTGTTGTAATCAGGTCAAATATTTACTTAGCCTTGGAGGTTGGGGTCATTTCAGACATCTTACAATAGATATGAATCTTTGCAAATTGGTGATAATTGCTGCAATCCAATGGTACATGGTATACAAATTGGATTACGCTGTGATTTTACAATATTAGATACGGGTATAGTTAATGTATTTTTGTATCTTGGTATTGCTTCTTTTAGCTTCTACATGCACTACCTGAATTATTTACCTGATATGATACAGCTTTACAGCTGAGGTAGTAGACGATGAACGGGTACAAGCCTATAATCATTTAGGTAGAATGTATATGTTTGTACTGGTCACTTGTTTCCTTTTGCTTTGACTTTGGCTAAAAATCTACCAGCTGCAGAAAATGTAAAATTGTTTTGGTGGTTTCATAAAAGCTTTTGAATTATGTAATAACTTTTTTGGTTCATCTTCTTTTCCGCCAGTTTATTTATTTCTGTTCTTTTATTTTTTGTATATATTTCCTAGGGAATTTTGAACACAGTGTTTTTAATATACTTCGTATTTTATTCTGAATCAATTAATTAAATCCCTCGGGCAATATTAGGTATGTGTTTGAGGATAGATTTAAGGTGTATGTCTTTACGTGTATTATATTGCAATAGATACTGAATATACTTGGAATCATGGACTGTGACATATTGGAATAAAACAAATGTAAATAGTTGCGCCCAAAGTATGCAACCAATGATGGACACCCTCGGAACCTTCCTGACATTTTATTCCTAAAAATGAATTTTAAAAGTTTCAATAAAAAACCTGAGTGCATAGGCGAACAGATTTTAACCAAAGATACCCTCCATTGAAATAGCGCATAGAAATAGACAGGGGAATATTGGTGATAACAATTCCATTTAACCCCTTTGCAATTGGTTGATAATACTAGATGCTTTTGACATGGAATGTAGATGTATAATGAAAAAAAAAAAATCTTATACTTTAACATTGTACATTTATTGTGGTAATAATGATGGGTTGTACATACATACACCAGCATACGCACATCGTAACATTCATTGAAACTTATATAATGCCTGCATTACATGACAACTGAATGTGACTTAAATATCATTATATGATAATTAGTAACAATATTTTAAAACATAGAGTTAAGACAATGATATATTTATAGAGTTAAGATACAATGATGTATTTACCTAATTAGGGGTTGACCATAATGATCTTAATAATACCGCCTAAAAGCAATCTGCCTGGCCTTCAACTGAATCATGCTTATATGCGTTTCAATTTAATCTTTACCAAATCATTTAATTTATAAATGAAGTTGTAACTTAGATCATACACACTTAACCAACCATACACACCAATAACAGCTATGATCATGAATTTGAACCCTTTCTACATTCAAGTGTGGTCATTGGGGTTGGAGTTTGGCAGGGATTTAGATTCCGTAGGGAATATCGTAAGGTTACTATAATGCACTAGTTTATAATACATCAAGCATACAGATTAAAATTACATATAATAGATGTGATGTACTTATTGAAACATTCTTGCCATATATCTATTGATATTTTAGCTTCCCAAATGATTCCTAATTAGTTATACCTATGGTCATATTTCTCCATACGATCGTCCACACTCTTGTCCAACTTCTACAAGTTATATTATTTCCAGAATGTCCTTGTATTTCACCACCTTACTTGCTTTTCTATATCGCTCAAATATTCCACACACTCATTGTCATTTGCAAAAAACTAATTTACAATAATAATTACATCAAATCTGGGTCAAAGTTAACAAATCAAATCTAAATTTATATTTATGGACTGAGCATTATCACAATCCCGCCTATTAATTTAAATGTGATGTTAAATATGGGTTGTTCCCGAATAGACAATACACATTTTGATTCGATTTGAATAATCAGACATCATTTGAACTGCATTGTTTCACATGATGAAGCTACAGCCAACATATTTATAGCATTTCAGTGACTCCTATGAACCACTTTTTTCAGTATGCTGTGAACATTAAAAGTGAAAGCAATACTATACAATCAATTACATGACGTATTATTCCCTTAAGAGAAAATAAATACCAAACACTGAGAGGAAAGTCTTTGGTACGGAACCAGCGTGGGAGACTAACGGGTGAATGGGGCGTGGACGCGAAAGCATGCACACCGATTGTGTTACCAACACAATCAATTGTGATAGGGGTAGATAAGTTGAGAAAGCACAACAAATATGGGGCTGTAAGTTGGTTGGAAAATGGCTCAAAATCTCAAAAGGGCCTAACACGTAATAACAATATATCACAGGTGTCGCTAACAACAGTATTTTAGGATCCTAATGCCTATAAACTGTGAATCCTCAAGAATTGTGCCTCTCCAACTATTCTGAGTGACATTTGCCACTAGAAAGGGTCATGTGCTTGACTCTAATGTAAGAAATACATGCTATTTGAGAGTCGGACTCCTCGTGTCACTTTATCATTTAAGTCCTGGATGTGTTTAAACATCTCAGGACAAATAAATATTATCATTGGTAGTATCCCAGAACTCATTAAAAGACCCTTCAAGCGATAAATATATGCAATAGTTGTCAATCAATATGTGAAGAATAACAATCTTCACTGTCAAAATTTCACAAAGCTCCAAGAAAAGACAGAAATGTAATGAAAATCTCTGATTCTGATGCTTTCATCATTTCTATCATAAAATACGATACAGGTATATTTTATATCTATCACAAATTAAAGCACGTCAAGCATTACATTGTCCCCTTCTTCAGTATGTATTAAGATGTGCTTACTCCTGACAATGTTATACTTAGTTTTTCTGGCATCTTTTATAGCCATCACACATCTTTAAACTGTAGCTAAGTGCTAAATATCAAACTGTGAAATAAGTAATGAATATAACCTATTATTATTTCTTCAAATTTTCAGATCATTACATAAGCACATACACATATACATCTACATGATAATTTCTCATATATCTAATACTGTTTAAACCGAGGTATTATAATGTGGGGCTATAGATGTTCCCTTTGGAATATCAAATATATTCAAAATATTTATGTTCTCTCCTGCTTACCAAAACACTTGCACTGGACATCAGCTTGCATCTCAAATTTATCTGATATCACAAAGTTTAGTGGCAATATCATGATCAGAATAACTAATACTGTATGTCATTGATATAGAGGTATTTTTGTTTTAATATACCTTTGTCTTTTTATCGCTGTTCTCGCGTGACATCATAAATGTAATTTTTCATCTTAAAACCCATTTGCCAATCTTAACTGACTTTTGGAGTACGTAATGATTATGTTCCATTATTATCAAATAAATTGTGGAACATAAGATTATGAAGTTATAATACTTGAATAATTGGTATACACATATAGCAGATATATTTCATCTTGCACTCTCAAGTCAAGGAAGAAAATTCAAATGAAAATGCCTTTGTGAATCTATACTAAAAACTCATATGTTTTAACTCTGTTGTATGAATAAGCATAAGATACAATTACTTGTGTCATATGATATTATTTTGATTCTTTGTACTTTCCTCAGCACCGACATCTTAGCAAGTGTCACATAAAGCTTTGAAGCGATGCCTTATATTTGAAATGAAACCAGATTATACTAAAATATTGAACCAGCAATGTTGTCTCTGTCTTTATTTCCGTCATTGTGATTCCAAGGGTGCACCTTTAAGGTGCCAACCAGAACAGCAACTAGAAATATTCTTGGCTGGAATCTGAGAAATGATAAGTGAGAGCCACTTCACTGTTGACTACATCCTGGTTGATGATTCCCATGTGAGCTGTGTGGTCCCACACCATCTCCTCGTTGGGGCTGGGCTCAGTTGGAGACATATTGTTGATGTCAACACCAGAGTCATACCGTCTTAATGGCATCTGTTCAAATGGCTTTATGCCGGAATGGTTTCTCATGCTATTTGGTAGTGGAATTTTTGTTCTCTTTCCTCCCCTGTCATCTTTTCTTGGCTTAGCTTTTACTAGTTGCTGGTCCAAGTCAAGATCAACTGGTCTCTCAGGTGAAGGGCTTGTTTGGGCGTACTGGTCTTGTACAGAAGGAGGACTTGTAGGGAACAAGACAGTTGTGCTGTGAGAACGCTGGCTTCTGTTGGGCACTGGTTTATCCAAAAGGTCTTCCCTACTTCTGCTTCTAGTCTTTGCAGTAGTTGCTTGGGGTGTTCTGGCAGGCCTTGATTGCCTGGCATTGCGTTCATTCCCCATCACATCATCTCTACTCTGGTTCTGTGATCGCATACCCATAGCTGAGGAAGGTCTTCTTTGATTTGGTGTTCTGGTTGGCCTAGAATTGTCGTCCTCTGTCATCACATCATCTCTACTCTGGGTTCGTGATCGCATACCCATAGCTGAGGAAGGTCTTTTTTGATTTGGTGTTCTGGTTGGCCTAGAATTGTCGTCCTCTGTCATCACATCATCTCTACTCTGGGTGCGTGATCGCATACCCATAGCAGACGATGATCTTCTCTGGGTCGGCATTTTTGCTATAGTTGAAGTAGCAGGCTTGGTGGCAGCAATGTTGGTTTTACTAACTGATGTACCCGGTCTACTAACTGATCTTTCTCTGGCAGTGGCACTGCCTGGTCTGACTGCAGCTGGGGTCTTGGATGGATTGTTCTGCCTGCTATTGGTGTGGGAAGGAGTGTTGTGGGTATTATGAGATGGGGTAGATGGACGACTGTGAGTCGGAGTAGAAGCTCTTGACGTGTTTCTGGATGTTTGTGCGGTGGATTGTTTCCTTGGAGAAGGACTAGCTGACCGTCTTGTCACAGCAGGGCTACTGGAAAGAGAGGAAGAACCGCCATGGAGTTGGCGCATGGAATGACTTGGCGAAGATTGAATATTTCTTCTCTCAACATTAGGGCTCATCTTCTGGGGAGATCTTGCAGGAGAGGTGAACCTTGAACTGGCCCTGCTCCCCTCAGTTGTCACGCTCTCTTTGCTATGTGTACGAGAGCTGTGGAATGCCTGTCGCCTGGATCTAGTATCTGGACTGGTCCTATCACTGGCACTATCTACCATATCACTATCACCATTCTCACCCCCACCTTGTGCTTTATGGTTAATTCCCAGCTCTATTTTCCTGTATTCTTCAAACAATCTTTCCATCTGTTCATTGAGTGAAGCGTTTGGCTCAGGCTCTGGGTAATCTGTGAATGAAGAGGATGAAGAGGACAACGCAGAGGATACTGACAAGCGACACCTTGGCTTGTTCAGTTCTCGATTTTCAGAGAGTGAACTCACATCAGAATTCTGTGAATTTGACCTACTTAATATCTTTGGTTTATCTGGCAGAATTCGGTCTGGAGTGATTGACATTCTTTGATTGCGTTTGGTTTCTTCACGGTTGTTATCATTGACGTGACCATTTGCCTGGCTATTTTTACCAAGTCCAATTCTATGTCTTCCATCAGTATTTCTGGAAATTGTCAACACTTCATCTTTTTGTGTGCCAGACTTTTTGGCACCATTGACTTGTGCATTTGTGGAAGCAGGTGCAGTTTTCATCAACTGTCTTTTTATTTCACTGGCACCTACTGATCGGGACCTCACACCCTTGGCAGGTGATCCTGGAGCTGAGCTACCCCTGCCACGTGACCTACCACGTGACTCTGACTCATTCAGTGTCTCAGACTGTCTCCTTACCCTGCCACCTAGGGCACTTTGAGATCTTTCGGGCGGTGTCTCAGATTCTGGTGAGCGAGCTACTTTCCACTTCAGATTTCTGTTTCCAGATAAATCTGAGAAGCTGTTTGACCGCTGGCGTGACAACCTAGTGTCCGGGGGAGCTGCCAGGGAATGCCGGCGAGGATCAGTGGTGGCGGTGCCGAACCTGGGAATGGCACTATGCCCTGGTGTGGACCTGCCAGATTCCTGCGCCGACAGGTCACCACCGGATGATGGAGTAACTCTCCCCGATTTGGTTTGCCGATGACTCATACTTTGCGTTGGTGCCCTCCCGCTATTAACTTTTGACGTTTTTCTCGTTGGGGTATTTTCAGCTGGAGGTTTGATAACAGATGTCCGTGGACTAGATTCTGTGTGTGATGTTCTTGGAAGAGATCCAGGGTCGAGAGTTTTTCTTGGAGAAACAGCGCCCCCTCGTGTTTGAGATCTGCTGTCCACGTCACTATTCACCTGTGGATGAGCCCCAGGAGCCAGACTTACTGATCGCTTTGATCTGAAATGACACAAGTACACTTCAAACATTATAACATGTAAAAAACATTAAACATTTGAAAGGTTCCACCCCAGTAATGATAATATTTATAACGAACTTTGCAACATATGCTAACTGGTAACATGTTCAATGTCTGATCTCATATTGCCCTTTTCATTGACGACACTTCAGTAATGCCATCCGTGTACTTGTCTTGAACCTCATCAATAACATGGATATAATCCATCAAACAAAAGCTAAAGATAGCTGACAGAAATATCCTTGAACGAATAGTGGCTTAAAGGCACATCAGCTATTCAGGTCATTCAGTGCCTATAAATAGTTTTGAAGGTTTATATAATAAAAGCTTTCTCAGAGCAAAATGTTGTTTATAGGATCTTTACAATATTGTCATTCAAAGGTACAGAGTTAGTTGATCATTTGCTTACTGTAGGTAGAGGATCAACTGTTCATATTTTGGAATATGGCGTTAAGTATAAGGAAGATACGGTACATACATATATAAAAGATATGTATGGAGTTTGCAGACGTACTGGAGTGATCAAAGAACAGTAGATCATAATCACTTGAAGAGGACTAAATCAAAATCAAATGATATTCATTGGACGATTAGCCACTCAACATCGCAAAACGTGCATGCTTGAAATTCAAACAATATGCCAAGCTATTCCTGTTATTCAATGATGGAAAATGCATTCCGTAAAAGCCGCAATAATGACTTATATTACTCTGTCAGTTGGCAATAAAACTCAGCCTACCATAACCTTGCATACTTACGAAAATGTTCACAATGTATAATTAACTGCATACCTTTTCCGTGACCTTTTTGATCTAACAGTTCCTGTGTTTACAAATTGAAAACACATTCTGAAGATATCCATAGCTACACACTAAATTTCACTCAAGATTATGAATTAGCTGTTTTATCCTCACCCCTTATTTCACTCAGCGATAAATGAACAGGTTATTTTTCGCACAAAATCGCATTGCCACCCACACAAGCCTGGGCATGCCAGGGACTGGGGGGTTTCTCCCTGGAGAAGATTAACTGGGAAGACCACCGGGGTACCACTTTGAAGTCCACTATCTGCTTAATCCTACTGCCCTTTTTAATACTTAAAATTACAACATGTTGCAATCGAGGTCTGATGTGTGAAAATGAAACAGGCATTAAAAGTTTGAAATCATAACATACAAAAAATGTTTCATTTTTGCCTGCACCACGTACTGAAATGTGGAAATGTAAGAATAAATTTCTATTCTTACAAATAAAATATATATGTACATTTAAAGTTGTATCTGATCATAAACTACTTCCAATCACCTTTAATCTTATGTTATAGAGAGTGTGGCCAGGTCCGGTTATTGGATATATTTGATGCCTTTACTGTCTAGTCCGAACTTAATATAAGAATCTGAATGGTGGAATGCTTGACAAATTCAGATTTACAAAAACATTGACTCTTTCACAAACTCCGGTATTTCTGGACTATATGTCATAAATTGTAAAGTCATTGCTAAGAACAACTAATACCGGATATGAGTCTAAACTCTGGGGCCACCAACCTGCCTCTCAGTAGCCAGGTAAATCCGATATAGTATTTTCCTGGCTATTCAAACAGTGGAAGGTAATCGCTATATTGATATACGTCCCTAAGATTGATATGATTAAGGCTTTGGGTATTTTGGCAGTGTTGACAAACTTTAAAATACAGTCTCTTAAGTTGATTTAACCTACTTTAAAAAACAAAAACAAAATACAGTCTTTAATCTGTTCTGCAATGCAGTTTTCAAGTCCATCTTCGTCGCCCCTTCCCTTCTTATACTTTTCCTGACATGAAGGAAATGGCTGACGACAATGTTCAGAGGTAATATAGGCCCGGGAGATAATGAGGAAACGCGTTAACTAATAGAATTAACTATCAGTCTTCAATCTGAAAAAATGTATCACTTTGTACATATTGATTCTACGTCAGTATCAGAGTCTCATAAGAGTGCATCAGCAAGTATAAAGGTCGAAAACACAAGACGACAATTTGATAAGAATTGAGGCGTACATATCTGCTACATATTTTATGGTTTTTTATACACTAGGGTTTCCTACAGATAATTATTTTACACGCATCCTTTTGTTTGATTTATTCCTTGCACTCAGGCTTTGTGACAATTAATATGAAACCCAACATTTGCTTTAACACAGGGTTAAAGAGGGAGATTCTCCGCCTTTATGACTCAATAACACCAAGTACACAGGGTTAAAGAGGGAGATTCTCCGCCTTTATGACTCAATAACACTAAGTACACAGGGTTAAAGAGGGAGATTCTCTGCCTTTATGACTCAATATACAACATTAATGTAACAGGATAAATTTTCTGTCTGTACAAATTGAAGAATATCAAAATTATCCTGTTGGCGCTCTAATCTAATCAAGTTCAAGAACAACTGGGAAAACTAAACTATTAAAAACATCAAATCGAATGATCACTAAGTTATATTGAAATGGAACATACCTATATATTAACGCGAACTAAATAGCTTACCTGTGATGCCATTATAACTCAGATCTACCTGTTTTCTTCGAATACTCACATCAGAAAAACATCACAAATCCATCTATTGGTGTACACATTAATATGTCTTTTTCTTAGACGTATAGCAAGTGATTTCAAAATAAACTGTGAGGCATATGAAACTGTATATACTCAAGTTTCATGTCTGCCATTTCATGTGTGTTTGCCCCTGATCTGGAAGTAGCAACTAAGGTATGGCCAAATGGGCAGATCTTTCATGATCCGGGCTCAATGAAATCATCTAGAAATGTAATATATATGGGCAATAAACCACAGCCTTATTGCATATACAATGTAAACCATTACACTATAGGAATGTACACATACCTGGTGTAAATCAAATCCAGCCTTTCCTCATATTCCCTTACCCAGACATAGCCTGACCGTCCAAGTGATATGTTGAATTTAAATTAGCATACTCTTCACAAATGCCTGTTAATGAATTTCCCCCTTTCTCCAATGAAGTATTATTTGTCAGCCAAAGCTTTTTGGGCTATTTAAGAGGTCAAGAATGGGTGATTACAGTATAATACGACATAATCCATGTTGGCGCTGAACAAACAGGTTGTGTGACTAATACTATTTTACTTCTGCCATTTCTTACCCCCCTGCGGTCATTTGAGGGGCTACCTCAAAACAAACAGAATTTCGTTTTATTTATTTAACTTGCATGTAATTTACCATAAATATCCTTTGGGTAAAAAACACATATTTTTCTTTGTTTTCCTTCTGTTCACTTATCATTTCTTAATAATAATAATAACCCTGGTGTAATTATGGAGTGAAGCGTTCAATGCCAAAACAAGGTGACAGTAAAATCGCATATTATTACTGTAAATATCCATAAAGCCAACTGGTCTGAGCATGTCTATGACTTTGATTACTTGACACATACCCTTAAGACACACGTAAGGTTCCTGGGCGTTTCTCTGTGTGGGACACAGTGGGCTCTTGGAGATATCCCTTCTCTCTGTAACAGTCTACCGTGTCTGGTACTCTGCCAAGTTACCTAACATCTGACTTCAGAATTACATCCATCGAAGGCACAGCACAAGGACAAGTTGCTAAATTCCCAATGCCCTCCCAGTAATTCCTTTTCACTGTAAAATTATTCTGATTTAGGAGCCAAGATCCTTTAGAAAGGTTGACATATTTTGGTTCGTTATGATGCGTGATTTTTGGTATCTGATTAGCTTTGTATATTAAACGGTGACCACCTGTAAGGTGAATCTATTGTGAATAATATTGCAAGGCAACCTAAAGACTTCGATTAAAGTAACTCTCAGGAAACCCCTTTATCATTGTCATTATCAAATAATGGTTCGATCAAATCAAATATACGATGGGCTTTGAAGTTATAAAAGGTTTGTAACAGTTGATTGGGTTTAATTACCGATATTAAGGTCACATATCATATCCTTTGTCAACATATTGATCACTGATTGATTTGAATCAACATATCAAATAATATGACCGCTATGCATGATTGGTTAATTACACAGAGGTCAATCTTGCGTTCAAAATAAAAATTCCAAACATTTTATCCATATTGTGAAACAAGTCATGGACCCCTTAGAAGAAGTGGCATATAACATTTATGATAAGTCAATAAAATGATAGTATTTGGAGGGTCGGTCCGCCAATATGAGATCAGTTTACTCTTTGATATGAATTCCCTCAGCTGTATTGGTTGTAAGCTACATGTATTTTTACTAATTATAATTCCACATATCAGGCCCTTAATTTGATCACATGCATCACAGATATATATTTTGATTTATTCATTATTTATATGAGACAATGGGACATTTATTTTGATCTTGTATTAATTTCAGACCCTCTATCTGTTGAGTTTAATTGACATATTTTAGATCATTTTCTGTCCAATCGATATACACATGTACCTTCTGGTTCCACTAGGCCCTTGCAAATATTGCCTAGGCCCTGATGTGAAGCTGAGGTAAGATACACAACTTTCTGAGATAAATTTACCACATTAATATAAAGCTGTAATGTGTTGACATCACACCCCATATGCAAGTTTTATCACCACATTCGTGATACCCACCTTTGGTTGTTGTTATTGTTGTTGGTGGTAGCTTGCTGATGAGGTCCGTATCCGTTAGTGGTGGTGTGATGCGGGGTAGAATCACCGGAGACGGTCCGAGCCTTCACCTCCAGCCCGGCCAGGTGGCCCATCCCCGGGGCACTCGCCCTCCGCCGGGACAACGACACCGAGGAACTAACTGGGGTGCCCCGGGATCCACGGTGGCCTGATTCGGGGAGAAAGAAAACAACATATGAAATTTTAATTTGTAATTATTATAAATACCTCAGTCATGAATATAATAAATATATTTGTCATACTACCGATGTAGAGCAATATACAAAATATTTTCCTCTGTCATCTACCAAAAAGGGCAATGTTCAAGATAAATACTTCTGTCAAATACCAATACCCCTGTATAAGTTGAATGATAATCTAGTTACTGTCACGAAACGTAAAAACTTTTATCTGAAGACTACCCTCCATTAAGAGTAAGGAGTTAATTTCAATATCACAAAAGAAAAACTTGAATGAGAAAAACATGGGTCAACCAATGAGATTTTGCCAACAGAAAAGCTCCACCAGGTGGCTCCACTTAATTTCTATGCCATTTCCTTAACATGGACGGAACAGTGTCATCTGGTGTACGCGAAATACAGACACACAATCAATAACCTTGGTGAGAAAAATAGAAATCCATTACGAAAAGAGATGAATATGAAAATAATGACTTGACACGATACCTTTATGTTGGCAGCGACAGGGGTCATGACGATCGAGGTAGTTCTCCAGCGTGTCCCATCCGCCACCTATCCTCACCATCACGTGGTTACGCAGAATCTGTGATGGAAAATGTCAGATTTAGTTTTGTTATGAAATATTGGTTCTCTTTGATAATTAACATATATTTGAGTGAAAAGGGAGAGAATGAAGATAAAGGTATATTTGTTTTGCCTATTATTAGAGAATCAACTATGTACTAATTATATTTCCCTGAAGTAAGATTCATAGTCTCGTGATTTGAAATTAATGATGAAGGTATATGAAGATAAAACTGCTTACTCTAACAAAGATGAGGGTCTGGGAGTCGCCAATCCTGTACTTGCCTTCCGATACCCTGATCATAGGAAACTGGTCCGGACACGTACATTCTCCTAAGATGGACCGAACCTGCATAAATGTCCAAAACATATTTTTTCAAATACAATATCAAATAGCTTTTATTTCACATCAATGTTGGTGTTATTATGATATAGAACTTAGAAATCAGAACCATGTCTTGTATTTAATGATTAATATGGTTGTTGACAGCTAATATGTTTTTTTGTTAATAAAAAAAGAGTAGTGGTTGGCCGTGATCATGATGTACCGACTTTGGCTCGTAAGTAGGGGGAGGTGGGGAGCGCAGCTCATTCAAGTTTCAGGTGGGGTGACATGTTATAATTATGAAAAAAAGTCAAGTTCAATTACTTTATAATCTTGACAGGTTGATGTCATTCTATCGGAAATTATTCTGAACTCTAAACACCAATGGAGTCCCTTTTTAATTCAGTATTTATTCAAAGAAAATAAAAAATCCACAGTCACTATATAGTTCATGGAATAACATGATGGTTTTTATCGGGGCAACTTTGACAAATGCTGCCTTTCTTGAGGCGTACAATCAATATGGCAAGAAATGTAAGCCTTTTTTATATTTTATTTTACTTTCACATTGTATTCTATGTATATGAATGAGTCATCAAAGGAAAAACAGTCTATCACATTCATTTTACACAACACCATATTTTATTATGATCAACGTTAACTTAACTGTCTGAATTTATGTTCTAGATACTAGCTATAGTTCATAATTTGTTTTGAATTTCAAAACAATTTTTTTTCCAAATTGTTTACCCGAATCGAAACCTTTGCAGATAAAATAACATGTCATTTGTTGGCATAATTTCATCCATGTGATTTTAAATGTTTGTAAATAGGGGTTGATTTATAGTGTTGTGCCCGATTGAATAACACGCTCAATATACTGGAAGATTAAAATCCATGAATAAATCTTAAAATCGTCAGCTTTGTTTTGATGAAAACTCATTAATAATAAACCCATATAATTTTTCTTTGATTAGTTTGTGGGATCTTCCTCTTGTTCCCCGAATGTATTATAACTCATTCTTATACAATTTACAGTACTCTATTTAATATAATAAAATTTAATCTTATACAATTAATCTGTTCTTAATCATTCTAATCTACCCTTATCTGTTCTATTTTGATCATAATAATATCTGTTTTAGTCTATAAATTCTATTGTAATCAAACATAACCTAATCTATTAGCGCATTTCATCTGTTCATCATTGTTTATTTGTGTTGTTGACAGCACTACACGTTTAAGATATCTTAGAGATAAGCACATAAGAAATATCACCACATATGGATGTGATGTTTCTGGATATTACATGAGTGGGGCTTCTTACGTGGCTTATCACTCAAGGGGATCCAACATGTAACATTTAACATTCACATTTTAACTGAGATAAGGCACAAAAACCATATAAATAAAAAATACGTTATAATTTATCTCGGTATTATCCATACTATCTGAGATTTGCAAAAACCATAAGCATTCAGTAGCAGGCATAAATACTCAGTGGCATGTAATCATGTAAGACATTGATAGACAAATTAGATTGTTATTCCAGTGCCATTGGATACTCTATTTTAAAATTGCTTTATGGATATATGGAATGGAGGTACCTCAGGTTCTCATTCATGCACCAACTCATTCGCTAATGCACTCACTCACTGATTCACTCACATGCTGATACACTCACCTACCCATCCTCCAACTCATAACCCCGCTATTTCTTCCATTCACCAACTCATGCATGCGTTCACCATCCATCCATTCACTCCCTCCTCAACGCATTGGTCTAATTATTCACTCATTTATTTATTGAACGTTGTGCAATCACCCAAAGAGCACTTGAGGTAGTTTACAAATGTTCCAGGTGCTTGAATATTAAAATTATATCAAGATGCATATTCCTACTTCTTTATTTTAAATACACAGAGGCAAATGTATTTATTGTTTCCATAGTTTCATAATTTCTTTATCGTTTCATAATTTCATTTATAAGACTGTGATGGATGAGATTCCAGCGGGAGGTAATATGAGGACAATATGAATGTATCAAAGGTTTAAGTCTATTGCAATGTCCGCACTTAAGACGTCATTGTGAAGACAAACTTGTTGTTTGATATGTTGTAAAACAGGAAATGCCCTCCACTGATAAATATGACAGTCAGTGATCTGTGGCCATCATTGCAGGAACCAATAGAAACCAATGAAGCATGACAGGAGTTAGTTGCGGTTGATCACACAGTAATAGCCATGTCTGGGTGGAGGTCAGTTGAGAACATGCCTATTACCCCGTATTATGGTCAAGGACATTTGCTGGGTATCCCAGGTATTGGCTGTCCTTCTATCTCTTCATTATATGAACACTATAGCTTAAATTTGACCCCACCAAACACCTACATGTATTATTAAGGATATTCACCTCTGTAAGAGACTTCAAAGCAGCGGAAGTTCATTCTAAGAGCATGGTGATTATGCGCTGGTCAGATTGACTTGACTGAGCTTAATGCCCCCTCCCCACCTTAATGACATCGGAATTATTTCAAAGATTCAGTAGCAGATCTCATATACAATAATGCAAGAGATTAATAATTAACATAATAAAAATTTGGAGATCTTGGAGGAAAGTGATCATCGTATTGTTATATATTTCAGTTATTTCACTCCAATGCCATATAACAGTTGTTTAAGGTCATGTGTTTCAAGATATTTTGCATTCTAATCAAATTATGGCAGTGGAAATAAGGGAAAAACCTAGTCCTATAGGCAATTTCTTCCCACTTTCTGTCGCAGCAATAGCATAAGGTTTGTCTTGACTATTTTGAGTTGTATAACATGTTGTATTTTGTGAACTACCCTTCTCAACAGAAACTTCTAAACGTCAAAGAAATATTCTCTATAATTCTATGATATGCCAACATAAAGTGTTTCCAAGAATCAGACTACTTTCTTATCATTTGGTTGAGGTTTCCTCACATTTCATCCTCACACCTCATCCTCTCATTGGAATGTTGGTTTGGTATATGTTAAAATTTGTCCATATTAGTTCAAGAATATGTCCTTCCAATACATACATGACAGTGTGCCTGACATAAAATGATGTGTGTCCAGAGAAGGATGAATCTGTGGTGAAACGTGCCTAATCGACCAAGTTGTCCTGTGTGCAACAGTCGATAACAAACCAAATATACAAAAAAACTTTACTTTTCCAACAATGTTGTACCTCAATAAAAAGCTCATAAATCTTTTTTCAAGTGGTATTTTAAAATGTCGGACCTTTCCAATTATCTTACTCGAGTGGCACGAATATGCAAGATTTGAAGACTTTTACTGCAAATTGAGAAGCTGTAAAGATATGTACAAACATGATAAGAAGTGGCTAACTTTCCCACCCTGCTTGTTTGCTGTGATCTCTCAGCTAGTCAACACTCTTGTATACACAACTTATGAATGTTGTATGCACCCTTCAAACCTGGAGGAAACTGTACAAATATTGACGGATCTGGTCAAATCACATTACAACTTGTACCCAGTTCTGTCCACACTGATATTGTGTCAAGGTGGCAATAATACAGGTATGCCCGAAGAGGTATACAGGTCTCCTATGTATGGCATGGTGGTCCTCAAATAACTTGACCATGTAGCCAAGGATATGTGAATCTGAATTTTTAACTTTGACATTTATTTAGAATATATCCCTTTAATTTATTGGATGAACAACTATATTTCTGAAGAGAAATTTAAATGGAGAAACCATTAAAATTGGTGTATCAATTTTACTCTTAGTGTCCCTCTAATTAAATATAAGAAATTGTCTTTTATTTGAGTCAATTAACATATAATTGTCAATGTCTCTTGACACATGTTTACCGGTCCTTGTAGCTTTTGTCCTGAGTGGACAGTGTAATTCAATAGTGCGATTAAAAAATCTGTTGGCACATAAAATATAACTTAAAACCACTGTCTGGTATAATTGTGTATCGGGTATTTTGTTGAATTCGCCATTGTTCTGACAAAAATAAAACACATTGTTAGATCCAAACCGATGGAATTATGTCGAGATTTTACCTTGAAGTAATCCCCAATGTATACAAAATTAGTCTCTATAATTATTATTCATGGGTAAGTTTGAATAATATGATTATTGTGATGTGAAAAAATGGTATAATATGATGTAAAATACAGCGATTAATGACTTCATCACTTTTCACTCAAATAAGATTAAAGAATATTTGATACTATTTGATGGATTATCTTACAAGTATCAATCAGATGACTATGAGCAACACTGTCAGATTATTCTATATGATTTCATTTAGAGAGAAGCTACGAAAAACAATATCCGTAAGAACAAGACTTTATATTTTGGTAAAGCGCAAGAGTGCGAATCAAGCCATTGAGTATAAGTGCACACAGTGGGGAGCGCAGTAACCTTGTTAGGGGGTTCTACAAGCCTATAAATGTGTTAAGTTATTCACAAGTCAGGTGTGCTTCATCACGTATTGTCATGGCTCTCTCTATTTCATGGGCTTTAAAAACCACTGTGTACATTTCATTTTCTATGCCATCATTGAAATCGCCAACAGGGACAGAAATGCATATAACACCAAGCAAGAATGTACTGAAAATAATTGTATTCCCGTTGTTCACTTGTCATGTAAAAAGATCCAACTTTTATTTAACCCTGTTCTTAACCCTTTGACTGTGAGAACCATTATGAGGTTTGACCTTTAACCTCATCAAGGGGTCGGGGTGTGCATGGGGTAATAAAGTGCAAGTTTCACTTCTATCCTTCACTGCATAATACACATTTTGAACTTGTTACTGTGAAAACGTGCTCGAATATACGTTTGCAAAGTATTGCCTTGCTAAGGCAAAAGGAATTTGTATTTAAGTTCACATACAAGATGATGAATATGTTATAAAGTAATACAGAAACTATGTCCCTGAATGATAAATAATTGAACTGTTTACAGTTCGAATGCTCTCGCATAAGACATACATTCACCTCCCAAAACATGATGATATATAATTTGAAAGAAAAATAAACATATTGTGCACATGAATGGCAATATATTTCATAAAACAGGCACCCGGCCAAAATCCCATCATGTATTATTACATATCAAATTTATCACCAACTAAAGTTCATTCCTGTGTTGTACACTTAGAGCGGCCTGTGAATCTGTGTGTCATTATTTGAGAGCTTAATGGTTGGGGCAATATTTCATGTATGTATAAGTATACTGGGCCGAGGACGAGTCTCTAGAGGTGGTCTCTTGGAGCTGTGATTCACTTTGATATGTTCTACACCCCTCCGAAGCTGACAACCTTGGTCAGATCAATTTAATTCCTTGCACAAAACATGAGATGAGTTTATGTCTCAAATATGGTTTATGACTTTGAACTATTGGATTCACCTGTCATTTTGCTGCATGTTTAGACACTTTATGTCATCATATGATTTGCCCTGTGTAGTTTTACAAAGGCTATGTTTATACCAGGGCTACATATTTTGATAATTAATTAATACCCAAATTACGTAATCTGTCTTGCGTGTGCACCTTTCTTGACCTCTTTGAATGCCAAAAGAATACATATTTTCTGAGATATTCATAAAGGATGTAGATGCACACTTGAAAACCCTGCAACAAAGGTTCTCAAATCTTGTGTTTGGATCAGTTAATCAGCCACTCCTTTCAGGATCCTACTTAAATAAAACCTTTATTATCAGTTACAGGTGTGCGGGCAATGATGTCGAATCCTTCATAAGTCTGAAGACATTACTGGGTTGAACGTATGCACTTACTCTCTTGGAAACAAATAACAGTGAGGTGAAACTATATTTTAGTATTGAATATATATTTGTAATTGAATATTGGCTCAGCAATGATATAGCATATAGTATATAGTATAGTATATCAGAGTGTACACATCTATACATCTGCCTAAGTATATGCACTAAACACACTTTTTCAGTCAGATAGGATGAGTGGTGTTTGTGATCAGCATCTGTTGCACCTGGTACATATAACAAAGTCTCACTTGATCCCCTCTCCTCTAAGCACCTGTGCCTGATTCACCATTGTAGATCTACACAAGGCCTTTGACTCATCGCATGCAGATGTGATTCCATCAACATTATGCTTTCCTGGAGGTGTCAAATATTTGCACACAGATGTCCAGTAAACCCATGAGTTTTTGTAATAACCTAATTTGCCAATATTGCTAATATTGAATCTCATTGCCAATATCTAACCTCAAGCCTCAGACAATGAAATTATACATGTGTGTTTTCTATGGCAGATCAGTGGTATGAATATATTAACATCACTTACTCCTACGCGTGCCTTGAACTAATGAATATCAAATAGGAAGGATTGTGATCAGAAATGTAATGACTGCATATTTCTACATTGGACACTGTTGCATTGCAGACAACAGGGGGATTTGTGGAAGGTAGAAATATTGGTTTCATTCTCTCATTAATACATGGTTTTGTTTTCATTTTTAATTATAGATGTTTTCTCCTTTAATTATAGATGTTTTCATCTTTAATGATAGATTTAATTTCTATACCAACCCGATTTTACTATACTTAGTTTACATGATAACTAAACAGAATCCCTGTATAATTATAGAAGTTGACTTACCATTTCATCTAAACTCATGAGATCACATTGCACCCGATATTTCTTGTAAGTCGGGGTGGGTTCTGGTGGGGGTTCCCCTGCAATTTCTGCTTCTATTTCCTCTTCCAACTGCACCAGCAAAGGAGCCTGCATCCCATACTTGGCCCCTTGTCTGGCAACCTCCAGCATGCATAACACACAACTCCTGTCATTCTTCCTCAGAACAAGATCCTCAGTCTCAAACAATAAACAGTCTGGAAGCCCTATACCTCTGCACCAGGTGATAAAATTGGATATATTATCATAACATTGGAATGATCCTGGTTTGACATTTGCCCTATATTGAACCCCTTTATCAGAGAAGTTCATCTTAGTGGAATGTTGGTGGCGGCGGGGAAGGTTGCCCCCGTTCTCTTTTAATCTGTCCAGTATGAAGCTCTGTACATTATTAGCGTGTTGACAGAGCACCACTCCTGTCTCTAACTCCTCAAAGAAGTTATCCACGTTCATGGTGAGTCCATAGAGAGTGTTGAACCACTCTGAGAGGTCCTCCTTCATGGCATAGAGGTACTCATCCTTATCATTGTAAGCCTTCACCGACTTCCTCTCAAGAGTCAGCACACCGTCTCCTTGCGCCACATCCATCTTCTAAATGCTCTAAGTTAACAGATCAAATAAATAAAGTTTATATGAGTTTGCAAAGCACCACTCCTCTCCCGTCACAGCGAGCTACTTTTCCTGTCTGATCCATATCTCAAGTGAAACTCTTTACAGTTGTGACATGTGTAGGCAAATACACTGCGATAAATCAGCACATCCAACAGCATCCAGCATGGCCAGTCTGTCAACTTGGAAATAGCACAATCTATAATATCCCGCTTTGTGCTCTGTTTGATATCCTGTATATTTTAGGAGTTTCCTGTGCAGTTTAATGTCATGGAAGTTTTAGGCTGCCATTTCCGTTTTATGTTCAGCCCTATCATGCATTTCTTAAGTTGGGAGATGGAATTTCCTCATGGCTTCATGTACTTTCTCATTTCAGGGTTGGTGATCATTTCTGCGCTCCACTGCATCACAGGCTCTGGTAGCGTCTGCAACACATAATCATAAATCACTTTAATAACAGACATGAACACTTATTACAAAGTAATATGATAACATCAGCTTTTGATTTATTACAATAGAAAATTGACAGTCTCCGATTAGAATGATCACATTACATTAGTTTACAGTGTCTTTCACTTGGGACATTCTGTGTAATCATATCAATTCCGCCTGTTTACACAACATATACCAAGAATACGCGTCTTGTGCACACACTGTCAAATGCTTTAAATGTGTCACTTTGTCTGGAGCTTGACATATGTTACCCCTTTATCGACACCATCTCATGAGCTGCCATACACACAGGAATCCTATGCCTTTTTTTGACAATTTGGTTTGGATATTCATAACGAGAAAATCATGTTTTGAAAACTTAGCAAAGGGTAAGCCATTTATAAGACATTCACATTCGCTTACCTTTGCTCCTTGTGCTGCATTTGAGCGGAACAATAAATATTTCAGCACACAACGTGCCATAAATATAATATGCTATCTGTACTGGATGACGTGCAGAAAACACTGTTGTGATAACAGCTTGTATCATAATATATGGCACTTTGATCAGCCAGAAGTCTCTATATATGTGCAGTACACTACCGCACTGTAGTTTGATCCCCTATCGATCAGTGCAAAGCAGGGATCCGGATAACAGGCAGATCCCTGCATCGTTTACACCACTGCGGTATGAAGCAGTTGTGTACTGGAAGGTGACACGTTTGCTATGGGCCCCTTGTGCCGCCTGTATGTGCTCTCTCACTTTGAGGTTCAGTAAATATGTTTTAACTTAACATGAAATTTACACACTCACGTACCATTGATTTCATTACTAAATACGTATGTTCTTTTTTAGGTGCAGAAAAAATAGTATGCACGCCTATCTTTAATTCAAACACGATCCCTCAATTAAAATGATCTCATTACAAAATAAAACCGATATATTAGAAAGCTGGGAAATGATCACAGATAATTACCTGCATCCATTCACCCTTTTAATTTACATGATTTATGTGTTGGGAATTGTTGAGGTGGTTGGTTAGGCAGTTAATTCCCCCTCCAGCTGTGGGCAAGTCAACACCCTGATCAGTTACAAGGGCAAAGCGACACCCACACTGATTGTTTGTCGATTGGGAAACATCCTGATTGGCATTACCATCCAAAACTTTACATGTATTGAATTCCAGCCACGAAAATCTCCTGTTTGACAAAGTAAAGTTTTGATCATTGAACGGGAGAGTTCATATGTGATTTAAGCACCATACATACATGGTGTAATGGGGCCATATCCAAGGTGAATCCCCTTTGTTATGTGCCCTGTAGATTTTGCTAACATCCCACACTATATCTATTCTATGCCGGGGTGAAATTTCCCTAAAAGGTGTATAGTTTTTGAGAAAGACACCAAAGATGAGCCAAAGCTTTGTGTTTCATTCAAATTAAAATTGTTCAGTTGTATGGTAGTGCCAATTTTTTTGTATTAAAATCCCCCATAATGCCAATGAAGTGGTTTGAAGACATATAATAGCCAGGAGTTTATCTGATGACATACTTAACTCACCAATAGAAAGTCTTGACCATGTGTAAAACCAACTGTGGCCTTCTTAAGTAACTTGTCCCTCATCCCAAGACCCTTGTCATTCACAATATGAGACCAACCCTTTATGGGGGTGAAGTGAAGCGAAATTGGCATTTCTTTGTTTGGTGGTTTGACAATGGCTGAATGTAGTAAAAAGATACCATTGTAACATACCCCGGGGTAGGTTCTAAGGAGGAGACTGCAATCTTACCTCATACATAATATATTTAATATTGCTTGAAATAAAACAATTGTGCCTTTCCTGTTTAAGATAAAAGCACAAAAATAAAATAGATTCTACAAAACAGAACTACAAAGGAGTCTAATTATTATGCAGCAAAATAATCACCTTCTTCCCCTGCAAAAATGGACGCTTCTCAACTTTGAAGCACACTTAAGAGTGACACTTAGACAGACTGTGAAGGAGTAGAATGGAATGGTCTGATTATAGATCTTACTTGCTTATAGGGTAAAACCCTGCAGTAATTGCCAAAATAGCCAAGTGGGAAATCTGGAGAAATTGCCAAACTTGTAAATTGGTTGTAATCAAAGGGTCAATTTAAACGTCTTTTCAGTGAAACGCATTTGTTATGCAACAATGTAATGTTTCCGATCTGACTAATTTCCTGGCCCCTACACATTAAAGATATCTGCACCACCTGCATAATTAGTTTTGTATTCAATCCGCCCATATCATAGTTGTCTGTATCCAACTTTTACATGTTATGTTATGTATTAAGTGTGACATTTGATATGTATCAAATATAAATAGCATTTGAATAGCGTATTAATGTATTTAAGTCTGTGATACTATTATCAATCGTTGTGATGTTACCAATCATCATTGCACAGTAAAATATACTACAATACAGCTTTACCTTCTCTTCTGTGGTGACATTGATTTCTATATCGTTGCAGTCAAACTTTCTTCCATGAACCAATCTACGTGTCCATCTACTGATATTGAATCCTAATATCAAAGGTATATGGATGTCAATCTCGGAATGTATCCCTATATAGTGCAGAAATGCCAGGTGTGCGTGTAGACTGCTGGGTAACCTGATGTACACACGTTGCCATATCAGATTCTGGTGTACTTGTGTGTCTGTCATTTGCTCTGTAATCACTGATGTCAACATGGGACACAGATAGATAGCACACGTATGGCACAACTCCAAACTATCGTCTGCTCTCATACACACCACAAATTTGTTACACTTTTTCGCTTGTATTAATTTTAGGATATCATTCGAACCACCTATTTTTCTTGGCCTATTTTCTGGGACAGTACTCAAAACATATTTCACTCTTTATGTTTTGTAACATTTGCTCTAGTTTGGAAAAGAAGCGAAAATAGAAGTATTAAAAAGTAGCTGAATGGTTAGCTACCCCTTCAAGTGGTGAAGTCCTTCAATGACCCATCGCTCATCTTATTTAACTTGTCAACCTTGTTCAAACTTGCGCAACATGTTGAATACTTTGAAAAGACATGCACATTCCTGGTGTTCAAACTTTTACATTTCTTTATGATACTTTGGTAAGTGCCTCCATCCATCAGTTGGACTTTTATTCCTTTTGTAAAATTAAAATGGTGTCATCTGGAAAAGTGCTGTTTTTTCACTTTTTAAAAAGGGAGGGCCGGGTGATACTAGTAATTCACGCTCAGATGATAGCTTTATATTATTTGCCATATATATATATATAGCATCGCTGTTATCCAGAGAGCCCATATGATAGCTAATACAATGGCTTATTAACTATGATAGACTATTTGTAGAGATACACGGAAGTGGAATGTCATCAAATCCCACCATAATCTTAATCACGGATCAAACTGTCCAATTCGATAGTAGGACTAGATAGTTATAAACACAAGGCTTTCCATGAACATAACTGCATTATTTATTATGATAATCACGTAGTTATATATCAGAATGTATTATGAGTGGTCTGAGGAATAAAATATATTTCTCCAATTTTGTGCAATTTGGAAAAGTTTCACGTTTTAAATGTAAAGATTGTAAATGTCGCTGTGATGGCTTAGCCTATTATTATTTAATTCAATAAATCTAACCTAAAATGTTAACAATGAACAATGGATTCTGACAGCATTTGATTTAATGCTCTAAACTTGCCTGTTATTGTCTGACCAGATGTTGAGTACAACGCCATTTGCATGATGATCACCGCTAATTTGGCGCCAGAGCTCATACTCGGGAGCAGACGACATTTTGTCGAATTGACTCATGGGATTGAATTATAAACTGGCGTTATTTATTGCTTAATTAGACCCGAAATTAAACATAACAGCATATTCTTTCATGAATTAGTTAAAATCTCAGTGCATATTAACTCAATGTATACTTTCGCTTGATCACTGTCCTCGAGTACTGGTAGATCCGATTCCGATGACAAAAGGCACCGCATTGATTAATTTCAAAGCTTCCCAAAGCGCTAAAAGATAAAAGAGAAAAGGCAATGCCCCGTGTGAACCAAGAGATTGCCAACATAATACTGAGATAGTTCCATAAGAATAACAATACTGCACCTGTTTCACCAAGTATTCAAGTGACAATGATCTGTGTCACACATTTTAGCAAAAAAAAGCATCCACATGTGGAATATGAGCGACGGTACATGTGTTGGTTGGTGGGTGGGATCTAGCATGTCATATCACGGCGGGGAATCTATTCATTATGATACACCTGTTTTTTCAGAGATGCGTGGAAATTGGCAAGTTGTTCAATTATGACAGACTGGTGTATATGTAATTGCCCAGATTATGACCATCTTGGCATGTGATCAAATGATGAGAACTGTTACAGATACGTGTATTAACTCTTTATGTGCCTTATACAGAAAAATGATGTCGATAAATATATAATGTACATATCATAAGATTCAGACCATTTATCCCTGGCCAAAATGTTACAGAGTTATTCTTGTTTGTTTATCAAGTATATATCTGGAAGCTATATTACCATTATCAGAATATAGGATTTCCATAAATCACTAATATTATAATACAGCATTTCCAGAAATCACTTGAACTTCGCCTGCGCATTGTTAAAGAAATGTGCTTAACATTGAAAAGAAATGTACTTAACATCTTTTCGTGTATCAATCGACGTTAAATAGATAAGAGTGGTGAGAGGAGATATAGTCCATGATATATTCACATTTTGTTTTTTAGTGAATCATCATTACATCTAACCTTATCAGTATCGGAAAGTAGGACATCTACATCTTAAATTTGATAACTCATGCCCTTGTGAAATATTGAAATATTGCTCAATCATACAACGGAATCAAACTCTTACCAGGGGTCTACAAATCTTTTCTTTATAGGTCCCTGTGTATCGCTAGGTTTTTCTCGCCTTAACTTCCACGATATCTGGACAATTATATGCCAGGAAATAACAAGACCCGTCTCACAAAGGAGCTGCGTGCACACATCAAATCCATGTTTTCACAGCATTTATGCTATTTTCCGCCTGATAACAAGTTTCTCACACATAACCACACTTTGATGAGACATAAGCGGAGTCTGTATTCAAATGAAAGCCAAAAGAGTCATCAAGGGCGGTTTGGATTCATCCATTCATCAAGGCTAGGATGTTTTAATGTCAGCGGGCGCCAGCAGCAGGCCACAGGGGGACTCTCACCCCGGGCGAACGATGCGCATCCAAAATCACATGCATTTTCAGACTGGCAATAGTATTTTGGGCATGCTTTAAACCCATATTACAATATGTGCTTGGAAATAATTAAATGATATAAAAATAATTGAATAATTAATTCAATATCTGTATTCTCAAAACAAACCTGACTTACCTGAAGCAAGGCAATATCAAAGTTGTAACCGCTGTGTTGTTTGTAATATATTTTATATTAATAATATTACACCATATAAATGTGCGCCCGCCCATAGACCAGTCCGGTTATATACTCCATAATTAATACCAGTTCAGAGAAATAATTACCTGCTAACCGCTTTATCCAGTAAACAACCAGGTCATTTTTTTTCTTCTAAATATGACGTCAATTCCCAATCGGATTGACCACATAAATATATTAGAATGTTATTGAGCGTTTATAAAAGGTATTGACTTCAAACCTGTCAACAGATATAAGACTTGCATTTCTTAATGGCAAAGCACCATGTGTGTTGTGGTAGATGTGTGTTGTGGTAGATGTGTGTTGTGGTAGCATAGCTGTGTGTTTAGGTAGATGTGTGTTGTGGTAGGAAGCCCCTGTGTCTGCATGTACCTTCGGGTGCACTCTCCTTTTCTCAGTTTCTGTCTTTCAGATAGGCATCACCGCCTCAGGCACCAACATACACACTATGTCCGAAGTGTAAATAAGTCTAAATGTATTCTAGTTTAATAACCTTTAACATAGATCACCACATAAGACACTCTGAATCGTAGAGATATGTTTGTTTTTTTTTTGTGTTTTTTTTTCATTTTAGAGAACTTTTAATGATTCCTATATAAATGACATTGGTATAAATACCAATGTCATTGGTATGACATTGGTATAAATATAAATTGATCTTAATTGTATGCACTAAGGCTATATAATCTTGCAGTGTGAAGCATATGGGTCACTCTAGCAAACATCATTAATTGTGTCATTAATATGTGTATAGATAAAATGAGAAAAGTAAGTATAATAGAGCCATTCTCGTAACTCATGATAATGCATGGTAGTAGCACCAGACTGCGACTCTGACAAACCTCTTAATGCCCATGACCAGAATGACCTGTGCTACATTACCTATCATTTCACATGTATGCTTTGCAGAGTCTAAACATTATTTTGAACAGGATCAAGCAACACAGATAGATAGGCCTTTGTCCACATTGCTATTTGTCAGGTTAACTTGAATAACCTCAATGTAATTTTTCTCTAATTCAGTAGAATCACGAGAACCAATTCTTATCGTTTGCATTTGCACAATGTATTATGCTATAATTTTAATACTCATAAATTTCCCCAACCATATTATACACAATGGAACAGAATGTGCATTCTTCAAACCCAAAATTATGAGGCACAATAAAGGTTCGGAATGGTTCGCCTATGTCATGTGTAAAACAGGTAAATGATGTATGAATGAAATGAATTCTTTGACCTAATTCAATGTTCCTGAGTGCATATCAATGAGCTGTGAATTCAACCTGAAAAAACAGCTTTATGGAAATATCAGAAAATATAGTGCCGTGGGTGCTATCCTATTGCTCGGGGCTGTCAAAAATGAATGTCAGGCAGGTTTTGTCTCCTTGGCAACCGAACTAAATTCCTGGAAATATACCTTTTTGCCATATCACCTCCAAGTGAGCAATGCAAGTTATACAAATCCTGCTGCTTCCTACTCAACGTGGATTCTTAACCGAAATGAAATCCCTGACCTATTATATATTGCTTAATATTGTCATAACACATTGCTTATTAATTGATAATTGACATCTCTTACTTTATATTCTGACGTCTATGCCTTGGGTTAAGTAGTTTAAAGTCATGGATAAGTCCAGATGATTATCAAAATCTTCTAAATATTATTTCAGCGATTTTGAAGAACACCATCAACGCCATTTGAAAGGCTAGAAATCAAAACTTATTTGAGAAATCACTTTTAAATCGGTGACACTGGATTTCCCATTTTAGAAGGGGATTTTGAAATAGATATCATATCAATGAAGTGTCATATTTCTAAAGGATATCATCAGGACATGTCACTCAAACTATAAGACAAATACAAATTCCCACATGTGGTGATAACTATAATTGGCCATTTGGAGCATAACTTAGAAGACATAAATGTCTTATCTCCAAGCTTCCACTCAAACGTTATAATCTGCATAAACAATACTTGTTGACTATCATATTCTTATATTGCATTTATATTGATTATCTTACCAATCTAATTGTCACGTCAGGAACATCCGCCTCTTACATAATCATGAAATCAAATATCTACTATATATATATATATTACATATATACTTCCGCTGTTCATCTTCACTTGAAGATTTTGAGCTGATTATTTCACACAGACACATTTATATGATGTGGCACCATGTAGATAGATGAGATGAGATATATAGTGTCTCACCAGATACATGAGGTGGCATCCATAGTGTCTAACCAGATACATGAGGTGGCATCCATAGTGTCTAACCAGATACATGAGGTGGCATCCATAGTGTCTAAACAGATACATGAGGTGGCATCCATAGTGTCTAAACAGATACATGAGGTGGCATCCATAGTGTCTCACCTTGTAGATAGATGAGGTAAGATATATAGTGTCTGTTCAGATACATGAGGTGGCATCCATAGTGTCTCACCAGATACATGAGGTGGCATCCATAGTGTCTAAACAGATACATGAGGTGGCATCCATAGTGTCTCACCTTGTAGATAGATGAGGTAAGATATATAGTGTCTGTTCAGATACATGAGGTGGCATCCATAGTGTCTCACCAGATACATGAGGTGGCATCCATAGTGTCTAACCAGATACATGAGGTGGCATCCATAGTGTCTCACCATGTCATCAGATACATGAGGTGGCATCCATAGTGTCTACCCAGATACATGAGGTGGCATCCATAGTGTCTCACCAGATACATGAGGTGGCATCCATAGTGTCTCACCAGATACATGAGGTGGCATCCATAGTGTCTCACCATGTCATCAGATACATGAGGTGGCATCCATAGTGTCTAACCAGATGCATGAGGTGGCATCCATAGTGTCTCACCAGATACATGAGGTGGCATCCATAGTGTCTCACCAGATACATGAGGTGGCATCCATAGTGTCTCACCATGTCATCAGATACATGAGGTGGCATCCATAGTGTCTCACCAGATACATGAGGTGGCATCCATAGTGTCTCACCAGATACATGAGGTGGCATCCATAGTGTCTAAACAGATACATGAGGTGGCATCCATAGTGTCTCACCTTGTAGATAGATGAGGTAAGATATATAGTGTCTGTTCAGATACATGAGGTGGCATCCATAGTGTCTCACCAGATACATGAGGTGGCATCCATAGTGTCTAAACAGATACATGAGGTGGCATCCATAGTGTCTCACCATGTCATCAGATACATGAGGTGGCATCCATAGTGTCTAACCAGATACATGAGGTGGCATCCATAGTGTCTAACCAGATACATGAGGTGGCATCCATAGTGTCTCACCAGATACATGAGGTGGCATCCATAGTGTCTCACCATGTCATCAGATACATGAGGTGGCATCCATAGTGTCTAACCAGATGCATGAGGTGGCATCCATAGTGTCTCACCAGATACATGAGGTGGCATCCATAGTGTCTCACCAGATACATGAGGTGGCATCCATAGTGTCTCACCATGTCATCAGATACATGAGGTGGCATCCATAGTGTCTCACCAGATACATGAGGTGGCATCCATAGTGTCTACCCAGATACATGAGGTGGCATCCATAGTGTCTACCCAGATACATGAGGTGGCATCCATAGTGTCTCACCATGTCATCAGATACATGAGGTGGCATCCATAGTGTCTACCCAGATACATGAGGTGGCATCCATAGTGTCTCACCATGTCATCAGATACATGAGGTGGCATCCATAGTGTCTCACCATGTCATCAGATACATGAGATGACATCCATAGTGTCTCACCAGATGCATGAGGTGGCATCCATAGCGTCTACCCAGATGCATGAGGTGGCATCCATAGTGTCTCACCATGTCATCAGATACATGAGGTGGCATCCATAGTGTCTCACCATGTCATCAGATACATGAGGTGGCATCCATAGTGTCTCACCATGTCATCAGATGCATGAGGTGGCATCCATAGTGTCTCACCATGTCATCAGATACATGAGGTGGCATCCATAGTGTCTCACCAGATACATGAGGTGGCATCCATAGTGTCTCACCATGTCATCAGATACATGAGGTGGCATCCATAGTGTCTCACCATGTCATCAGATGCATGAGGTGGCATCCATAGTGTCTCACCATGTCATCAGATACATGAGGTGGCATCCATAGTGTCTCACCAGATACATGAGGTGGCATCCATAGTGTCTCACCATGTCATCAGATACATGAGGTGGCATAAATAGTGTCTCACCATGTCATCAGATGCATGAGGTGGCATCCATAGTGTCTCACCATGTCATCAGATACATGAGGTGGCATCCATAGTGTCTCACCAGATACATGAGGTGGCATCCATAGTGTCTCACCATGTCATCAGATACATGAGGTGGCATCCATAGTGTCTCACCATGTCATCAGATGCATGAGGTGGCATCCATAGTGTCTCACCATGTCATCAGATACATGAGGTGGCATCCATAGTGTCTCACCAGATACATGAGGTGGCATCCATAGTGTTTCACCATGTCATCAGATACATGAGGTGGCATCCATAGTGTCTCACCAGATACATGAGGTGGCATCCATAGTGTCTACCCAGATACATGAGGTGGCATCCATAGTGTCTCACCAGATACATGAGGTGGCATCCATAGTGTCTCACCAGATACATGAGGTGGCATCCATAGTGTCTACCCAGATACATGAGGTGGCATCCATAGTGTCTCACCATGCCATCAGATACATGAGGTGGCATCTATAGTGTCTACCCAGATACATGAGGTGGCATCCATAGTGTCTCACCAGATACATGAGGTGGCATCCATAGTGTCTCACCAGATACATGAGGTGGCATCCATAGTGTCTCACCAGATACATGAGGTGGCATCCATAGTGTCTAACCAGATACATGAGGTGGCATCCATAGTGTCTAACCAGATGCATGAGGTGGCATCCATAGTGTCTCACCAGATGCATGAGGTGGCATCCATAGTGTCTACCCAGATACATGAGGTGGCATCTATAGTGTCTACCCAGATACATGAGGTGGCATCCATAGTGTCTCACCAGATGCATGAGGTGGCATCCATAGTGTCTACCCAGATACATGAGGTGGCATCCATAGTGTCTACCCAGATACATGAGGTGGCATCTATAGTGTCTACCCAGATGCATGAGGTGGCATCTATAGTGTCTACCCAGATGCATGAGGTGGCAACTATAGTTGTATCGTGTCCATTGTGTTATGCTTGTGGGCAGTGCAGTGAGCCTCTGCTGATGTGAATCGTTTAGCTCTCAGTTGATGATGGGACACCATGGTGACAGGTGCTATGGCGACAACTTGCTTAGATGGCCCTGCTCTTATGACTGCGATCATCTGCTCGTACTATCAGATTTCTGCAGAGCAGAAGTTTCAGATCAGCCTTCTCTCTTAATCTGCCAAATTAGCAGGGCCTGTCCCCTCCTGCACACCTTATACTAGTGTAGTTAGTTATCAAATACTCTGAGCCTTTCTGTGAGATGATTTCCTTCCCGTGATTGTGATATAGATCGTCTTTGTACAGGAAATTTGGTTAAGTTGACAATTCACTGTACTAAATAATTATCATTATGAATCATTCCGTTACTTAAATTTAAACAGACGTAGACAATAGAAGCAGAATGATTATGCTTCAATTCTAGAATTATAGTAATAATCATTCATCATTTTCTCAACAAAAATTGGCAAGCCAAACAAGCACATGTTTATTACAAAACAAACAGTCAGTGGAATCCTGCCAATTAAAAAATATGCAGAGTGTTAATCAGGATATGGTCCCCTCCATCCCATCTGGCCAGTAATATCCACCATTTTGATACTGACAATGATCATTTTTCCCGGGCAATTAATTCTACTTAGATCTTGCACCTCAGACAAAGTACCCAGGTCACGTGATTTGATTAGATCAGAGCAGTGCTCGCCATATTGGCGACACGAGACCGGGATGAGCTCTCCGCAACAGGAAGATGTCAGATTGTCGTCTGCTCCAAAATGTGGCTTACAATGCATCATTTCATTTCAAAACGATTAATAAATCTGACAGGAAAACATTCAAACTTGTCAAAATAACACATTTTTCAAAAGAAAATTGATGGCTGAGATAAAAAAATAAGTTTGTACAGCAGATTTATACATAATGACGTTCTACAGAGCGCTGAAATGCCCAGAAAGCAGACTACCATAATATCCTCGTATGATAAAGGTCACCTTGGAAATATATATAATTCAGCTTTTCCGGTCAAATGTCCAGACCAAGTCCCAGTGGAAATCAGGACAGAGATTTGTCCTTGTAACCTCCCCTCGTCTGCACTGTATACACGAAACACTAATTTATCGTTCACTTGACTGATGCACTAAACTAGTTCCCAATCATCATGAAATGCTAATCACGCCTACATACCTGGGTTGCATCAAAACATCTTTATCTAAAAGATATATGTGGATCATTATTAGAAAATAAATTGATATAATAAACTGAGAGATTATAAAAGATAAGGTGGCATATTAGTAATTCCAAAAAGATACATTTCTTGAGAAATAAATATGTATCTAAATGTATATATCAATAATAAAATAACTTTAACTTGGGTACAGGGTACACGATGAAAAAATATGGCAATAATAATTTGTAACGTAGGGGAGGCAAAAAAAAAGATCTACACATGGAGGAAAATGTGACTTGTTGTTGGAAATCGGCAATGAGCCACATACAACATGATGGGACCCTGATGCACACATTCCAGCTACAATATATCGCTGTACATGTAAAGTAAAGTAGTTATATGTTCTCCATAGCAGCGATGATCAATGGTCTAATTTTCCAAGATAAATATTGGTGTAATCTTGAAAAACACAAAACAAAGCTCAAGTGTAATATGTACACAATCGTGCACTGAACGGTAACATTGAGATATTTCTATCGTATCACTTTTTAAATATTTAAAAATATTTAATATTTAAAATATTTAATTAATTTAAAATATTTAATTAATATTTAAAAAGTTCTCTTTAAAACCTCATATATTGAGTTTTGATAAAGGCAATTCTTAATTTACAAATACTTGCAGTATAATTTCTTTGTCAGTGATTGTCAGTTCCACCTGCAGACCATAAATCAGAATATCTTGCCATGATGCCTCCTGTAGATAATCCACCATCATTGCATTCCTCGATCGCCTGCCACAGTGATAGGAATCCTCACTAGTTCTCAAACATTCACACAGGTGGAGCTTCACTTGCAAATCTATCACTCTATTTGTTTGATCTGTGAACTTCTGTGATAAACTGACCCCATTTTCTGACCTGAGGAAGTGAAGTAAGTTATCGTTTGTGTTGGTGTGGAAGTCATTACCTCTACCTATCTAGCCACCCTTGACTTCTGCTTCAAGTGGGCTGGTTATTTACTGCCCATTACCACTTTCACCTGCCCGAGAAAGCAGCACAAACTGAGCATGCAGCATAAATTGCTATTCTGATGAATGCCAGTAAATACTGTTTCAGAGAATGCCAGGCTAATTGCCTGATGTTGATTCAATAGCAGGGCAAAACTTGTGTTGGTTATAACATTTACCACAGACACCACAATCTGACAATTCCATATGAAGCAATTCGAATAAATATACGCAACAGAAACTGACATATGACAAATGCCAATGTATCAAGTCAGTTTCCCATACCTATGATCTCTATCGTAAATTACATGAGACCGGTTTACATGAAATACGATATTACATGGTTATTATAGAATATAAGCTAAATGTCATAACTATCGTTGGGAATGCCGTACTGACATACAGGCATTGGATTTGCAGAAGAAAAATAGACATCGCCTATCTCTGGTATAAAGTTTAGTCTTTCACTTGCTCTGTCTAGGTAACACTTCACAAACACGCTCTCTTATGTGAACAGGCAGAGCTGCATCTAGGCCAGCCTCTATTCACTAATAATACCAGAAGTCCAGGTCAGACCAGGTCAGCCCCGGTAACACAGGCAAATAGTGTGAGCCATAAAGGCTTCCAATCACGTGACCACCCTAGCAGGATGTGACAAGCTGACCAGGAAGTTCGTAAGGTCATTGACGGGAAGTGAGGTCAAGTATCAGATGCTTGCATCAAATAGATTGCACAGAGTGTGTCAATATTATTATTCCATAGAATAGAACTAATTTCACAAGATATACAAATGATGCGTGCATCTTTACAAAAATGTGACTAACAACAATCCTGACCCAATAATATACATGTGCAAAATGTATTCACGTCACTCAGTTCTCTCCATACTGGATGCAGAGTACATTGTTCACAGCGCCTCCTAGAGAGTGCCCTGGGAAGCACGTGGTGGTTGGCAATTTGCAGGGTCCTGCTGAGGGCAATTTCATTTCCCTGCTGCAAAGATATGAGCTCTGTATCATGTCAGCACCATGATTTGTCCAGGCTCAAAGCAGGTGAGCGCCTGTAAACCACCACAATGGCTCCAAGACCTCGGAATCATCTTCAAAGGATTTCAATGCAACAGAAATAAGTGTAATAGCCCTCTTTCATCGTGTTATAAATTGATGAATAATCATGGTCTTGGCAAAAAAAGAAAAACTTTTCAATCTTCAATTCTGTCATAACCAGATAACAGATTACAAAGATAACATTTGTTTTGTATTCCTTGCCCATTTTAGAGAGGACAATATATATATTATGCTGAACAAAAATGTTCAGTACATGAAAAGGGTCCAAATGGAGCAAACATTCTTTATGGTTTGTTTGAACTGTTTGAACAGTTATAATTTGCAACACTGGCCCTCTCTTTATACCACAGACACTATTGACATAGACACAACCGGAAATTGAACCACCATTTCCACTCAGACTCTCGCGTGAATTGACCAGACTTCATAGGCCGCCATGATTACACTTACTACAGGACCTAACAAGGATGTTGACCATAGAAAATTATCAATTTGTAAATGGTAATTGATATTAAGAGAAACATATTCAATGTTATTCAAACCATTTGAAAATACTTAATTTATTTAAGGAAATAACATGGCCAGATATTTGCTTATAATTAATCCCTTTACTATTTGAGCAGTTCAGTCTAAATGATTTGTTCTGTCATGTGAAAATATCAATTTGTAAATTGAAAGTGGTCTCGAGATATAAAAGTGATTTTTCACCTTCACTGTACATTAATTTGACTTGCTTCACAGGAAGCCAATACCAATGATAACGATCGGCTATTTCGAGAGCAGCTCAAAAGAGGCGAGTCTTTGGAATATGGGCTACCTGTAAACCAAATGATATAACAATATTTTTGATCTCAGCCTTGTGCCTATATGCAGTATTGATGTATATGAACAATTGACATAAAAACTATTGCAGCACATTTCTGTCATTGTATTGTTTAAAATCAAAGTAATAATAATTAGGTATATCCTAAAAAAGGTTAATATCCATACAATGCTAAGATAGCAAAGCATCTTTAAAACTGTAAACCTTAACATTTGTTTTCTTACAATATTTCTTCCATGAAGTTACCATATTTGTTTCAAGAGAAATGAAAAAAAGTTTGTGATTGAGTGCTGGAACATGCACCCAATAGATATGATTATTCCCAAGAAAGTTAACAAATTATGTGCCCCCGTTGCTTTATTGCTTATAATGTTTGCAAAGAATGACAAGGCAAGTCACACTCAACTGGGCACAGAACTAAAATAGTATTCTGTGGGACACTTTTCATTTCTAAAATTCTGCTGACAGGATCACAGATTTTTTTCTATCTTTGTACAAGGGCTCTTAGATTGGGCAGAAATAAGAACCGATGTAAGACTAGAATATGTTTTGAAATATAAAATCTAAGGATTTGATTGCGCAGATCAAAAATATTCACGCTTTAAGGTCATAAAAGTAAAATTTACAACTTTACAATTGGATTAAAATGTTATCATCCAAAGTTGTGATTTCTGCTTTCACTCCTTCAGTTGTATCTGACAGGTGGGAGAATTGACATTGCAATGATCAAACAATTTCAACACTATCTTAGCTTTTCAAAAAATCTGTTCATTAAACAATCTGATTTCCCATTCACCAAGTGTAGACTATATTTATGAGTATGATGTAACAGTCAGAATGTTTCTACATATACAATAATCTAAGATTAGCTTTCAGGCAAATAAATCACATATTAATCTCTCTCTTAATCCAATATACGCAGACTAGATGTGGCAATCTATGTTACATTCCTGGGTATGTCCTTTATCGATATTTGTAGGAAATGCCCGCCTATCTACGTAGTCACAGCATCATTGCATAGTACTTGCCTTGTTTGGTATTTATGTTAGTGCCAAGATCTGTGCGATCTCCAAGTAGATACGATGTAAGCCATGCAATGTTATGAATGGACAAGTAGGTCCCTTTTAAGAATATTTGATGTTTACTATGTGATTACTAAGTTATGCAATAACTAATTTCATAAATTCTAATATTGTAGTGGAAAATATTAAACACATACCTTCATCGATCTGTTTTCATGCCGGAAATGTGTAAATAATTGCTCATACTTAAGAAATATATATGTATATAGACATGCCTAGACATCAAAAAAATTCCCTTTTAATGTAATGAAACGTTATGTTGTAAGAAGTGGCACGATAGAGGTGGAGTGGGCATGACCGCCTGAACGCTCACACCAGGAGTCCTTGTTCATTTTTTCTCCTATGACTTAAATGATCATATGAATAGTCCTGGACACAAGTGCGTGTACAGCAGGCAACAAACCTCAAGAGGCTTACAAAAAGAAACGGCGCATTGGCCAGAATTGCCTGGTTCAAATCTCAAGAGACCTGCAGTTGGCAACATAAGGACCAGTGGTGTACCATTCGTTTCACCTGAACGCCAATCACTTGTTATTATTTCCATTTGCAAAATTACCTACCTCCATTGACTTTGCCAAGTTTGTAATCCATCACTTCAGATCTCCGCAACGGGAAATCATTGCACTATTTAAATAGACCTTTCCAATCTATACAAGTAATGCACAACGATTATACCAACAAAACATTGTTTTGTTTCAAAATGATAAACATAACATTTCTGTGCAAATAAAATTTAGAAGTTTTGTGGTTTTTTATTGTCCTACTCAATAATTGATATCAGAAACCATAACATTTAGAAGCTGCAGATCATTTGGTATATATTAAATGGCAATCATTTGTGTTCGATGGCGCGATTGCGTGTCTTATATGACTCTATATAAAGCTCAGTATGGTGGCATCCAATAGATAACCAATGCCTCTATAACCCTATAACCCATACCATGTCTTACTGTGGCGACAGCAGTCTGAACAATGGCATGCAGGACTCCATGATCCCCCATGCTTTATAATGCCCATGTCTGACCCTCACCCCCTTTTTCCATTTCTATGAAAACACATTGCAAAATCAATTCAATAATCTAGTACATTTTCAAACGAACGAATTGAACAAATAGATAGAAATATGTCCTCACCTTCAGTTATCTTGGCGTATCCTACAGCATTCTAGCTTGATGTCATTACATACCTGTACAATATATACTCTGGCATGAAGCCCTATTTGCCATAAGTCTGTAAGCTAACATTGTAAATATAAAGTTAATCAACCTTATCCAAGACTGTGCTCAAGCAATTAAAGTATGGACACTTGCCAATGAGAATCGTTCCTCATACAAAACAAGACCATTAATTACCAGAGGAGAGGTCCACCTGACAATATTCCAAACCGGATGTGGCAAATATAGGTGAACTTCCGTCGAATATTGTTACTTTCACCCAGAATGTCCCCCTTTATAAGATTCTGAGGATGTTTGCCATCGATGGTGATGAAGCTGGCTCAGATACCACGCCTATCTGCTACAAATGTCCAGTGGCCTGCATCCAGACCCACAGATGCCAATAACCGCCAGCCTCAATCTTCCCACCACAAACAAGCCAGTCTTACAAAGTGTCTTTTTATGAGATGCTCCAGTGTCTCTCAGTCGTAATTCACCTTAACTTAATCACATTGTTCACCATTTCAATTATTTTAGGGACACATATTATGAGGCCTGACTCCATAGTGTCAGAAAGCTATAGATGCACGAGATTAAAACCAGACTTGGCGCCAGTTTTGACATGTCTGAAAACACTAATACCAGTTTCTTGCTTTGGGGGAATCAAAGACTGTCTTTTTATTGTATTGGTATACACAGATATGTCTTAATCAAATAAGGTTAAATGTTCTATCAAATAAAAAAAACCTGACCCTCTCAATAAGGTAAATCAAATATTCTTAATCTAATCCACTTATTGTAAAGAAAGGAACTCTATTAAAGTTCATTTCTTTTTCTTCAATACTCAGTATCAATTGATATATAGTAACTGAACACTAATGAATACAATGAACATAATTATGAATAAATCAGTTTGGAATTCTAAGCTTTAAGTATATTTCCTGATCTGATATTGGTTGATCAAAGGTAACACCCTTCGCCTGGATACCTTAATCATTCGCCACAATGCTTTGCCCTCAAAGGATATATTGCTTGCATTAAAGAGGGACAAGTAATCCATCCGATATTAACAGGTCAATGATTAAACTACCCTAATCCGACTGAGGAAGGTGCCTGTCTGCTTGAATTAACTAAATCAATGCAATTAGGTTCTGCTTGTATCGCAAAAGGGGCTACAGTGTTAATGATAATGCATTGAATCTGAGTGAAATATTAGCAAGTGATTATTATATAGGATTGATTTAATCATATTAATTATTGTGTATAGTTCCAGAGTAGCCATATCAAATTATTTATTTCAACAATAAAACATGACATGTTTTTACCTGACTTCGAGGTGAATCACTGGTAAGGAACATCAAAAGTTGAATAAGGCATACCGACACAAGCATTCGTACCTTTGATATTACTTTCAAGATCAGTTGTGATACAGTCATGTTGTCAAAGCACCGAAAACAAGATGGCAGAATGTTGATCCAATATTGCATCAAAACCTCTTATTATATATAATAAGGGCCTTCCTGACACGTAATGAAATGTAAGGCTAAACTTAATTTACATCTTGAGAGCTATTTTATATACGCTGCCACAGTCACGGAAACCCTCCAGGTTAAACACAGGCACTCATTTCTGGGTTAATTTATGATGATCTGCAATATTTACATGGGAATGTGATTTGGCTTTCTTTGAGAAACGCTCGGGAAAAAAACATTGAGGGAAAACCGTTCAGACATGCATGCAATCCCTGCATTGCATTATGTATGAAGGTGGTCTCACCAAAATAATGTTATTGTTTATATAAGTAACAGTTACCAAAGTAACAAGACATCGATATGACAACAATGGTAACACGAGCAGATAAAACACAATTGTTCCCAGATCGAGGCTGGCATCCGGCCAGAATTAGACATGACATGCACCCTGGCCACGAAAACCAATCCATGTTGTCCATCCAACTTACACATATTATCAACATTTCCCTGATATCAGGTTTGAAACCATTTCATGCACCCTGGCAAGCTTAGTTCATAACAAATATCGAGATTTACCTCAAATGCCCCACTACACCACACTATCATCACACAAGTATGTGATGTCTTTTCAGAATCGTGCCCAACATTGTTTTCATCAAATTAATTAAGACACAGTTGCAGACAAACAATGCTGCTTTTCATGTATCTAGACCATTAATATTATGATCTAGCAAACATATATATATAGATCATTGTGGAAGTGCTATATGAGGCAGGGAGCAGTGGGGTCAGCAGACATCCTGACACACTGCTGTGTTTACACAGGGTTCTGTGTGCTTCCCTGGTGAAGCCACATGACACTCATCATCACTGTCAATTATGACATAAATATGTGGCATTATACCATTAATGTTTGTCTCCTCGTTCTGTGCTCCATATTCCTGTCCATGATACTAATAAAAACTATTTCACCACTTGTTAGTGCTTGAATCCGGGCACTGGGTTTACTGAATGTAATAACATGAACACTAATTACATTGTTACATGTTAAGGAGGTTAAACCTTATTACAATTAATTGTCTGTTTCAAAAAACTTAGATATTTCCATTCCATTATATGAAACGAAAAATAATATATTGCAAGATATACATTTAATATCAAATCTGAATTATCTGATTGAAATCTAGATTTCAGTCGTCACTAATTGATAAATGCTCAAAGAATATATGAGATGAAAATATGACTATATGAAAGCAAACATTTACCTTATTATTCTATTATTCTGATATTCATATTCATATATTCATTTTAATTGTTTTTGCAGATATGTGATATTAGTGAGACTGTTATTGGGATCAGTTGTCATCCATCATAAGCACCAATTGCAGTCTGGGTATTGCCTCAATTAGTCTTACACTGGTGACATTGGGTCCCACAGTCATGCACTAATTTTACTTCAATATACCATTGACACCATTCTGTATGGCCCAATTAACGCCAAACACAATATGGCTGTTCTTTTGGAAAAGGAATGTTCCATGCCATATAATTAAGCTTTGTCAATATATATATTACCTAATCCAATCCCAGGCCTGCTTCACACAGACATGATGTCTGGCACTTCACCGCCAGTCTCACCCCTCATATCGTTAGTCTCACCTCACCTTGGGAGGTCAATCTGAGATATTACCCCTAATTATGATGATGTCCTGTCAATTAAGTGTCTATGAGAAATTTCCACTCCCAAGGTGGAGAGTACCTGAACCAGACCTAGGAATAGGAGATATCAATGTGAGATGGGGATCCAGTATCGACGGGAGAATGGTATCAATTAATACCTTCAAGATCTTAAGTAGTATTAAAACTTACTCTTAGAAGTGTAAATCAAAAGCAAGTCTCAAAAGCAAGAATACAGGGCATATAATAATATGGTAATGAATAAATAAGATATCATGTGTCATTTCATATAGGGGCGATATTCTGCCAAATCACATAGAGACATGGAGGCATCACATATTGCAGGATATAAATAAACCACTCTGGTCTTATCATCCAGTAATAAATATATGAATTAACTATTATATGTTTACCCCTGCTCTATCCTGAGCTGCAGAATATCATAGTTATGCGCTGCAGAGAAAGATATGGCAGGCAGAATATATGACGTGGGAAGCGGAATGCAGGTGTGAAGCCCTCCCTTCTACTGTGACAAAGCCTTCCTTTGTCGAGTGGATACATGATCCAGGCCTAGGTGGGGGATGCCCTGAGATACGGACATGGCTGGTGTGGGATGGTGGCTGGGATGCTGAGAGGAATTCCTCTCTGCTGCTGAGGCAGAGGTAATGATGTCATACCTGATATACTTATGCAACTTACTCTCTCTATCTGCATGACTACATGCACACGTGCGCTGAAATACCTGCTCTACTGGGTGTGTGATACACCTTACCCAGACTTAAAAAGTGTTTTTCAAGATATCAATGTGATGGGGATTCATTATAAATGATGTGTTTGCTATATGAAGGCTTTCTGCACGATGTGATCAATATGGCGTTCTGGTTTGGGTAGTTTTCCACACCAGAGATCTAAGCTCATTTTTGTTACATAAGCTAACTGTCTGCTTCCTGTAGTTGCTGTGGTCTGTCTGCTGCATTATGAGGGGAAAAAAACTTTGGTCTGAGTGTGGTTCTCCTGCAGGAGAAACTTGCCTGCAGCATAACCTCTGGTCACTGAAGCTGCCTCCAGGTTTGTAATATCTACATAAACAGGACCGCACTGAGTTAGCTCAGACCAATTTACACACGAAGATAAGGGGATGAGGGGACCGCCTTAATCCCATGACTGTCTGCACCAACAAAGGGGATTACACAGGGCAGACATACTCACTTTCTCCATGTATATATATATATATATATATATATATATATATATATATAGATAGATAGATAGAGAGAGAGAGAGAGAGAGAGAGAGAGAGAGAGAGAGAGAGAGAGAGAGAGAGAGAGAGAGAGAGAGAGAGAGAGAGAGAGAGAGAGAGAGAGAGAGAGAGAGAGAGAGAGAGAGAGAGAGAGAGAAATAGATATCGGTATCGATATCGATATCGATATATATGATATAATGCTCAGCGTAATTTGTCGATTATTAATAAAACTGTATGATATGTATTAAAACTCGTACAGTTCACAAGCCTTACATAACAGTGACTCATTGTTGAACTGAAGGACAATTCTGTTGTGGCTTATGTGCTTTGTCTGGCAATATTTGTACTTCACATAACGCAGAGTACATTCGATTACACGCTATTACACGAACGCTATAGTACTCAAATAAAAATAGTGGATTTCAAAGGGAATAATTGATTGAATTTTAATACCGACTCCACATGGTGTGCTTATTGCATACATAAGATATATGATGTGGTTTCTACAGACTAAAAAGATGTGGGAATCTGCCATTAACCCTGTTTTAAAAAATTGGGAGAGGTAATCTGGGACTGTAGCCGAGATACCCGTCATGGGAGAGGTAATCTGGGACTGTAGCCGAGATACCCGTCATGGGAGAGGTATTCTGGGACTGTAGCCGAGATACCCGTTATGGGAGAGGTAATCTGGGACTGTAGCTGAGATACCCGTCATGGGAGAGGTAATCTGGGACTGTAGCCGAGATACCCGTCATGGGAGAGGTAATCTGGGACTGTAGCCGAGATACCCGTCATGGGAGAGGTAATCTGGGACTGTAGCTGAGATACCCGTCATGGGAGAGGTAATCTGGGACTGTAGCCGAGATACCCGTCATGGGAGAGGTAATCTGGGACTGTAGCCGAGATACCCGTCATGGGAGAGGTAATCTGGGACTGTAGCTGAGATACCCGTCATGGGAGAGGTAATCTGGGACTGTAGCCGAGATACCCGTCATGGGCGAGGTATTCTGGGACTGTAGCTGAGATACCCGTCATGGGAGAGGTAATCTGGGACTGTAGCTGAGATACCCGTCATGGGAGAGGTAATCTGGGACTGTTGCCGAGATACCCGTCATGGGAGAGGTAATCTGGGACTGTAGCCGAGATACCCGTCATGGGAGAGGTAATCTGGGACTGTAGCCGAGATACCCGTCATGGGAGAGGTAATCTGGGACTGTAGCTGAGATACCCGTCATGGGAGAGGTAATCTGGGACTGTAGCTGAGATACCCGTCATGGGAGAGGTAATCTGGGACTGTAGCCGAGATACCCGTCATGGGCGAGGTATTCTGGGACTGTAGCTGAGATACCCGTCATGGGAGAGGTAATCTGGGACTGTAGCTGAGATACCCGTCATGGGAGAGGTAATCTGGGACTGTTGCCGAGATACCCGTCATGGGAGAGGTAATCTGGGACTGTAGCCGAGATACCCGTCATGGGAGAGGTAATCTGGGACTGTAGCCGAGATACCCGTCATGGGAGAGGTAATCTGGGACTGTAGCTGAGATACCCGTCATGGGAGAGGTAATCTGGGACTGTAGCCGAGATACCCGTCATGGGAGAGGTAATCTGGGACTGTAGCTGAGATACCCGTCATGGGAGAGGTAATCTGGGACTGTTGCCGAGATACCCGTCATGGGAGAGGTAATCTGGGACTGTAGCCGAGATACCCGTCATGGGAGAGGTAATCTGGGACTGTAGCTGAGATACCCGTCATGGGAGAGGTAATCTGGGACTGTAGCTGAGATACCCGTCATGGGAGAGGTAATCTGGGACTGTAGCCGAGATACCCGTCATGGGCGAGGTATTCTGGGACTGTAGCTGAGATACCCGTCATGGGAGAGGTAATCTGGGACTGTAGCTGAGATACCCGTCATGGGAGAGGTAATCTGGGACTGTTGCCGAGATACCCGTCATGGGAGAGGTAATCTGGGACTGTAGCCGAGATACCCGTCATGGGAGAGGTAATCTGGGACTGTAGCCGAGATACCCGTCATGGGAGAGGTAATCTGGGACTGTAGCTGAGATACCCGTCATGGGAGAGGTAATCTGGGACTGTAGCCGAGATACCCGTCATGGGAGAGGTAATCTGGGACTGTAGCTGAGATACCCGTCATGGGAGAGGTAATCTGGGACTGTTGCCGAGATACCCGTCATGGGAGAGGTAATCTGGGACTGTAGCCGAGATACCCGTCATGGGAGAGGTAATCTGGGACTGTAGCTGAGATACCCGTCATGGGAGAGGTAATCTGGGACTGTAGCTGAGATACCCGTCATGGGAGAGGTAATCTGGGACTGTAGCTGAGATACCCGTCATGGGAGAGGTAATCTGGGACTGTAGCCGAGATACCCGTCATGGGAGAGGTAATCTGGGACTGTAGCCGAGATACTCGTCATGGGAGAGGTAATCTGGGACTGTAGCCGAGATACCCGTCATGGAGAGGTAATCTGGGACTGTAGCTGAGATACCCGTCCTGGGAGAGGTAATCTGGGACTGTAGCTGAGACACCCGTCATGGGAGAGGTAATCTGGGACTGTAGCCTAGATACCCGTCATGGGAGAGGTAATCTGGGACTGTAGCCGAGATACCCGTCATGGGAGAGGTAATCTGGGACTGTAGCTGAGATACCCGTCATGGGAGAGGTAATCTGGGACTGTAGCTGAGATACCCGTCATGGGAGAGGTAATCTGGGACTGTAGCTGAGATACCCGTCATGGGAGAGGTAATCTGGGACTGTAGCTGAGATACCCGTCATGGGAGAGGTAATCTGGGACTGTAGCCGAGATACCCGTCATGGGAGAGGTAATCTGGGACTGTAGCCGAGATACCCGTCATGGGAGAGGTAATCTGGGACTGTAGCTGAGATACCCGTCATGGGAGAGGTAATCTGGGACTGTAGCTGAGATACCCGTCCTGGGAGAGGTAATCTGGGACTGTAGCCGAGATACCCGTCATGGGAGAGGTAATCTGGGACTGTAGCCGAGATACCCGTCATGGGAGAGGTAATCTGGGACTGTAGCTGAGATACCCGTCATGGGAGAGGTATTTGTAGAAAGATGCCCATTGTCTCATTTGACTAAGCCTTGGCGTGTTCAGTAATACAATGGCACGTGTGGGAGAAATAAACACAAATCTCCTGGAAGAATTACTGTCCTATCTACTCTCAATCAATAATAAATCTTGATCCACATCCAGATCAGAACAGAGGTCAAGGCCATTTAGTCACCTCGGGCGAAAATATCACTGAATCACGTGATCTACGAGATCAACGAGGGATATTTTTTGTGATGGGTTTAAAGCAATCTTCTGTCTGCAAATATCCAATATTGGCTTAGATTAATTCCGACACTAACCATAATGATCAGAGAGGCAGTGTCATTATAACGCATATCCTTCACCATAATAAATAGAAGATAAATGCTGCAGATATGTGTTAATAATAATTAGATGTGAAAGAGGAAACTTTAATTTTGCAAAACTTGATGGAGTTTTTGTCCAAATATTTAAAAGCAATGAAACATGAACCATTCGTCTGTACACATAGATACATTTTTGGACCAAAGTGCAGTGATGAGATGGCATGAAATAATGGGTATTAGATGCTGGTGATTTGTCTCATGTATTGTCATCTATCACTCCTCATCTGAGGCAGCCTTCCTGGTGCTGAGGCTGAGCAATGCCTGGTGTGATCTAAACCCTGATCTGGGGTAGGGAGGGGTATCTAACACCCACCCAGCCACGCTCAGCCAACCCCAGGACACCACTGAACGATTCTGTATAGATCACCTCAACTGTAGTATCTCATCCAATTTCTTTCATTTTTACATTATAACAATGGAATGCAAATCACGATCAGGTTTTAAAACTCCTTTTGATATCCATGACTCTTACACACTGTATTTCATTGTCTTTTCTTTAACTATTCTAACAATAAAGTTGTTTGCTTGGAACTTGAATTAATTATTTTACATTTGCTAGATGTAATGGTATATAATTTGATCTGCCAGACTGACATCTACAAATGTTAATTTCTTTCCGTCTATACAGCGAGGTAACAATTTAACTTGGAGATAACATTAGAACTTAGGCACGGCTGGAATTCCTATTGTGGTTTTTTACCTATCTAGTTAGCCTTAGCTGCATTATCTCTGATTGTCTGGTATGATATATCATCCACTATTGATCTCAGGTCGGTCACCAGGGTTGTCTCTGCCAGCTTCCTTATCTCACTCCATATAGGGATTAACTTAGTAACTTGCTTTCTGATATGAAATGGTTTTTTTTTCAGTGAAATCATTCCAGAAATATTTTCCAATAACCTGGATATTTCACTGTTTCCATCCCGTGTGAACCCTTTTCATGCTGTAAGGATTCATTCTGTGAGGGCGGGGACTGAGGCTCAGACAACCTAAATAAATAATATGGAACTGAAAATAGGTGATCAGGTAAAAGTAAAATTAATATCGATTCAATCTTTTCCTCGATTCCAACCTGTTATTATTATGCTATTATCACCAATAATACTTTATTGACTGCTAATATCAGCGATGAATAGAGGCCGGACCCTTCTACTCCATCCCCTCATCCCTTGCCACAAAGTGTGACACTCACCATTCAACCTTAATTGACCACAAAATGCAAATAGAATGCAAAAATCCAGAGGCATGACTTTGCATTCCAGTCACTGGTGAGGTCACCGTGGTCTCCAGGGGTAAAACATCACAATACCGATATGCTAGATGGACTTGCCCATTCAATGATATCATATTGTACTGTTTTGATACAAAATAATAGAAATATTCTTCCCTTTTGGCCAACAAGTCCGTTATAGCGCGACATTCGCCAGTGATGTTTTTAAGAGCGGCACTTTATAAAAGAGAACAGGTATAACCAGTGAGTGTAGGCAGATAGAGAAGCTTGACCCGCATGCAATCATCAATACCCAGCAATATACTAGTCGTAGGGTGACGTACCAGACATGCTAGATATTTACACCATGTGCAGGGAGGCTATGACGGGCAGAGGATCCCATCTTGGGCTCGCTGAGGCAGGCAGGATACACTGCTCAACTCAGCGCCGCTATCAAATTAACTGGAAAATAAATATTAGTTTCAAGCCCGTTCTTGATCCGAGATGGAGACCATCCCTATGCCAGATGCTGGAAACTGAGGCCATGTATACATTAAATAAACATTATTACGGGTCAAATGCAGCCCAATAAAGCTTGGTGTATGGCAGTATCAGAGACGATATTATAAGATCACTGACAGGTTTCACTGCTATCCTGTCACTCCAACTGAAAGAGAAACTATGCCCCGAGCCATACTTAATGAATATGGCATACTAAATAATACATTCACAGAGCTATACACAGTGAGTATAAACGTACAGGTCAAGAGGTCTCCCACTCAAAGAATATATCTGTGGGGCCTGAAGAGATACCACGGAGTGATTATTGTCATCTATTTGTGCCTGTTTGTATGGCAACATGTTACAAGACATTGAAACAAGTGTAATAATTCATCCTCATGTTTGTGTGTTTATTTTATCCCCATCCACTCCCCTTTTAGTGATAAGGATGGTAAGACACTGAAGATGTATTAGCTGCGTGTCAAGATGCTCTGCTACATGGCAGAAACATGTAGAGAAACTGACAAGAAACTGGTCACTAGACACAAGCCTGTAGGCCGCTACTCTACTCTACACCCGATATCATCGGGCTGCGGTGTAGTATCTATGGGGGGAATAGATTATGTAGCTGTGTGATAACCTCGGCTGAATCCAACCATGGTGGCAGAGGTTTAAAGTGGCATTCTACATGGGTAATAATCGTGATATGTCACAGATATAAAATACAGATCAGTAGATCGCTAGTAACATATCATGACTCGGGCGTGGACATGATATATACATATATATAATTCTGAATGAATGGAAGTATAATATACTCACCACGGGGATCCATCGTGCTCAGTGTGTTATATCCGCCAGTGTGTAGGTGTCCACACCGTCATATGGTGGCATTCTACATCAGAATCCTGTGAGATTACGGTAATAGATCCATGGTGATTCACATTAAGGCGGCGATGATGAGGTGATGGGGCAGCTGGCCGGGTAGGATGCCCCTGTTTGAGAGTTGATGATGATGGTGGTGAGGTAGCTGAGCAGTCTAGTCTGGTCGCTAGCTGGCCCAGCTCCCAGTCTCCGCCTACTGTATAGAACCACTGCAGGCCTTCACGCCCAGCCTGCGTAGGCATATATAAAGCTCCTGACTCAATGTGAAGGCTGCCTGCATCTCAGCTTGGTTTGCGCGCCACAATCAAACATAGGAGAAACCTGCTCTGACTACAATACACCAGGAGAGCATGCGTGTTCTGATGCGAACCCAGCTCGTGCACTGATCAGCGTGTGTGGTATATGTAGTACACAAACACAAAGTGATCTACAGTCGGTGGCACGCGTGCACGCCCGTGTAGGAATAGCTCATGTAAATATGCGCTATGAAGCTTCCCCCCTGCGGTACCTCTACCCCGGCCCCGGCCCAGGGCCACCGCAGCCCGCAGGAAGCTTCACATCCCGGCGTGGCCTCTCCGGGTCACCTCAACGTCTCCCCACTATATCCACTACATACAGGCAAAGCATACAACAAAGAACAAAGAAACTTCATTATCTCAAAGGGATTTGTTTTCTTTCTTTCTTAGAAGACTGTCAAGATTATTTAAAATGTGGTCACAATTCGATATTAGTTTGACTGTTACCATCCTATACAGGCTGAAGCTCAGTCAAAATATTAGTATATATATATGTATATTTATAATATATCATTATGATGTGTGTCATGTCGGTATATCTTATGCAGCGCTACGGAGTGAGACATTAACCCAGCCTTCTGGGGGCATGAGACTCTCTGATTGTTACATAATATGACACCTTCCCCAGGGGATTCCTCTCAACATACTTTTCACCACTTGTAAAATCCAGATCAAGTTTAAAACATTGATTTTCTGCTTTTGCAAAAAAAAGTTAGAACACAAAAAATAGTAGTTCAAGAATGTTATGTTATGTTATGTTTTATTGTCAAAGTAAACATAGACAGAATCATTGTTGTAATATGGCTGTTTTTATTCTGTAGTATAAGGTTTCATGATCCGATATGATAAGAACTGAGTGGCATTGTAGCCAGATTATTGTTCTGTCTGGGATACAGCTGGGACGACTGACATACAAACGGCAATCAACAGATCAACTCACTCCCAAGTGGAGAAGTACAGATTTAAAATATGTCTATCGCATAAAAAGTATACAGTTTCTATGGTAACCACAACATTCGGAGGAAGAGAGCAGTTGATGCCTGTCTTCGGTGCTCATCCGTCTCCGCTTTCATCTCCACTTTGTCTGGTTCCCCACAGACCACAAAACTGTGATCTCTGGTCCTCCTCCATTAATGCCGCCCACAAATACCTCTCTGCTAATGCAAACATTCTCCCAAATTTACTATTTTGTGCATATCTTTCTTAATCTCTGAATTAGTATGTAGTTGCAATGTATTTTCATTGTATAGTATAATTTAAAACAATGAATTTTAGTCACATTGCTCTCTTAGCTGCCATCAACCCTCGCTGGAATCACAATGTCATATTTTCAGCCTTTGGTAAAAGAATTATTTTCATAGCTCACATTCTTACACAGGAAACGATGTTAATTATATTATTTAATTTATTTAGATAGTCACATGCATAAATGATTAACCAAAAGTCAACTGAAAACAATTTATTAAGATTTAGTGATTCTTGTGAGTGTGTGATTTTAACAGAATACCAGTAGGCAACTGTCCTATTTACCAGCGTGTTATCACCATCCCGCTGTGATTATCATTCCAAGTTATCTCTATAACACCACCAATCATTGATACTGCCCCCCTCCCTCCCCCCCCCCCCATCCAGGAAGCATCATCACCTGTGACATCACGCTCCCAGGGACTAACATACACGCTCCTGAAGAAGTATCCACGTCACTCTGGGGGGGAGTTGGCTTACCAGACAGAACCAAGCTATTGGTTACATATCAGAGTTTAAACTTTGTGATGAATAGGCTAATAGAGACAATATCAACAAAATTAATATAGTTATTGCATGTTCTCACCATCCAGGAAATCATAAATGAGGTTATTATGAAAATGAATATATATTAATCGCTAATTAACGGTTACAAATATCCGTCAAAACAGGAAGTTTTGATTTTGGAATCAACATAAAATGATTTGTACACATATCTTTGATTCATGAGTCGAAAATGAAAATAAAAATCTTGATTTTTTTATTGAAGACAAATTTAGAGTTAACATTACACAAATCATATACAATAAAACAACTTGGGGTATTCATCAGCCTTTTGATTAGGAAAATATTGTACTATGACAAGGCGTAAAAGTAAGAAAAATCTCAAGAAACATCAAGAATGAATAAGTATACGTAATAGAAGAAGAGAAAAGCAAAGGAAGCATGTAGAATATGGCAATGTGATCCCTGGCAGGGTGGGACTGAAATCTCTCCAATACTTGCCAAGGTTAACACTTCTGGGTGAGATGACCTTGACCCAGTCTGTACAATATGCCACATCTACCCACAGAAAGGACATTCTGAACTGCTGCTGTGTGCATTTATCACACTTTATCAATGTCAAGTCCAAAATCTGTGTATGTAATGCACAAAGACATGGATTCAAAATAAAAATATAAAACGTTTGGGTGTTATAAAGGGAAAGTTTCAGACATATATACATATTTAAAAATGATATTTTGTTAAGTAAAGATAATAACTTTGGGGAACAATCAAATGAAATAGCAAAATCATGGCGAAGTCTCACAACAAAAAGGTCAGTCTCAGGAGAGCAGAGTGCAGTATTATGACCATGACTCACAGCCTGGGAAGCGATCAATTTCATCAGACAAGCTTGCGCAAAACAAAAACCCAATTGTCTCTTTACAAATTGCATTCTTAGGGTAATTAATAATCAGCACTGAGGGACAGTGACATCATGCTTACAGGCAGTTTGGCAAAGGAAAGACAAGGCAGCTTTGTCCAACCTGCATATTCTCATATAACTTTCAATATACTGACAAGATGATGCAATGTGCTGACGTGCCTTCCCATACTTCTTAAATAAATGGGATGCTCGAATCAAACCGACCAATTAATGACAATAGATATGCTATGCCCATAGATATTTTGGCAATTTCATTCACTCGTATCTTTTGACCCCAGAAGTCTATTTTCATGCAAAATTAACTTCACATGAAAGAGCATGCCTTTTAAATGTTGAACAGATTACTTTAGATATTTGTTGGGTCACTTGCAAATTATATCCCCATGATAGATAATTCACTTGTCTGTGGGTGCATTTCTTGAGTCTATTTGTCAAGTTTTCATGTTTAAGAAATGATGTTAAAATGACAAAGATTGATCAAAATGAAATATTCATAATCAGAGTCTGACCTTGGTGAAGCTCTGGCAGCTGCATATAAATAAATAAATAATTTTTGTTTCAGAAAAGAGGGCTTTTTTGATGGATGTTGCCAAACAATTCTTTACAGTTATTGGGAATTCTGACACACTCGGCTATTTCCAAGATTTTGATAACATCAAATACAAAACCTAAACAATTTAGCTTTATTTACAACTTTATTTTAAAATATTACATATAATATTTATTTATATACAATGATTGTGAAGACATCTTAAATATCTTAAAACTTAATATATCAAATAATATATTTATGTATACAAACTTTAAGATATTTGTACCTTTACAGTAAAAGTAAACTTGATGATAAAATTCAACTTTCAGGGTTATTGGTTAAGAGATCTGCTCTTATGTAACTCTAAAATAAATATTCTGTGTCCAATATCCATGCTTAGTTGGTGGCAGTACTCAAGTTAACAATATGGTGAAATAATCAAAATAAACAGTACTCTTTGTGATTAATATCATCAGCAAATATTTAGTTTCATATTTAATTTTAGGATTTAGGGTAATGATAATATTGACTATAGGAGGTTTGTAGGCCAGTTATGTTGGAGGCCACTTCTGTGTGACGGTCAGGTGCTGTGACTGGGGAATCCACTCCAGGTAGGCTGATAATAAATCTGTAGACACATATAACATATCATATATAAATATATACAGACAAAAATAAATTGCTATTATGAAAAACATAATTGTTAAAGACCACAGACACCTTGGTTTATAACAGCAGCAGAATTAAGGCTGCTATACTGGGCTTCTTTCAAGTCATTACTTTTTGAAGTTAGGGCCACATGACTTTCTTACATAGGTCCCCAACAAGTGTGCCCTTTTTCAGATATTTATAAGATACATACATGGCTTGAGTTTGGTAACTTTTACTTAATTGTTTTAAACTGATCACATTCACAAAATATTCACAGAACAGGTCCGATGACCTCAAAATATAGGTCAATGTCACTGACAAACACACCATTACAAGACATCAATTAAGTGCACTCATGGTTAAAATTTGGAAATGGAATCCTTTTTGTTGTCAACTTATCAAACTAACAAAGTTTTCTGAGAACGTCAAGGTCACAAACTTGTGAATCGTTTCAAGAACCAAATTTAAATTGTACTGAAGTTATCACATTCACAAAAAAGGACAGATGTCCAGACAGAGCAGGTAAAAAAAACTCACAGAATCTGTTATTGCTTTGTTCCTGTACTTATATCTTGTTCAAAACTCATGTTTTGGGCACAATGACACTTTCATCAAATATACCCCATATCCCCATACCCCATATCCTTGCAATATTTAGTTAATCCTGCCACTCTCAGAATTCATCCTCCATCTAGATATTTACGAAGCACACCCATAAACATCATTATATTGCTGCTTACAGTTTAACATATATTGGCAATTAAGAAAGATGAAGGCAACATTTGTACTGACATTTATCATTGTTCTCCCAGGCCTTGAGTAGGGCCGTGTTGTTATCTACTCCCTCCTTTACTAACGCCTTCAGGAACATCTCGGTCCTCGGCTGCAGTCTGATCAACACAAAGAAAACATATCACCTTCCATGCACATCTTATATTCCACCTAAGTTTGAAGCATATCTGTGGACTAAGTCGACAAATATAGAAAGTCTGACAAATAGGTACCGGTATGTTAATTTTTATGGTACTATGGATCCTGTTTTAATTAAATGTTAAAAGCAGTGGTGACTGGTCAGCACTATGCCAAAACATGGCATTAATATATATGTACTTTATAATGGATTAATTCTCTTCATAGTTGGTGTAAGGTTTATAAGTGTTAGAAGTTATCCACTGCCTTCTAAGGTCTCTACATGACTTCTTACATTAACAATGATTTCTAATTCTTACTAGGCATGCCAAGATTCCATCCCTACAAACTGAATGAAATGATAAATTGTGAAGTCATTAGGTTTCTTTCCTGTGCTTGGTCAGCACTATATATTATACTACAATAAGTCATTAGGTTTCTTTCCTGTGCTTGGTCAGCACTATATATTATATTACAATAAGTCATTAGGTCTCTATCCTGTGCTTGGTCAGCACTATATATTATATTACAATAAGGTAACAAGATACTGGGCAGTTGACCAAGGTCACTTATATCTGAATGTCATAGGAGTCATATGAGCCATGAAGTTATATGCTAACACCAGGTGGCTCTCACTGTGGCGACTAATTCTTTGGTCAGTGAGTCCACTTTACAACATTTTTGGTCAAATATTATGAATATAAATGTCCATTTTTATTTGCAGCCCAGTTGCCTAATTTTTTCTGGTTTTGATTAACCAGTTTTATAGATATTTGGAGGTTTAGGAGGAAAAACTCAATCATCCAAGTATTGCATTAGGATGAGTCCTGAGTGGAATAGGTCATCCAACTATTGCATTAGGATGAGTCCTGAGTGGAATAGGTCATCCAAGTATTGCATTAGGAGGAGTCCTGAGTGGAATAGGTCATCCAACTATTGCATTAGGATGAGTCCTGAGTGGAATAGGTCATCCAACTATTGCATTAGGAGGAGTCCTGAGTGGAATAGGTCATCCAACTATTGCATTAGGAGGAGTCCTGAGTGGAATAGGTCATCCAACTATTGCATTAGGAGGAGTCCTGAGTGGAATAGGTCATCCAACTATTGCATTAGGATGAGTCCTGAGTGGAATAGGTCATCCAACTATTGCATTAGGAGGAGTCCTGAGTGGAATAGGTCATCCAACTATTGCATTAGGAGGAGTCCTGAGTGGAATAGGTCATCCAACTATTGCATTAGGAGGAGTCCTGAGTGGAATAGGTCATCCAACTATTGCATTAGGATGAGTCCTGAGTGGAATAGGTCATCCAACTATTGCATTAGGATGAGTCCTGAGTGGAATAGGTTATTCAGAAACATTGTAGAATAAAGAAAGTAGGTATTACTTTGCCCAGGACTTGACCATGGTGGCTGGTGTTGAAAGAAGTACTGTTGCAAACTTCTTCAGTTTTTTATGAATAGTGCCCTCTAGTAGAAACCGGGCAAACCATCTGTAGCGATCCAGACCAGGCGGATATTCCACCTCCACAGCAGGAATAGTCCAGAAATGGGGCCCTAAAAATATCAAATTTTTGTTCTCCTTACTTAATTATTATCAAATTAAAAACATAAAAACTGGATTGAGTGAAAAAAAATTAAATCATCGAGTTAACTTACCAAATGTGCTAGTTCTGTGGCACAGTACGGTACCAGATTCTGTGTCGTATCTGGGAGTTGGTTTCTCTATTGGTGCAGAGAACCTGCAATGACTTGGTACAAATAGCGGTAACCACTCTGGCTCCACCACACTCACACCTGAAAACACACATCCCATGCTATGACAAAGTGGAAAAATATAATATCAAATTAAACAAGGCCAGATGCCTGTTCTCTTAACATTTTTGAATATAAAATAATTTAAGGGGAAATGGAATTTTGGTTACTGGCTGCTAACCTTTCATATAAAGTTTTGAGGTTTCATCAATCTGTTGGTAGACTACATATTCTGCTTTCTGTTTGTACATCACTGATCCGGGATGTATAAAAACTGGCTCTTCCAACATTATACTCTGCATAATGAAAACATCAAAAACTGTGATTAAGAATGGTTTTAAATTATACAAAAATATAATCTTTTGTCATTTGATGATGAAGAAAAGGATATTTACATTAGAGAACTGTGCTTGACAATATGATGATGAATTGTTCACCTATTTCTGAGTAATACATGTATATATTTTCAAAAAAATTGATTGATAAAATGATTCTTGCACAGTGATAATACTGAAAAAAACAAAACACTTCCTTTGCCATATCAAATTAGTTATTTGATTTTCTGTGATATATGTTTATTTTTAGGTGAATATTACCTGATATGCGTTCTTCATCTTTTTGGCATCTTCTGCCCCCGGCAGAGGATCTGCCATCCTCCTTGCCACATGGTCCCCGAGGCCTGCCAGCACTATCTGCCGGAGTAATTTTGCTTGAAGGTCACTAGGAGGCGCCATGTTAGGGTCCAATACAAGGTTGGCACCAGGTATCACAGAATTAACTATAAAATGCATAAATACATGCTAACATTTTTCTAATTGTGTATATTTAATCTATGATGATCTACTATTCTTGATAGACTGAATAGAATTAATCAAACTTTACTTTTGTTACTAGCCTTGAGAGTATTATGTAATAACATACCAGTATTGGTTAGCTGAGCTCTCAGCTTTCTGACTTCTAGCATGGCTTTATATCGGAGTCCGTGCTGTTGGCAGAACTGTGGGGAACATCCAGCATACTCACACGCCCCGACCGCCTTAAGTAACACCATCAGGTCTCCCAGCAACAAAGACTGACCCTAGCATAGCACAGGAGAATTCTCTTTACATGTAGTAGCATATTGCCTCAGCAAGAGAGACGGACCCTAACATAGCACAGGAGAATTCTCTTTACACATAGTAACATATTGCCCCAGCAAGAGAGACGGACCCTAACATAGCACAGGAGAATTCTCTTTACATGTAGTAGCATATTGCCTCAGCAAGAGAGACGGACCCTAACATAGCACAGGAGAATTCTCTTTACATGATGTAGCATATTGCCTCAGCAAGAGAGACGGACCCTAACATAGCACAGAAGAATTCTCTTTACATGTAGTAGCATATTGTCCCAGCAGGAGAGACGGACCCTAACATAGCACAGCAGAATTCTCTTTACACGTAGTAGCATATTGTCATTATGAATTTTGTTTGTCCATATATGGACAGCACACCACCTCGCAGGTGCCTGTATACCGTGCCCGGAATTCCTGTCACACATCACTGAAAATATGTGGTTGTTGTTTTGGGTTTCCCTATTCTATATTTATGTCAATCAATCAGAGCAATCCCCTCCAAAATAGTGATATTATTTGCTGCTGCACAAACCCATTGCAACGAGAGGTCCTTGATAGTCCTAATATAGATATTTGGACTAGCACAGTCTATCAAATATCAAAATGTCAGCAGCAACTCTTAAAACCCATAAAATATGAAGTTAACTTCCACTTTCCTTTATTCAAAAAATCGATAATAAATTCAAGGAGACTTACATTACCAGCCCAGGTTCTTCTAGTTTGTACCATTTTTAACTTTTGTGTCTTCAAAGCATCTTTCTGTGTGAAAAATGAAAAAAAAAATCTTATTATTTTTGAAAATCTGTTTAATAACCATATAAAATAAATCAAATAATGTTATGTATATTATCTGACTTGTGAGGTTCAGCATTTGACAAATTTGTCTCAAGATCATTTCTGATTGAATATTATTATCCTAAGTTTGATTGTTGATTAAATATTGAGGGTCGGCACAAACACTGATTCTACATGTGTTTGGGTTTTTGTAACCCAACCTAGCAAATCCTCTGTTATCACATAAATATCCAAAATTTATTATGATATAAATTTCATTTATGTAAAAGAAAATATCAAATTTTCACAATGTTCACAATGCGACACAAATTCTAAGCATCAGGGTTGATTTACATATTTTTTTATCCACTGGTTACATATGTACATGTAAATAATAAAGTCCAACCTCTTCATCATTTGAAGCTGGGGGTTGTATTTCCTCGAAGAGTTCCTGGACTGAGAGAGCTGATACTATGGCTACCACATAGGGAAGCAGGTCACCCTGATGCCCCACAGCCAACATCTTGCCATACCGCGGCGACACTGGGAAACACGCCATCGCTCGCCCCACACTGGTGATTTTTGAACTGGGATCTGCAGATATAGTACTCACATCATAATCAATTGATTATATATCCTCAGAAAAGGACTTCTTTTCTATTCTGATGCAGTAAAATATATAAAAATGAGTGAAGGAGATCCTTTTATAAAAGATCATTCTTAACTTTTATGCATGTTTGTTTGACTATTTCTGACTGCCATTAAGTTGAGACTTTTATATTGCATAAGTTGGGAAAGTTTTTGAAATTATCCAATATACTATGAAATCTCCTCCAAATAAAGACAGGTCACATTGATATGATGATAATCACAAGATTCTGTAACCCTGACTGCTCCAATGTATGGCAATATAGGAGTAATTACCTTTCTTGGTGTCTGCAAACTTGGTCGGGGCTGGAGGCTTCTCCAGGGCTCCTAGTGATACCAGTAAGCGCTCCGCTGCTTTGAGGGCCTCCTGATCCGGAGGTGTGGGGAACGGGAAATTTATCACTTTATCTATTCCAATATCTTTCATTTGTAAAACTAAGTCATCAACGGGCCGTTGAGCAATTTCTGGGAGAGAAAATTTCTCAAAGTCTGAGTAGACGGCAGAGGAGTAGAGTCTGTAGCAATGTCCTGCCCCAGTTCTCCCTGCCCTTCCTGCCCTCTGGTTCCCTGAGGCTTGAGACGTCCACGCAACCTTGAAGGCGGATACACCGGTCACCTTGTCATGAAATTTATTTTTCACCTTGCCTGTGTCAACCACATATTTGATATTGGGAATGGTCAGTGAGGTTTCAGCCACATTTGTTGCAATTACACACAACCTGGTGCCCTCTGGTGGCGGATCAAAAACCTGCAAGATAATAAAAGCAAACCTCTTATTTATAAATTAAAATAAGATTCAATACAATAAATAAACTCATACAGAGAGAATGTTATCTTTTTAGTAATACATTTTTGATCCCCGGTGAAACTAAATATTTAAGTGGTTTGGCAACATAGAGTAGACATTGCAGTAGATATGATGAGGCAGGCAGGTTTGCTGTTACCTTGGCTTGCTTGTGGGCAGAGAGCAGGGAGTACAGTGGTAGGACATACAGGGGCTCCTCCTTACCCGTCGGCTTCACATAATCCTGAAATACAAACATCAACTGTTTTTTCAAGGGTTTAATGCATATCTAAGAAACCGTCATATATTGCTTTCATATAGAGCTTGTTTGTGGTTGACTTATTGCTTTCCCAAGTTTGAAATGACTGTAAGGTCACTGACAAGCACTTCATATGATGCTCTGTTAAAGTTTCAAGAACTAAATACTCTGGTATTTATTCTCAAGTTAAATTGTTCACAAAAAGGGAAAGATGCCCAGACCCCCAGATGTCCAATGGGCACAGGATGTGACAATACCCTATTGTTAAAATTTGCCAAGGGACAAAAAAACTAAACTTTTGTCCCTTGTGAATGTTTTTTGTGTCATAATTGAAGATAGGATTTCTAATGCACAAAGAAAATTGAGCAGTGGAGAGTTGCATGTTGGTACCTCAGCCTCGTCCTCATCCTCGCCATCCTCCAGGTCATCTGAGTTATGTCCATCCAGGTCCTCTCCTCCATCACCTTGAATCTCAGCCTCCTCATCCAGCGGCAGCACAGAGTAACTGAAAACATCAACATGCATAAACACTGAGTGACTGAAATCACCAACATGCATAAACACTGAGTAACTGAAATCACCAACATGCATAAACACTGAGTGACTGAAATCACCAACACACAAAAAACACTGAGTATCTGGAAACGCCAACCCTGACTAGCATTAAATTTAAAAGATCAACATTTTACTAAGCATATTAATAACTGAACTGAGACAAATTAACACTGAATTACTGACAATTCATCAACCACAAGTAAATCTTGGTATGTACCTTGTTCATATTTTTCATAAGAATAGATATCAAAGGTCAACATATAATCTTACCCAATAATTCAGGAGGGACAGTAAAGAAATCATTACATACTCATTTAGGTTTATTTTCGGAGCAATAAGTTTCTTCTCAATGTCATCCTCCTTGTTTTCATCCACATCAGATTCTTGTGAAACTGCAAAATAAAACCTTATCTTAAATCCTGTCAATAGTCTAAATTCATGCGATAATATTTTGACATATTTACTTTTATTATACCATATAATATAATAATTGACTTCTATATCAATAAATCTATAATAATTGACTTCTGAGCAAAGGCCCATTCCCACTGACCTTTGCTGGAGTGTGACTTAGGCGGGAAGGCGCGCTTGAGTTTGGCGCAGAGTGAATGCACTTCCTGCTGTCCCGTCACAAAGACCAGAATACCTCCCTCAGGCAGCTGACGGTGAATCTTGCTCACCTAAACATATCAAAATGACAACTTTTATTTAGGTTCTTTTTGGGAAATGTATAAAACAAGAATAAACAATCAACCTCTTTTTGGCAAATATCAGTACATAAAGTGCACTGTGTCCTAGTTACAAGAATATTAGCATACTTTCCTCTGGGAAATGCATTTAACGAGAACAAAATTACCTTTTTTTGGACAGATATAAGAGAATAAACAATTTACGTTTTTGGCAGATATCAGAGCATAAAGGTAAATTTTTGTGTTAATTACAAGAATATACTATTTGGATAAAACTGTGATATTAACATATAAGAATGTTTACCTTTTTGAATGCCTCTCCTAGATAGTCACTTTGTGGAGTTCTCTTGTTAAAATGAATTGTAACTGGGAACTGCCTGGATTCCACCTGTCACAGAAAACAAAAAGAAAGTTTATTACATTAAATGTCCAAATATTCCATAATATTTTAGGAGAAATAAACCAATATGTGATATTTACAAACTGACCTTGATGACAGGGGGAGGTATTTTGAACAGCCTGCTGTTCTCTGTGAAATCTTCCACCCTCAGAGTTGCAGACATGATCACTAATTTTAATGGATTACCTTTCTACAAAAGATAAGAAACATTTGCTAGAAATCTAATCCTCCTAATCTTAATTGTAATATTTTTCTCTATTATAATTTATTTCAGTAACAAACTCTAATTTTTAGCATTTTATACAAGAGATTGAGTAATAGTAACACAATAGACTCAGCAAAAATATATTTTGAGAGGTTATATTAACAGCTAACCTTGTGTCTGAGGGGCACAATACGGGAGAGAAGGCCGATGAGAATATCAGTGTAAACACTCCTCTCATGAGCCTCATCTATTATTATCACACTGTATTTGGTCAAAAGGAAATCCTGTATGTAAATTACAATCAACAGCATTTTTAATATATCATATAATTCTCTTCCCATGTTTAAAATACATTCCAGCTATTGTTATAAATGTTCTTAATAGTTTGTTTCAATACTTTTTAAGATATTTGTGTATCATTAAGTATTGAAATAAAACTGAAGAAAAATAAATGATTAATATGATATTGATATCATAAATGTCTCACATTTTGTACTTCCTTGAGGAGTACTCCATCTGTCATAAACTTGATCTTTGTGTTTGGGGTTATATTGCCTTCATACCGGATCTGATACGATACCTCACTGTAACATCCACAAATATAACTTTGCTTATTTTTATTCTATTATCTATTTAAAAAAAATTCCTTTAATTGGGATTCGTGACAGAAAAATGACCCAACTGCGTGCTTATTTGAAGTGTATTACAATAATTATTTCGATTAACAAAAAGTGATAAAAGATCTCACAAAAGCTGGCTTTATGAGCACTTTTAAAAATAATAAAAGTTTTGATGATAATATAAATTACATATAATCTTTTTCTCATAAATAAACAAATAAAAAGAAGTTCTTTAATGAAGGTCAAATTGTACATTATGCAAATAAATCTATAAAATATAGCTATTTAAATAAATGACATATTTTAAAATGTCAATTCAAGAGTTTGAAATTCAAAATTTTTAGTTACCCATTTGAAAGTGCCATTTCATAAGCAATTCTCTTGGACATGGAAATAGCAGCAACTCTCCTGGGCTCAGTCACTCCTATGATACCCCCTCCACTGCAATAATACCACAAATCTGTTGATATACATTTGGTTATCTGTATGGAAATGTATTTTGTCATGAACAATGAAATATTATTCATGTGATGAGGTGAGACTTCAGACTGCAGATATTTACCGGTACCACCTAGCAAGACAGTGCAAACAAAGATACAAAGAAAATTACCAGAAACCTAGCAGAGAAAAGTACTTCAAATTCAGATTTATTTATTTGTGGCCAGTTGATGAACCAAAAATAGTATTTGCTTGATTTACATACTGTGCATATCCTGCCTCATACAAGAACTGGGGCACCTGGGTAGTTTTGCCTGAACCTGTTTCACCACAGATAATGGTGACCGGGTTCTCATTGATTGCTTCCATTACGATCTGCTCCTCAGCCAAGATGGGCAACTGCAACCTTGCTTCCTATAAACACATTAAATTCTCTTATTTTCCCAAATCACCCAGCTTGAAGATTGCAGGAAAACAATTTCCAATCTTCTTCTGACTCAAAATTATTTCATTTAAATTTGATTTGTCACTTGAATACCTGAATTTGCATTGTTCTTTGCAGGGGAATATTGACTACTGGTTTTCTTGGTATATTCTCTTTCTTTGGTACATTTTTCTTGCTCTCTTCTTGTGTAAGCTTGGTTGATATCTCCTTTTCAGCTGTTTCTGTTTCCACATTTTCCTGTGCCTCCTCTTCCTCCTCTTCCATCTCGCTATCAGTGTCTATGTCAGAAGTATCCACGCTGGAGTCACTTTCAGCATCCTCCTCCTCCTCCTCATCTTCTTCTTTCTTCCTTTTCTTTTTGTTACTTCCACTGATGGCATTTACTTTAACCGTCCCTTCTGCAGTTTTTTCTATTTCAAGTTTTCTGTAATATAAGAAACACATATTTGGCACAATCTGTAAGAGGTAACCTTAAGTCTTGTTACCTTATTTTATCTGATCATTATCATCTTTAAGCAAATGTACTCTCGTCAAGCTTATAATGCAGTACAATAGAATTAAAAACTTTAAAAATCATAGGCCAAAGGTCTTGATGATGCTAATGCTGAGCAGATCATTACTATTTTTCTAATGTTAGAAAATTGCTTCTTGAATAATTATCTAAAGTTTTTACCCTGGTTTGCAGGTCGAGAGCAGTAAATGTGTTAAAATAAATGTAACTAATATTGGGGCTGACTCAATCATCCCCACACGGCTTTACTTCAGATATTTTATACTAAGTATTTAGGTTAGTAGAATGAGGCCCTACAGGGCTTCATATTAGCACTGGCTCGCTGACCCTGAAGAATTTTTTGAGCATCAGACATTTCCAAAAAGCAACTATTAGCATAGCTCTAAGAGCATTGGCTTATGTTTTTCACACAAATATATCATCATATATGACTTTCATTCAAAAACGTTTATTGTATTTATATAGAATGAAAAAGAAAGTAAATTTGGCCAATGCTTCTCCACTACTCTGGCTTACTAGCATTTTAACCTCTTTTCCACCGAGGTAGGGCCAACTGGCACTATATGCTGTCTTAACCCAACCTGAAGAGTAAATTTGGAAAAAGACATTCCTTTGAACCCACCCACCTTTTATTCCTAATCACCTGCACATTCACTGATCTGCTGGTCATGAGTTTCCATTAAATAGCCAGCTTAGTTAACACATATTTGATCACACAGTCTGGGAACCAAGAAGTTATACCTTTTATGTGACTTTCCAGAATAGACATCTGTTGTTGATGTGAGAAGTGCCTGTTCTTCTTTGCTGACTTGAACTTTCTGCAGGGACTCCAATAGCTCTGCTCTCTACAATAAATAATCCAGAATGACTTACATATTTTTTATATCAATTGGAAAATATTAAGCAGCATACATACTTAAGCAGTATGCTGCTTAATTTTTCCAATTCATATCAGTCCGGCAAGATTGACTGATTGGAAAATCATTTTTTATGCTTTGTTGCTCCAAACTGATATTGCCACCTGATGGCAGCACTGCACAAAAAATCCCACCACGGATAAATTCATATTCTGTCAAGACAATCTTATTTCATGTTTTTCTTATGTTTTGTCAAAATAAATCATTAAATACCTCAAATTGGTCACAAACAGGTTTTGCAAAATGTCAAAATAAATCATTCAATGATGAATTGGTCAAAAATCGTTGTTCAAATGCATATGGTCTAAAACAACTTAAATACATAATCTCATGAATGCTCAGATGTATCCCATATAAATAAACCCAGAACCTTACAGGATGTAGTAGCATTAGGCAGGTCGGATGGAAGGAAGGAATGACACATGACAGACAGGGTGATTGCTAAGAGAGTGGCAAGCGAGCGACCTAGTACTGAATGTATCTTTCCATCACCAACCATGATCTTGCCTAATCCAATTTAATATTTTTTTGTGGTAAATTCAACAGAAACTAGATTGTTTCTCTTTTCTTTAAAGCTCCCTCATTCTCAATGTTTATCTTATAACATACCCTTGACTTTTTGTTTCTGGATTCCACAATTTTTTCTAGTTTTTTTCTTTGTTTCTTTGACAATTTGTTGACTGTGGTCTCTTCTTGTGCTTTAACTTTGGTTTTTCTCCTTTGTGATGGTAGCACCAGAATATTGTCGTCATCATAGTCTTCTTGCTTGAGTCCTTCAATATCAACATGGATCTAAAATATATGTATAGAAAACTGAAAAATGAATAAGATCACAACAATACAAAAGTTTCAAGGCAGACAAATTTTTTCTTGGTAAAATATTATATGCCAACCAAAAACGCCAACTCACTGATGGAGGCATAGGACCATGTGATTAACAAAGGCAGACGTCTTGTGGGCGAGAGTTGAAAAGGCTGTTTATTATTCCAATGAGTCCAAAGCATAGGCCAATGGCCTCAGGGCTATGTTGATCATTTTTTTGGAATGTTTGTGAACATTTTCTGGAAATTGTTTCATAAATGATCACTCAAATCCTTTCTCTGAGCAGACTTGAGCAGAGGGTAATTATGACCAATCAAAATGCATGTTACATATTAAATGTTGTCCCAACTTGTTATCTTGCTAATATTTGTAATGTTATTAAAATGGCAGCCTTCTTAACAACTCAGTGAGAGCTATTAGATCTTTGAAAAAAATCATAATAAAATGGAAAAAAATCTGAGCCTAATGGAAAATAGATAGAATTGTTTCCTGAAATGCAACATATTTCCTACTAATAGCTAAAAACTCGACCCAGTAGTTTCAGAGAAGATCAAAGTTGATGGAGAAACAGGATGACAGAAAATTACTCCCATCACTGCAGACGTGATGCTGACATATCATGCTTGTCAGTTACAGAAATATCATAAACAATACTGAACATTTGAAAACAAGGTACAAAATGTACTTTATAAGTAGATTGGGTTTGGGCTCAAAATAATGACCTTATGAACAATATATCAACAACAAAGCCATATAAAACACTCAGATTCATACCACTTCATCTTGGGTTTGAGTTGCAGAAGTGGGCCATATCGGGCATCTGCCATTCCCGTTGATGAATTATTAATCATTAGTCTATTTTGAGGACACATACTTAAGCATCTAATTACTGCCAAACTAAAATTTTGTGAAGGATTTAAAATTGTTCTCAAATTATAAGAAGATATTTGGGAAGTTACATGGCAAGTGCCAGAAGAAAATATTCCATATGTATTAGATCAAATTTATGTACATTCTTGGTACTTATTTGCACAGATTTAACCAACGAAAGAGTCAATAACTTTTAGACAAAAATAATATTCTCTTGTTTTTGGATACGCAGTGCATATTGGGATTATTTTGCAACAATGGCTGCCCAGATGTGTAAACAGATCAAAGGCTTCTAAAGGATATACAGCTTCACCAACAGGATGTGCAAGGCCTTCTGCGCAAAGTACTTGCAAGTGCAAAGTACTTGGCAACCCGTAGCCTAAAAGATGACATCACTTCTATAACATGTGCACTCTTAAAATACTTAATCAACTAAACCTGGTGCCACTACTTGTGCTGGACCAGTTACCGCTGATGAAGCAGACCGTGACTGGCAGCGGCTACAAGGGTCCTCTCCAGCTTTGCCGCTGTAATCGGGGGTTATTGGTAGCGACGGAAAACTGGTCCCTTGCGAGTATAGATATGACTTCAGTCACGATCTTCTCCCGGGTTCATGACATTTAATTCTATTTCAATTCATTTCAACATTAAGACAATGGGTGCACACTATGCCACCAGATCTGCCGGTTACACACAATTGGGCAGCGGATTTACCTGCCAGCGGCTTCTTTCACGTGTACCCAATAGGCCCCCTGCCAGTCTCTCCGACCAATGATTAAATATAGTGGAGTTGTACAGATCTGGTTCCGGTAAAGTTGTACAGTTCCAGTGTGTACTTTTCAATGGGGGAAAAAAAACAACATGGAGACCGGCAATCGGCCTATGGCAATGCAAAGCTGGTGACTTGAGTTGAGAGCAATATTACATTGAGTTAATGTCATTTATTATTGCTCTTACTCAGCTTGTACTTGTAAATGAAAGGGTCTTTTATGGAAATCTCTCGTCGGCAAACTGGTGGTATCTTATTTGTCATGATGTCAAAAAACAAAGAATATATCTGGTCTGATCTGTCGTACGAGACAGGTGATGTACCGGAGGACTGGCGTCAGGCAAATGTGGTGCCGGTATTCAAAAAAGGGAGAAAAAGCGAAGCCAGTAACTATAGACCAATATCACTGACATGCATCTGCTGCAAGATACTCGAGCACATCGTAGCGAGCAACATCATGTCCCATGCCAACCGACAGGGTATCCTGTACCACCTGCAGCACGGATTTCGAGACCAGCGCTCGTGCGAAACCCAGCTGCTGGGCTTCCAGACAGATATCCTGCGGACAATGGAAGAGGGAAAGCAAGCAGACTCAATAATCCTAGACTTCGCCAAGGCTTTCGACAAAGTAGGACATCGAAAGCTTATAGCCAAGATGGAATATTACGGAGTCAGAGGCAGGACGAATAATTGGATCAAAGGGTTTCTGACAGATAGGAAACAGAAAGTGGTCCTGGACGGATCTCAGTCCCAACAGGCTGACGTGCGATCCGGAGTACCCCAAGGGTCAGTCCTAGGGCCATGCCTGTTTCTTTTCTATATAAATGATCTGCCAGAGACTCTGAGATCCGATGTTCGCCTATTCGCTGATGACACCGTGGTATACTTGGGAGTCGGTCATCAACAAGACGCAGCCGTCCTACAGGAAGATCTCCAAAGACTCGAAGAATGGGAACAAAAATGGGGTATGGAATTCCACCCCCACAAGTGTCAGGTCCTGACATTTACCAGGAAGCGCCATGCAGTAAGGTACCAATACCGACTGCATGGCCATATCCTGGAAAATGTAAAGGAAGCCAAATACTTGGGGGTGAATTTCCAGTCAGACATGCGATTCACCACCCATGTCAATAATATAACAGCCAAAGCCAACCGAACCCTAGGTTTTCTGCGCCGGAACCTCCAGATAAACTCGCCCCAGCTCAAAACTATAGCATATAAATCTCTTGTGAGACCGCTTGTCGAATACGCGCCCTCCGTCTGGGACCCATTCACACAATGTCAAATACGACAGGTTGAAAAAGTCCAGAGACGAGCGGCCCGTTTTGTTCTGAACAGGCACCGTAACAGGTCAAGTCCCACTGATATGCTTAGTGAGCTGGGTTGGGTCTCGCTGGAGGAACGACGCAGAGCCCAGCGCCTTACAATGATGTACAAGATTGACAATGACCTGGTGGCAATCAATAGGGAACAATATCTGACCCGATGCGAACCGCAGCGATCAACCCGGAACACACACTCCCGATCATACCAAATACCATCAACCAACACTGAGTACCAACGAAATGCCTACTTCTCTCGAACAGTGCGCGAGTGGAACGGACTCCCCGATAGCGTTGTCACTGCCCCTTCTACAAACGCCTTCCGTGCCAGACTTGCTAGGCACGCCGGGGGTGAGTAGGTGGATGGAACGGGAAGACAGGCGTCACGGGCTGCGCCACTGCATGTTGCATGTTGTTTGTCTGATTTGCCCGCACTGTATTATATGTTTATTAATCAAATTCTCTTCTTTTTCTTTTTTTTTTTTTTTTTTTCCCCAAATGCGCTTCCCCACATCGGCAGAATCATCAGTCTTGATGGAGTCCGATTATTAACGTAGAAGAAGTAGAAGAAATGTCAAAATGAATAAACACGTGCTTATGTTTACATGTCCTATTATCGCTCACCAACCTTGTTTTCCTCACTGCGATCAATCTCCGTATCCACCACTTGTCTGGCCTTCTGGTTATGTCTGGCACGAAGTTTCTTGTTCTTAAGTTTCCCCATAACCACCCCGTCAACTTCAATCAATTAATAAGAGATTAAATACGATGAAAATGTAGTCACGGTGTCCTGAAATTCTACAGCACAGGAACCCATTCCACGGGATGAGTCTGCATTATATTCTGTGGTACAGAATTTTGCTCAAATAATTTTCATAAAGCATGAGTCCATATGTCTCTGATTTGAGAGCCACTTATAATCACTCCATTCATTTTAATGAAAACACCAATTGTTGCAGGATTCTTGTATAAATAACTCTTTACATAAATAACAGTCAATTAATGGAGTTGTACTGGCTCCTTGTTGAAGTCAGAATAGATTTTAACAATACCTCATACCTTATGAGGTATTGATTTTAAAATAGCCCTACTTACATGGAAGGTGAAAAATGGTAAGGCGCCTGAATACCTATCACTTCTATTTAAACCAAAATTGGGACAAAGAGTGCTTAGGGGCAATCCATTTGATTTTTGTGGGGTGGGGTGGGACAGCAGTACTGGATGAATAATTTTTTTTTCTTTGGTAGGGTGGATGAATAATTTTTTTTTCTGGTGTGGGGTGGGTGAATAAATTTTTTTTCCAAAATCTCCCACCCCACCCCACAAAAATCAAATGGATCGCCCCTTAGGTCTATTGAAAATAATTATTATGATCAGCGTAGAACCAATATGAAAATGTATGGGGACAGGGCTTTTGAGGCATATGCTCCGAAATTGTGGAATGCCCTGCCCCTGCCAGTGAGAACATGCAAAACTCTAAGCAGTTTAAAATCTAAACTAAAAACTCATTTATATAGAAAACACTATTTACTAAATGTACCACTAGCAGACGCTGTCTGAAAGGGCACTATAAAAATATTTTATTATTATTAATGACACAGAACATACACAGGGTTATTCATGAGTATTAAGATATTGCCAAAATTAAAATTTCCAATATTTTTTCAGTTACATAATCACTGAAATATTTGATTCAACGACATTTATTTTAAGTTATTAATTCTAATTTATTCAAATTCTGCACAAAGTTCCCTTTCTTTGCTTTCAATGAAAATCAATAAAACAAAACTGAAAATAGCCAAATTCTAAATTTTGAGGTTTCAATGATGTAAATCAGCCAAAACCAATTTATGTTATTTCAACAAACTGTTGGGACTTAGGTGATAATATGCAAACAATAGGTCAAAAGATCTGTCTGTCGCAACAAAAGGCTAGAAACATTTTCTGAAAAATTCAAAGATATGCAAGTGTGAGCACATACACTAAATATAAAAGTTGATACTATAGTATGGAGTCCTGTACCACAATAATTATGCATAAATTATTTATATTTTTTAGAAATAAATCTTCTTGGTGAATGTTAGAAACACTGTTTAACTGAAAATTGCAAACAAATTTTTGGGCAAGTCGTTGCATGATGCACACTTAAATTTTCAAAATAGGTAAATATCCAGTATTTGCCACATGCATTTCATATTTTTGTATGGGATATAAAAAATATTGACCATGCTCATTCTCTTCTCAGATTGTAACATCATTTATTTTCCCTGATACTATCATATAATAAAATAACCAAACACGTATTCATCAACATTACAGGAAAAAAATAAAGACATCTAATGTTAACACAATTTATTCCATAATGTACAATATTCTCAGATATAAGTTAAATATTCTAACAATAGTCACAGTTGACTCAACATGATTGTTTTTCTGGTTCTTCAGAATATTCTATTTTGATACAGAGAGAGCATATATGACAACTAACATAATCCATTTTGTAAAGTGATTCTTTTTCTGAGAGTATATATTCTCCACCACAGCGGCAACCATAGGAAAATATGGCATTGTCTTCATCATAATCTAAATCATTGATGTTGACTTGATCTTGCACTGTCCAGTCCTGAGCTATACAATGCTGCTTCCAGCAGGCATCATACTCACTCCTTGAGTCAGGATTTCTCAACACCTCCCAAGCTCTCTGGATTTTGAGAAATTGGGAAGTCTGACTGGTTCCTCCGTGGTCCTCACTTGGATGTGCTTGTTTATCCGGATGAAATTTCAAAGCAAGTTTCTGGTATGCCTGTTTTAAATCTTTAAAAGATGCTTCTGGTGATGCTTCTAAAATATCGTACAAATTTTCCATTTTACCTCCAACAATCATTCATTTTGCAATTGTGAGATTTCCAACACTGCCGCGTGAATTTGACAGCCACAAAAGTGTCTTGTCCAAAATGCTTTTGACCAGTTTTTACAGTAAATATTTGTACACCCATCCAGTAACAAACTCTTTTAACGATAGTCAAATAGTAAAATCACATCTTCTATTAGTGTTCCGCCACCCTCTTTGAACATGTTCACAGTGATATTGGGTTTATTTCCACTCGAAAAGCAGCATTTCTTTTCGCGACGTGCTTCTCGTGGTGGCTGCCATCTTAACTCTGGCGCATGCGCAACACTGATAGCAGTCGCTCGTTGATATCCCCCAGAACTGGCAAAATGAGTAATTTTGCAAGGCAAATTGTGCAATTTATGCATCCCCACTATGTGTTCAATTTATTTCTTGCACTGATCTACTATGGTATGAAATCTATTCCACCGTTTTGCTACACATTGTTCGACGATTGCCAACTTGAACTGGTAAGACCTTCCATTTTGCTCACCTGTGTTTGAAGCCATAATTTACTGAAAAATGGAGTCCTGAAGGGCACAAGTCAAGTGGAAATGAATTACATATGATTGAGTGCATGACACACAGAAAACCAGGCTCATGTGTTATGATAATGCCTAAAACAGTTTCATGTACTGTAATGCCAAAAAATGAATATGAAAGATACAAGTACATCTTTGAGTTGGTTTCATTCATTCATTTGCATCAAGTGTAGAGGATGCTGGTGTGTTCCCACAGAACAGGCCCTTGACCTAGTTCAATAATTTTTTGCTATCAAACATCCAGAGTCAAACAAGTTATGGTCAAAGAGGAACTTTTGCATAGTTGCTGGCATTTTTGAAAGTTTGACCGTGGGAAACTATTCTGTCTCCCCATTTGACCCTGCCTTTTCTCATATTCAAAAGAAATCAAAATGGACTTGAAATCCACTGTTTTCAGAAAGATTATGCACTGCCCACCCATTTAAGTCACCACTTCAGTAAAACTCATTCTCCGTGAACAGGTTATAAACGAACCATGGATCCATTAATTCAGCATTGGATATCAGGCTTGTCAGAAAAAAATTCTTTGTCTTTTCTTGATCTCAGTATTGTATCGCCATCGTTTATGAGTTTTGCTGTGGTGCTTCTGAGGTCACCAGATATTTCTCCCTTTGTGTTTCTTTTGGACTCTTCTAGATGCTATCACATGTCATCAAGCCTAATATCAGCAGAAAAATTGGAAGAAGAGCACTACAGATGATGTGGGGTTTTTGATTCAGAGACATTACAATAAAGTCAGATGGTGATATCTATATAATTACTGCATCAGTTAATCGCCGGGGTCGAGTTCATTTCGTAGGGAAACTTCAATATGATGGGCAGTGCATCCTGTTTCTGGAATCATTGGTTTTTAAGCCTATTTTGATGATGAATATAAAAGTAGAAGAAGTCAGACCCAGTCACTCTTCACCCTTAACAGTTCAAGACCTGAGATGGCTAATTTTAAAAAAAGAGAGTGGAAAGTAGGTAATTTTATTGATAATATACAGTTGAACAGGCACAGCTGATCAGGCTATGGTCAAACAAGGGAACAGTTGAATAGGGGAATGATCAAAACAGCCAGCCACCCTTTTGAAGAGGGGCCCATAGGAAACAGCCTGTAAATTCAAACCTTAATATCTATCTCGAGATTAGATAGCTACCCATCAATATATCAATGGTTATTAGCAAAAAATAATAATGTTTATTTCCTGGGTTGCATACCTTGATGAGGAGATGTCATGATTGTCATCCCATACTTTATGGGCATCTCTTGAGCAAAGGAAAATCAAACAAAAGAGATAGCCATGGTATCAAGAAATACCACAACTTTGGAAACAGAAATTTTGTTTGTAATGTTGACTTGTTCAATATTTTAACTCAGTTGCTGAAGCTTAAGATTGCTATATAATATTTATTGCAATATTTAATATAAATAATACTGACACTTTTCAGTCGATCTCAAGAAAGGGAACTTTGTTATCAAATTAAAAGATGTAAAAATTGGCACTTTTTATCAATCATGAAAAAATGTCTTTTTATGAAAACTATTTTGTTCAAATTTTAAAGCTTAGATTTTATAGGGTTTTGGAAGTATAGATGTCTTTAATTGTTTAATTTAATTGTTATGATTTTATTGATATTTATGCTTGAAATAAAATTATAAAATGAGAATTACCATGAAGGTTTTTTAAAAATTAGTTGAAAGAAAAGGTATATTGATAATAATCAGGTATATATTTGGGTGGAAATGAAAGCCATTTTCTGGAGATACTTTTACTTCAACATAAATGATTGTTGTTTGCAGAGAGAGTGGGAGCTACTTACGTTCTTAGGATGCATCATTGTACTGAAAAATAGAAAGCAACGTAAGTATTTCAGAAGCTAAATGTGTCTGATCGTGTATTCCAGTCAGTTATTACGACAGATTATTATGATGTATTGAATACTCTGTACAAAGGATAAAAATTAATTTAAGAATTGATTTTTTTTAGCCTCTTATAAGTTATACTTCTCAACGGTGTGCATGTTTGCAAAGCTGCTCAGTGTCCTCCTGTTCTTCCGACAGAATCCTCTGCTGGCGATCATTTACATCCTCCTGTGTTTATGTAAGTAGAGCCTTCTGGTAAAACATTATGACTTTATTAGAAAGAGGATGAGATATGAATTCAATATCTGGCATCACATTAATATGACCTTATATGATTGAATGAAAGAATATGGTTATAAACTCAGTCATGGAAATTAATGGATCAATTTGATCAAACATTCTGTGTTTTTTATGGCAGTTTTATTATTTTTCAGTACATTTAGCCTTCTTACCTGAACCCGCCTATGCTGGACCAGACTATGTCACATATTTCAGGGGATCAGTAATTGATGTAAGTATCACTTCCAATCATTTACTTACCCAAAATATCTTCATCTTTACTTCCCAAGGACATTCATGTTCACAATGAACTTTGACATTTGAATTGTACAATTAAATGGATTCTGATAGAGTGTATAGATCATTTACTATTCTGAGATAAATTCTTTATTTAAAGCATGAAGGTTTTGATTTCAGGCTGAGTTGAAGCATGACACAAGAGTCAACTGGCTCATCTGTTTCTATGCTGCATGGTCACCTGCCTGTGTCAACTTTGCTCCTCTGTTTGCAGAATTGTCTGCCAAGTAAGTGTCTTAATCACTTGTATGTGATACTTAATTTTGAAGAATAGATATGTTATGTATTGACATATTGACATTTTTTATGATTAAAGAAGTGAACAAAATGCTGCCTTGTCATTTGTTGCCCTATAATTACCATATGTGTCACAATGATGAAACATTTTTGGTCATAATTTGAATCGTGTTGTGAAAAAGAAACATAATATTCTATTTTCAGGTATCACTTAGATAATCTCAAATTTGGTAAATTAGATATCACTCGCTACCCACACGTTGCTGAGCAGTACAAGATCAACACCTCCTCATGGTCGAAGCAGCTGCCCTCACTCATATTGTTCAGGGGCGGGAAGGAAGATAGCCGCGAACCTATGATAGACATGAGAGGCAAACTTCTTCACAAATTTGTTTTTAGCAAGGTCAGTATCGATGCTATTGTTTGCAGTTTGGTATCTTATTTAGATTGCATTTTAATGGCAGGATCAGTTTGGATGGAATTATATTTTCTCAGAGGAGTATTCTTTCGTGTCTTGCAAGCAGATGTGAAAGAAGACAAAATTTGGTTAAAAAAGAGACTTCATGATAATTCGTAAGGAAAGAAAAGTCTTAAGAAAAGAAAAAAAAGGCTATTAATTACCAAAAACAACTGAACCAACTTAAGATAAATTGTTTAATCTGTCATAAATTGAATTGCAGGAAAATGTAGAGAGATCTTTTGGATTGACTGAATTACATAATAGCTGCAAGAAGAATCCCATCAAGAAAAGAAAGGGAAAGCAGGACCTTGATGCTAGGGGGGACGACTCCTCAAACGGAAAGCCCAAGACAGAATAAAATAAGCAGTTTCAGTTCAAAGAAAATCAACACAATTTTTTCCCTATTTTAGTCATCCTGCTTTAGTCTGACATAAACCAAATATGATGAGCATTACACAAGCAGGCATTTTTTGCTATTGCACTTTGGCATTAAATTATTATTTGAAAAAGAAATTGAAAATTTTTCATTTTCATGTTTCTACAATATGCATGTTTTTTTGTCAAATGAATACCTTTATAACTATCTTCTGATGATAAAAGCACATTAATGACTTACTTAAATCATGCACTGTAAATAGAAGAAAAAATGATTAAACAAGATCAACCTCTTTCCTAATTTTAATTGACAAATTGTTCTCATAATGTGCTAATTTTTTTAGATGTATTATCTCCGACATGTTTGATTTTAGGTCTCAATAAATCTCCTTAGTAACATGTTTTTTACTTTTTACTTAATCTCCCTGAATGAGAAGCAATTTGTATGGAGGAGAACAATCATTAAAATGGATTTGATTTAACAATTACAATATATAAACTTGATTGTTTTTTACGCAATTTTATTTATTTACAAGCTGATATTTGATGAGTGATCAAGAATGAGTGAATGTTTGAATGCATGTAGTTGTTTTAGGTATTGTTGTTGAAACCTGTGTAAAATACCCATTACAAATAAAATACAAACTTCCAAAGTATTCAGGCAATTTCCGAGTTATTTGTCAATATTTTTAAAGTAATGATATTATTGATTTGCATGCTTAACCAGCGAGTCATCACAATGACAGTTCTCTGGGAGGTGCTGCATTGCTACGTCGGTTAAATATTTTTTCCTCTTATGCTATCATAACCACTTGTTTGGGGGTTGGTGGTGCCCTCTAGTTGAGGTACTGGAAGGGAACAATTTCATAAACAAGTTATCTGTTTATATACGAGGCATCTGAGCATTCAGGAGATTATGAGTTCCAGTTGGCAACATGATATTTTAGGAGATATGCAATTAAGCAATGGCAAATTTTGACTACCTGGAGTTAATTATCTATTTGGAAATTTTTACAAAGCTTTGTGATCAATATGAATTGTTTAATGATTTATTTACAAAACATCAGAACGTCATTAAGTAAGTGAGGAGGAATGATTGATCTTTGGTTGCTTGTTACATTAGCCTTTGTAATATCCGGGACATTGGGAGGATATAAATAGCCTCTGACTAAGCTGCTGCTTGTATCATAAGGTGTTGTCTACTATGTAAATACATTACCAGCAGCCTACACCTGTGTCCCCTCCATGGAAACTTGATGTACAATGAAGCCAATAACAATCTGGGAAGAAATTAGAATACATGTGTTATACAAGGCACACTGTAAACTATATCTGTTATTATTAATCAGGCAACTGACATCGGGCAGGGGCCTGGATATTTAACTGTAAATTAGATAAGACAGCAGAGCCTTAGTGCACTTAATGAATGGAGTTGTGACGTAGCTTGTGACGTAGCTTGTGTGCATGACGTCATAGCAACCCATTGTGACAAACAATGGGATTGTTACAAACAATGGGATAGTTTCTCTTTGAAGTGATATGCGTTACCGCCAATTTTTTAGCTATTTTTGAGTTTTTGAATTTGAAAGAAAGAATCATTATTTCATAATGAATAGGTTTTGGGGAATCTAATAGTGAAATTTTGGATATTTTTAACTGAATAGGCTATTCCCGACAAGCCCTTAAAGTTCATATGTCCATAGACATTTTTCAAGAACTGCAAAGCCTATAGAAAAAATTTCACAATTTAAATAGTATGTTTATTAAAAAAAATGCCATAATTGTTTATCAATTTTTTAAAAACTGATATACAATTTTCGTAGTTTTTTTCAAAAACCACAAGCTTTTTTTGTGAGAATATCAGATTTTTGGGGGTAAAAGTGTTGCATCAATGTAAAATGACCTTGCTGGGCAAATGCTATGTAAATGGAATGGACGCATATATTGGCAGATTTGAAAATAGTATCAAAGGAAAGATGTTTTCCCAATTTAAAAAAATGATACATTGTATAGGCCTGCCAATGGATGCATTGGTGGTATAAACTAAATGTGAATGTCGTCTAAATCAAGATGTCTAAATCCTGTGATATTTCAGATAAATCAATGCATTTGTACTGAGCTCTTTGCAGGTTGGGTGGGTGGTGTGGAAATCCCTGACATGGACATTTCTAAAATGTTATAGAATTGTCTACACTTGGAATAGAGAAATAAAATTTATATCTCCATAATCAGTGGAGAAAGTAGAACATTGTCACAAAGTTGAATAACGTCACATTCTCCAGGTTTTCGGCTCATATGGCGTCATAAGACACAATGGTTTGGCGGCAATGCACATTGCACCTTTGATCTCATTCATTATACTCCAAGACTTAACTGACTAGCACATAGAACAGAATCTGGGTCATTAGGTCAGATATCAACCTTTCAGCTTAGCAATTGCAGTACAACATATGTAGCATTAAATAGCCATGTCTACTATTATTAGTGACACCACAGAGACAGCGCCTTCAGTGACATGTGGAATGAGACAAGCTGAATGGTTTGGAATAAAGGAAACAACAATGCCAGAAATAGTTACACATTTATGCATATATTTTGTACCAAGATCTGCAACAGAGATATAACTCATTTTATGCTTATAAGCTTTAATTTTATATATAATACAGGTTATATACATATCACAGTCAGAAACTTAAATATCATATTCATTTTAATCATCATGATTGTAATATATAAATAATTAAAACCTATTGTGTACAGGTCATTTGATCATTTGGCCAAAGACTTTAAGGTGCTCATTAAGTTTCTGTGAGCATTTGATATATTGACCACAATGTTTTTTACTTGCGTTATGTGTGATAAACACAGTTCTCCTCGGACCTTGCCAACAAAACTCTCCACCACACTTTATAGCCAAATTGACACACATTTCCTATTTTCTATCTTCATAACACTTGGCAATATATATTGTTTACATGAAGGCAACAGTTGACTTTCTTTCAAGTTGTGTTTGTTCAGCGCTCGAGTCCACTCTTTCATAGAAGTCATTGTACATGCTGAACCCCAGCAGTTCATCTGAGAACATTTGTGCAGTGATATCCTGGGGCAGACTCTCCTCTATGATATCGCCGACACCCGAGGGATCAAACTCCTGCAGCTCGCTGCTGCCACCTTCATTGTTGTAGCCCAGCAGCGTCGTCAGGTACTCCGCTAACTCGTACTCCGTCATGTGCTCACCTGCAGGTACAACAATATCAATCCTTGTTAACAGGTCAAAAGTTATTTTATCCATTTAATACTGTGCTAGTATTGCAGTATGATGACTGACATTGATATCAAAGTTAATTTAGACTACAATAAATAAAGCCAGAAGAGTGCTAAGAACCTTGAATGCATGACCTTTAAACTCGGGTGTTACACCCTGCTAGCATCAAATGGTTTGATATCTATTCAATTTCCATGTTCCATGAATAGACCACACAAGTATATACCTTTAGTTTGGAGTATATCCAGGAGATCTCCTCTGTCTATTGTTGGTCCATTCTCAGTTTTAAATCCGAGTGCCTCAAATGCCCACTGTAATTTCTCAGCTTGAAGACCAAATGCTGGCCGATGATTAATGTATACTGCAATTGAGATTTTTGAAAATGTATAACAAAGCAAAATTAATTTAAAGAACTCTTTGTGTTTATTGGTCCAGTTTTCAGTGACTTACGTTTAATGAAGTCTCCCAGGTCTACTTCTGTTGTGTACTGCCCAGTTTCCACATAGTTACTGTACTTGATTTCATTCAGCATGTCATCCACCTGAAATAACAAAGCAGGAATTTATTACATTCATCAAAGATATAAAAATACCATTCAAGAAATATTTGAGCTCATATTGTGTGACAGTGAAATAAATGAGGCAATTAGTATGTCAATTCTTTGGATGAAAATACAACAGTAATTAATTTCAATAATGCAGTTATTTTTGGCTGTAACAAAAATGTATGTACAGCTCCATAAAATTACTCAGTGCTATTTCAGGCCGCGAAAAAAAAGTTGAATGTGAACTCACCTCCTGTTCTGATGGGTAAAATCCCATTGCTCTCATGATGAATGGTATCTCTGACAAAGGAACTTTGACAGACACTTGTCGCGGATCTGTTGTGTCTACACCTTGGCTGAAAATAAAAACAAATCATTCATATCAAGGGTCAAATTCCTGGACAGTTCAAAAGAAAGGATAGTTTGAACAACAAAATAGATTTGGAAATAATTCAGTTAATAATGTCGATACTCACCTTCTGATCTGACCATAATAAAAGTAATCTTCAAGTTCTCTGAAGAGTTCCCCATCTCTACCTCCATCCAGGAGACCATAGAAGGGCACCAAATCTTCTCCCCCAAGTCTAGCCTGTGCCTCTAAGGCTCTGTAAAATTCATACAGCTTTAATTGAAATATAAAATATTTTTACAGCAATTATCTGCATCATCACTGAGCGAAATACCATTAATATTTTTCAGCATATCTATTATTTTCATTTAGACATTTCAACATGTTTTCTGGAGAATACTAGAATATATATGCATATATGCTTACATAATGTTGACCGCCCACATATGCACAGTGGAATCAACCCCACCAGCTGTGAATAAGAACTTTCCATCATAACTAGTGGCCAGGTTGGCAACGCCTTGTGGGTGGGCAATGAGAGCGGCCGAATTGTGAGGGTTGCCATCTAATGGCAGAATATGTAAACCAATCTTATCCTCTGTGATGTATGCTAAGAATCGTGTGTCTTTCACTTCATCTGCTGTGGGCAAGATTGCAATTCTGGAAAACAGATCAAGAGTTATCATTTTTTTTCATTTTTATTGAAAGTATTCAAGACAGTATTCTTTTCTTATCAAATCCAGATATCTGTCTAAAATTGTTCCTATTCAATGTAGCATATTATCATTTCAGCCTAGATATGAGGCATATGATGTACATGTATATGCTTCATTATAATAATCTGGCCTTGCTTGTTTAATGTCGTAAATATTGTGATAAATAAAAATGGATGTCAAATTCACTTACTTTTGTAATGGGGATCCATAAGTTGGGCCCAACAATGTTTTTCTGCACATTTTTGTTGTTGAATTGTACAACTTGAACTTAAACTGAAATATAGCATACAATACTTTACAAACGGAAAATTATGTGATCTTAGTATATTATTATTGGTGTAATTTCATTTCCTCAAAATAGATAAGCAATTGTCTGAAAAAATTTCTGAACCTATTTCCATAAAGAATCCCAAAAAAACAATCTTCCCTAAATTTAACTTATTAGGTTTAGAAATATAAATATATATTTTTTTGTAATTATTGGTGAAAGTCATTCTCAAAAATGCTTATATTATGGTTACCTGGTCATTTGCAGTGACATAGAAGTTCTCCTTTGTAACGGGAGGGTACCAGGCCATACATAATGGCATCGCACTCTGCTCAATCCGGTCCATACTCAACACTCGCAGATTGTCCACACTGCTCTTCTCAAGGTCAAATTCCACCAGAACTCGGTCTTTTCCGAGTGTCATGAGGCGTGGCTGATTTGAATCAAGCTGTATCCCCCACAGGATGTCCTGGATAAGCTTGTAGTGGGCTCGGTAGCGTCCAAGGTACGTCCAGGGCTCCTGGCTTTCATAACCATCTGGGCCAGCTTTGAAAACAGACACTGTATATTCAGCATCCTGAAGCATAAAATTTTCACATATAAAGCACAATGTTTTTTTAGATTTATCATTTAAGTTGATCAGCTTTGAAAACAAAAACTGTAATTTTAGCATCCTAGAATACAGGTTTTTAAATATGAAACACAGATTTTAATTTTATGATTTTATGTATGTATATATTTTTAATTTTGGAGGTGATTATTTGCTTTTTTTCAGTTGCAAATATCTTTGTTACAGTGGAAAATGTGGAGCATTATATTGAGGGAGAGTGGTGGTGTGCTTACAGCGGTGGCCAGGTACTGTGAGTCATGTGAGAAGGCCACGTGTGTGATGGCGTCGCGGGCATAGTGGAAGGCTTCCTCCATCACGTCAGACAGACTCATCGCATCCAACACTCGCACTGTACCATTCATAAAACCAACAGCTGAAAGTACATCAGCTGGGATAAGGCAAACATAACACACTCATAGTCATAATTAAAATATAAGTAAATTAATTAACTTACTCTGAACTTTAAACACTCTGAAAATTACTGTCAGACAAGACTTTACCAAATAATTTCAATCCATCTTTAAAAACTGTCACCAAGTTTGTCAAAATAAGAGGACTAACCTAAATATTGTCCCTGGGGATCATAGGAGCAGCATCTGATCATCTGTCCATGCTTGAACCACCGTGTTACTACTGTGTCTCTGATAACAACATAACGTCAAATATTAGCTACAACCCTGAATATTTTCAGCTATGGTTACATATCAGACATGATATGCAGAATATAGATCCCTCCAACACGAATCATTGAACTAAAAATAAACTCACTTTTTCTCATAGTTCCAGATCTTGAGTAGTCCGGAGTAGCCTCCAACTGCCAAATGAGGGCTGAAAATAGAAATACAAGTGCAAGATGATGATACAATACAAGAAATACATTGGACCTATTTCATTCATTTGAACTCACTGGAATGCAGTCTCTTTTTATCAAATTTGATCCTGGAATGAAATGGGATGAACATATTAATAACATTGTCTGCAAAGCAAATCAAGTACTGGGTTTTGTAAGAAGGAACTTCAACATGTGCCCAGGTAATATCAAGGAGGCAGCTTACAATACATTGGTGCGCCCTCACTTAGAATATGCATCAAGTGTGTGGGACCCTTACCTTAAGAAAGATATTGATCGAATAGAATCAGTGCAAAGACGAGCTGCTAGATTTGTGTCTAGCAATTGGAAGAGAGAGGCAGGCACTGTAACAAAAATTCTTGAAGACCTAAAATGGGATTCACTAGCAGAGAGAAGGAGGACCCAGAGGCTGGTTCTATTTTATAAGGCTATTAATGGTGAAATAGCTTTGAAACTACCTGAACATGTCAAAATGAAATCAGCCCGTACAAGGAAAAACCATGGAAATCGCTATATAGAAATGTCGACCAACTGTGACCAATATAAATACAGCTATTTCCCAAGGACTGTGACTGACTGGAATAATCTTCCCTCTGGTTTAACTACTTTGGAATCTGGTAACTCGGCATCTTTCAGGAACCTCTTTGCCAGAGTGTAAATTCTGGTCTGCAGCTGGTATTGACCAGCTGCACCCCTAGTGCAATTTTGCACTCTCGGCGGGATGCCAATTGGTTTTGCCGAGTAAACATATAGATGTAGATGTAGAGAATGATTGGGAGATATGCATCGCTGAGCCTCACCTGTTTGGATGAGCTGCGAGGGCATGGACCGCAGCATCATGATCTCTGTGAATTACGTTGACATCAGTGCCATCTGTAGTCACATGAGCATACACAGCTGTTGTCGTGCCGACCACAAAGTCTCGCAGTGCAAACGGGTCAGCTGCAATAGTGGCATCTGGTGGGTAGTTGCTGTCTGGGTCAGCTCTGTAATTAGGTCAAGTCAAGAATTGTTTTTCACCGAAAAAAAAAAAAATGAACAATTTATTTCCAAACTTACGGTAATATTTCTTCAGTATCCTAAAAATCATGTCATAATAAATTGTTTTATTTTATTTCATACTTACTCTTCTGGAAAATCTGGGATATATGCAAACGATATTGAACTGACTGGTCCCAGGTGGAAATCTTGATACCTTCAAAAGAGTACAAATGGTTTAAAAAACCAATCTTCTGATAAATTTCATAATAATGTTGGAAGTTTTATATCAATGAATATACATATCACTCTGATTATCATAATATCTGATTTAAAAAAAAAAATCTGGCCATGAAAAAAATCTAAGGATAAGTTATTTTCATCTTCAAGAAGTCATGTAATTGTGATCTATTACAATGATGTTAGTTACGATAGACACTAAGCATTCGTACCAAATTCCTTCCAATAATCTCTGAATCCATATCTACTAATGGCCTTTGTAAGCAAATCTTACTGATCACCCAAAATACTCAAGCTCAATTAAGCACAGGCAGTTTAATTATAGTTAATTATCTTAAGTTTCTAATAAAGGTTGCATTCAAATATTTATTCCAAAAACTTATAAAGATATGTCTCTATTTCGACATAAATTGCAAATTTATATGACTTTTAGCCTTCAGAAATAGTAATGTGACAATGTGTGTTTATCAGAAGGAACCTTACAGTACATGTGTGAGTGGATTTTGCTATGAGGGCTATTGAGTTCCTCCTACTAATCTTCAAAATATCTATTTTTATACATATTCATTCAGGCAAAATACTCTTTACATTCACATCTTAGACTAGCAAGGAGGGCATCAATATTCACGCCCTTATCTGTCTGGGGAGTTCTCAAGGCCAATACAAACAATACTAACATGCTTTATTCATACACATTTATTACCATATTCAACAACATTCACGGACTACATATGCATATCATATTCACATCATACCACATGGTTTCATTTTGCACCTACCTTTTGAACTCCCTTTCAAATTCAAAAATATTTGTTTAAGAATTAATTACATAGAACTGGTACTACAATACATTTTAATTTATTCTTTTGATAAATCACTTTTCTTTCTTAATAATAAAAATCTCTGGATATTAGACTAAGATATAAAAATTTCTTGCTTTTCTTCTGTAATGTAGTTTAAGAGACAGTGTTTCCTAAGTACAGTGCCTGAAATATGGTTTAAATGTACTTTGCCCTGCCACCATTCTCATCAAACAAATAATGAAAAAATGCAGAAAAAGACCCATAAAAGTTGTTTGCCCTGGCCAATAAATGCTTGTTTAGGGCAAAAGAGCGAGGTCAAATTCTTCTTGCAGTAGATACATACCAGTTAACAAGCTTCAGAGTTTGATCAAAGAACTTGATGTGTCCAAGGTGATCGCCAGTCACAATAAAGCTCCCTGCTCTCGTCAAAACGTTGATTCCTTTCTCTTGTAAACGAACAAGCTTCAGGGCTTTCTTATCTGGTGTTGACTTCTCCCCTTTGACTGTTTGAAAACCAGCACCACATTATTGTAGAAAATTAAACAAAACAATAAAAAAACTTTCTTGAAAGCCAACTATCCAAAATATTCCAAGAAGAAAAAAGTATAGAAATGTAAATTTAGTTTTAGGAGTCTCAAGATCAGCCTAATATGCATTAATTTTAGGACTAGTGGTAAAACATACTCATTGTAATTGGTTTATTTGTGGCCCAGACAACAAGGTTCCCACACGAGGTTGCGGTGAGGGCACGGCCTGTATTTGAGAGGAAGATGCTCTGACTGTATTTGCCCACCTGCTTGTTGAAATCTTCATCTGTCAGGGGAGGGGCATAGTACTCAAGCTTGTCTGCCTCCTGTATGCCATCCAATCAATTATAAATTAAACCGTTCACTGGATAGACGAAATAGTTAATGTTGAAATCCAAATATAGATATGATCTAAATCTGTACTGTAAATACTGTCTGGGGAAAAATGTTTGTTCAGTTTGCAACTGATAAACATTTAATTCTTCTTTTTACAGCATGCAGAAAATGTATGTGATATTCAATTATTTCTTCACATATAAAGATGAGGGAGAGGGAAAATAAGATCTATTTCAGTACGTCTGATAATACACGCACCCAGGAGTAGAAGATAACTTGCGATTCACTGTTTGTGACTATCTGACTCTGATCGTCGGCATTGAAGTGGATGTATGTCTGTACGCCGTAGGCTGGGCTCATCTCGGCTGTGCACATAGGAGTCTCTCCCTCTATAGTCCAGTCCCAAATGGCTAATGTCTGCTGCATCAAAATCACAAACAAAAAGCATCTATTACAAATTTTGGATAAATATCTCAGGTTGCATTAAAATTTATGTATATTTAGAAACCATTTGACCAATAAAATTCAATGCAATTAAGGCAACTGGAATTTCTCAGCATCTATTACAACATAAAGTTATGAGTTCTGGAGGCAGAAGAATCAGTGAAAGATCTGGTTTAGTGATCAATCATAATATCAGTTCCTGCCAACCTGTCTATAATTGTAAATAAAAAGGTATGATAAAGTATCCAGATGAAAAATACTCTCTAATTAAACCATTAAAACACTATGGTTATATTTTATTTGAAAAATAAAATATCTTCTTGTACCCAAGGTTTACAATGGTTCACCATGACTCAAATTGAGAAAAAAAAGTTTTCTAACCAGGATCTTCAGATATAAAAAAAACAGCATTTTGCATTGAAAAATGAATAACTGAAATTCCCTCACTGGTGAATTTGGGTATTTGAAGACCCGGCTTTCTGATCTGGTTAACAAATATATCATCAGCACAGCTAAGAATGTAAGCTGAGATAATCCAATAGAAACTGACTTAACCAATTCAAATATTATAGATGTTACACTGAATATGAGGAATATGCACAATACTACAGAGAGCATGAACGTGTAAAATAGGTACCTGTTTGTCTGCAGCACTGAGTGTGGCCAAATATTTGGCATCAGGTGTCATTGCCATAGCAACCACCCCACCATCTGGATGAGCATCAAATATGGTACGCACAGGAACTCTAGAGAAAATGACAGATAATTTTCATTCAACAAATTATTCAGTTATTTACTCATTTATTCTGTTGATATACATTTGTTTATCTGTATGAAAATGCACTTTGTCATGAACAATGAAATATTATTCATGTCATGAGGTGAGACTTCTGTAGATATTTATTCAATATATTTAGAGTCGAGAATCTTACCCTGTGTATGAGTCCCACACAATAATAAGGCTGTCTGGTCCCTTGTCTGCAGTAGCCAACCATCGTTTGTCTTGACTGACACAACTACAGCTGATAGCATTTCCCTGATTACCATTGGAATAAAAAGTAAAATATATACATGGCAAAATGAATAAGCATAAGGGATGAGTTGGTTATGGAATAAAGTGTGTAAAATATGAAATTTCACAAAAATATGCTTTTTGGCTTGGGATTTGATTTTTCTTGGATTTCATAAGACAGTTTAATATTTACAATGCACTTTCAAATTCATCTTGCAGCTCTCATAAAAATATGATTACCGGTATGTGATTAACACAAATCATCCTCCATTTTTAATACATGTAAAAATCTAAGATCGGTTTTCTTGAAAAATGTATTGAAAGATAAAATCCTAAATTGTGAATTAAAAAAAAAAGATTTTAGTGACAGAGACCATAAAATGATGTTTATCCTAAAGGTAACATTTGAAGTTTGGAATATATATTGAAATCTTGTCAGTGATATCAGGATTTCTCTGGGTGAGATGTGTAGAAGCTAAAATCTTACATGTCCTTGAAGGAGAGTTTGTTTATTTTGTCTGTAATCATACAGCACGCCTGTGTGGGCACACGCATACATGATCATGTTACGTTTATCATCGGTCAGGTTCAAAACTGGAACATTCTTGTTGAGTCCGAAAGACCATGCCATATTCTGAAAATAATCAAATAAAATTTACAGGCTAATATTGAAAAACATTCTATGGAATATGTTTAACTCAGAAAACCAGTAATTTGAATATATTATCATACCAAAGCATTTGTTGACATCACTTCTTCCTCAGTTTCTAATGTATCAGCTGGTTGCATGCTGTTAGACAATGGTGGGGGAGGTGGAGGCCCCTGGCTATCCTCAGGTTGGGGTGTTGGCTGCTTGGACCTTGCAGGAGTTGCAGGTTTTGATCCCTTGGGTGTGCCAGGCTTAGATCCTGGTGCAGGAGATCCTGCTTTGGACCCTGCAGGTGTTGGTGCTTTGCTTCCTGCTTTGGACCCTGCAGGTGTGGGTGGTTTGCTTCCAGCTTTGGATCCTGTTCGCAAAGTTGGAGCAGATCCAGGTGCTGGAGACGCTGGCTTTGACCCACCTTGAGCTGATGTAGGTCTAGATCCTGCAGGTGTGCCTGGTTTAGATCCTGCAGGTGTGCCTGGTTTAGATCCTGCGGGTGTTCCTGGTTTAGATCCTGCAGGTGTGCCTGGTTTAGATCCTGCAGGTGTGCCTGGTTTAGATCCTGCGGGTGTGCCTGGTTTAGATCCTGCAGGTGTGCCTGGCTTGGACCCTGCAGGTGTGCCTGGCTTGGGCCCTGCAGGTGTGCCTGGTTTAGATCCTGCAGGTGTGCCTGGCTTGGACCCTGCAGGTGTGCCTGGTTTAGATCCTGCAGGTGTTCCTGTCTTTGATCCTGGTTTGGACCCTGCTGGTGTACCCGGCTTTGAACCATCTGCTGGAGTTTGTTCCTGTGCTTCTTCTGCAGGGGGTGGAACATTATCTTCTGCATATGTAGGTGCAGGTGCATCAGCCTCAGGTGCTGGGGCATCAGCCTCAGGTGCTGCGGCATCAGCCTCACCTTCTTTGGTAGGTACATCCTCTTCAACAGCTGGCGCATCCTGTTTCACTTCAGCATCTGCCCCATCAGTGGTTGTTTCAGCAGCTTCTGTTGGTGTTGGCGGTTTCTCTGATGTTGGAGTTGGTACCTTGTCTCCGGCTACTTCCATGTTATCCAGTGCAGCAGCATCTGTATTAGGAACTTGAACTGCATCTCCATCAGAAGTTTGCTCTTCGGGCGATGGATTTGGTACTTCTGACATTTCAATGAGGACTTGGAAAACAGCAAAAAGCCGTCTTCAGATATTTTTTGTGAATCTTTGTTTACAAATGTCAGAGGTATTCATCCACTGCTTTTCCCTTTAAAATTAGACAAATCAATGTTATATACACTGTCTTCAACTAAGAAACATATTTGGTGAACGACTTTGGCGTTTGAAACACATGTACATAGGTAAATAATGTGAGAAATAAATAAAAACATAACTCACACGTAAATCTGTATGTTTGTTTCCCTTGACAACGGAAACGAAGCCACAAACCGTCGTGTACGGTTTGTGGAGTATGGCGTAAAAATATAGATTGGGTGCACACGATTGAAGCCGGTGCATTCCCCCGATACCTTTTTGGGCACGATTGGCCGGACATGAAAAGTACTTTGGACCAAGCGGCCAACTGGGCAGTGGGTCGTGCTGTGGACATAGAACCTGAATGTAGATTATTTGCTGTGGACAGATGGTGAGCATGATTGTTTGCAGGCGGTAAGTTTCCCTGCCGCTTCCCCGGGTGTTTCAATCGTGCGCAACGTGATTCAAATGTTTTGCGACATCTGCCAACTTCAGTTTCGTCGTCTGGTTTTGAAGATTTTGAAACTTAATTTGTTACTGTTTTCATCGCCATTATGGACCTAATTGCAATAATTATCGTGATAGTAGCTTTAGTGATATTTATTCCAGAACTTGTACATCGTTTAAATGGAGAAAATGTCGAGAAATTTGCGCAGGAGCACCAAGTGGTGCTGCTCGTCACCGCTCACCCTGATGATGAATGCATGTTCTTCAGTCCAACTATCCTGGCATTAAAGAAATATGGAGTAAAGGTGCACATCCTCTGCCTGTCAAGAGGTAAGTATTTCAAGCGACAAAAAGTAATTTCGTATATTTCTTTGTAAATTGTCCAAACTCCTCCACATACAGGCGACGACGACAACCACTGAGTCTCATGGTCTACAGTGACCGGCAACTGTCCGAAACTGGCAGATGAAACTCGGACATTTTTAATACAGTCAAACACCAAGCAAACCTTGCCTGTACTAATTGCAATTGAGCTGAGTATTGTCTCTCACACGTTATCTTGTATTCCGCAGTCTTCCCGATAACCGCCGGACCGCCGGTCCTGACTGATAGTTTTTGCCACGGTCCGGCATATTTTCCGCCGTAGTCGGACCTCATGTCCGACATGTATTTTGTGAAAATTCTAACTTTTCTCAAAACTTATCCCTCGATAAGATCGGCAGTCATTTTTAAAGTAAAACGTAAATACGAAGTGTCAGGGATCCATCATTGCGCAATACATTAATATTTCCAATGCGAATGAATGGCGACCAATCATTTTCGCGCCAAAAATAAGAGCCTGTCCCCGTCACTTCCGGTTTTCGTAATGACGACCTCGTATCTTACACGCGTATTTAAGCATTGTTAAACTTGCATTTTCTCTGACTTGTGCATACTTTAAACTTATTAAATGAAGGCGGACTATTGCTGACACGTGTCAGAATATTTCTGTGTGTAAAATAAAACAAAGAATTTAATTATATCGCCGTTTGGGAAGCTTGTATCTGGCTTGTTTACTTTTCACGCTGATATTCTTTCTTTTTTTTCGGTCCAGTAAAAATTTTTTCGGTCCGGCAAAAAAGTCATCTTTGCCGGACCGAATGTCCGTTGAAGGTCTGGTGACTATCGGGAAGACTGTATTCCTACTGCTTTTCAAAACGTTATAAGTGTTTATTAGTTTTCACGGCACGAGTGATGTTGTCACTGTCAAATGACGTCAGAAGTGGTGACGTAACCAACATCATCGTATAACTCAATGGAAACTCGGACAATCTGCAGGTTTGCTGAATGCGTGAATTTCCTGATAATTCTGTACATATTGAACATGTATCAATTTTATTCTACACGCATATGTAGTTAACGATCTACTATCAATGTGAGTAGTTTTTACTCAGTTTTGAAAGATTTTGTGAAAATCAGGAGTGAAAAACATGAAAGTGTCCGGATTTGGCTGCTGGTCACTGTAGATGCAGCCAGATGGCATGCACCGTGTCAATATGACGTCAATGTATATATATAATAAATATATATACATTGACGTCATATTGGCCCCACGCACTCCCCACAAATTTGTTGCTTCTGGACTCGGTGACGACAACAAAGCTGCAATGTAGATTATCAATTCTTTGCCAGTGCTTATTACACTACTTGACTTTGTTGGCACATGCATGTGTCAGACAACAACAAGATAAGAATGTTTTTGAAAATGGAACGGTAGCTCTGTTGTCATCTGCAGCTCGGTTGTCGTTGCCTTTAGTGTGATTGTGGGTTACCATCTTGGTTTTGTTGTTTTCAGTAGACCGATTGCCATCTCCATAGTTTTTTTCTCCCCACTAAAAAAGTAGATGCTCTCGGCGGGATGCCAATTGGTTTTGCCGAGTAAACTTATAGATGTAGATGTAGATACTAGATCTGTCCAACTCTGCCAGAATCAGAACTGTACAAATCTATATTTAATCTTTGGTAACAAAGATGGGCAGGGGGAGCTAAGGGGCAGTTAGGTGACCAGCAATCAGCCTATAATGTATGTGAAGACCACAAACAATGGATGTCGTGTGGACAATAACTGTTCTTTATTATGGCAAAAAATGATAATTTAGAAGAAGGCTGCAGTGTGGCATGCTACTAAAATGGATTGAAATGGTATAAGTTCATATTAAATATATGGCCAAGTGTAGTTTATGGCAATAAATATCTGAACATATATTGGGTACACACTATACTAATATCACATAACCATATATTACTACATATAAATGTGAGCAGATTCCCCCATTGAAAAGTACACAAGTGGGCCACCATCTTGACTGTTACCATCCTGCTTGGAGCTTTTTTATGCTGCCTGGGTCTGACATGAGGAGGGGGCTAGAAACTCAGTTAAGTCACCATCTTGCTCCACTTAAAACAACACACTGGAAGTGCACAAAAATCAATGGTGCACAAAAAGCTCTCTTAAGACCTAATCATTATGAAACAAGGTGGTAATGGTGATCACACTATGAAAACTATAAGGGGGAATGCAGGCAATGTCTCCAGATCCAGATCTGTGGATTGAGCTGTGAGTGTGTCAAAAACTTAAACAGATGACCAGCGAACAGAGGCACTTGTCCTAAATCCATGTGCAGCAATCTGAAATGGCAGAAAACTCAAAAATCTCTTTTGAGAGATATTTTGAGTTTGATATAAAATATTTTTATGTTTTGTGAGTTTTATGTAAAATTTATGCAGACAGTGACAGTTGCTAGTTTATACTTTATCGTGTAATTTTATGAATTTGTGGAAAAGCTATTCCCTGAATCCACTTGCATCCAATGTTAGGCTTACTCTTGAAAATACTTCACACATGAATGAACACTTACGATAAAGCTTAAAGGTCAACTTCTCTCACAGACTAAAAAGTATGGATATGCATCACTATGTGCTCTAACATGGACAATCAATAAAGTTATGCTTGACCAAACACGTATTGCATGAATGACTATTCAAGAAAAACATTTGGCATGGATATTTATCACTTGTCATAAATATTATGCTCTTCATATTTGGTATGGAGATTTTACATGGAAAATCAACAATGTCATGCTGGAGTAAACATGTCACGCACGTATGAACATTCAGGAAAATAATTAAAATGGACTTCTATCACTTGTTATCAAGGTTTTGCTTTTCGAGCTTGGGATGGAAATTCTGACATGGACAATTAACAATGTAATGCTTGAGCTCACATGTCATGCATGAATGAGAGCTCAAGAAGGAAAGATTGGCGTTCATGAACTTTCGAGTGTATCATTTGACATTACATGAGTCCTCCGGGTCCATCTCTTGCTATGCTCATTTGTCTTTTGAATATATCAAACGCATATAAACACAAGCAGTAAATATACTTATTCAAATTGTTAAGGTAAAAAAATGGTTAATTCATGCCTGTTCAGTCAGCATTCACAAATGGGCTCGGCCAAGCGGTAACGGAGGGACAGCATCACTGAACAGCATAACATAAATGCATTTATTCCAGAAATACAAAATTATTAGAAATGCTTAATTATTGTTTTTGACAAAGCCCACTGAACATTACAATATGCCAAAGTATTGAGGATCATACTGTAACAGTTTTTGTATGGTATCAAAATATGTTTTCTGTAACGGAGGGACACTTTTGAACAGCAGCTTTGGAGTCATGTAGCAAAATGGGCTTAACATAAAGTTCTTAGGAATATTCTTAAAAATCACTATATCATATATCATCTACACATACCTAAGTAGTAAATACCAAAATATCAAGTTTATAACCTTAACACTGTTTTATTTATTAAAGAAATATTGTCGTAACGGAGGGACAACAGAAAATAGTAACGGAGGGACACAAATGTTCAGCTGTAATCTTGTCAACAAGTAACTTCTGTAGCAAACTGTACATGTACTATTTAGGTGCTAAATCTTTATGAACTTGACAGAATAAATTTACAGAATAAATTGAATGTAATAACATAAGTAACAAAGACCAAATACACACCACAAATGACAACTGGGTACTAAGGATGGATTATGGTCAAAATAACCATGTGACAAAGGTGACCGTGGTACTGAACTGCCACATTAGACAGAATTTGGACATTTTATGAATCTAAATTATCCACAAGTGTAAATTATCTACAAGTTGGAGAAAATATGAGTTTAACAATGCTTAGAAATGCATACTATTTACGTTTTTGAAGACTAAGACTTAAAATGGACGCCAAGCTTTAAAGGTTATGCTAATGTCCAGGCCTGAGTGAAAAGTTATTAACAGAAAGATTATTAACAGACAGATTATTAACAGAAAGATATGACGGACATGACGTATAATGATGGCAGAAAGTAACTGAATAAGATTAAGATTGGCAGCTATGTTCAGGTTTTAGATAAGAGGAGGGAATATATAGCTATCAAATGAAATGCACATGCACTTGGTCCAGCGGTCCACTTCGTATCATGGTCATTTTGACCATGGTCATTTTGGTCATCATAAGGATGACACACACAACTCATTCCATTACATCATCATGTTCTTAGCCTTGTGTTATCCTAATTGTAAGCCAGGAACACTGCATTATTTCTAAGAATGGATTTGTCAGGTAAATTAGACACTTTGACAAGATCAAATGGTTACATAGTGTCACAAGGAATCACACCTATCAAACAGCAATTGTGTTGTCTCTGATGGGACAGCTTGTATACCCAGTGCAGGTCAGCTGGTGGCTTTCTTCCTCTGACTAAAGTACCAATGCAAACAAATATGATTTTTTTGCCATAAACTCAGACAGTATTGAAAACCTGTGTTTATAATACATGAGTATGTAGACAGGGAAATAGAATTATGTATCACTGACCATGTTGATTGATGCATGAGTATAAACATGAAGTGTCTATTGTCTCTCAGGTGACAGACCACATATTAGCCAACCAATACATGTTTAACCAAATAAATTGTTTGTGTCCATTTCCACTTGACATAAACCACTTTAAGAAATAAAAATTTCTGGCAAATAACTGAAATAATAACAACTTGCATGAACCTGAACATTTGTCCCTCCGTTACTAGTAACGGAGGGACAGGTTTTCTTCATATAAAATCAACCAAAAATTAAATGAGTTTCATAAAGCATACAGAAGGTTATGATACTTCACTATAAGCACCTTACTTCTAGAAAGTTTCACATTCCTTGTGATATGCATTATAGCATGAGGTAAAAATTTCAATATTTTTTGTAACGGAGGGACATGTAACGGAGAGACAAATTCATATTTTAAAGTTTTTCCCCCAAAACATCTTTAGACTTGTGTGCCAAGAATTTGACTTTAAATCATGATAACATAGCATCTCAACTTTATTAAAGTCCCATTTCCACTACTTTGCATGTGATTTCTAATAAAATACACCATATTTTCTAAATTGATAGAAAAACGACGACAGACAGCAAAATGAACCAACAAAATAGGGTCTTAAACAAATTGTGATTATTTCGCAACCAATAAGGGTAGAGAAAAAAATAAAACAGTTTCAGAAACTACAGTTTTTAGTTTATAAGGTACAATTTAAAAGAAGCACATATTTTGAGTTTCACTTTTTCATGTTAATGTTCACTTCCCCTTGGCTGAGCCCAAATATATCAATGGACACTTAACTTTGAAAATGTTAAAAAGTTTTATTTTGATGCAAAAATCATAGAAATAAAATTATGTCTTACAGCTTTTTTTTCAATTCACAGGAGATTTCTATGGAAAGGGTGAGGTCAGAGAAAGGGAATTGCTTAGCAGCTGCAAAGTTCTTGGTATAAAAGAAAACCACTGTTCATTGATAGATGACAAGTATGTAATCTATGCAATATGTGACCACGCAAAGAGCAATGCAAATGTATTCTATTTTGTTTGAAATTTCTTGCAATTATTTAGAATTTCTAAATATTATTATTACAATTATTGTTTTGCAGAAAATTACCAGATAATCCAAATGTGAAATGGGAACCTAAATTAATAGCTAAATATATTGAAGAGAAAGTTGTGGAAACAAAGGCTTCTTTGGTAAGTTAAAAGCTAAACCTTAAAAGCGATCTTTGAATTAATGCCAGTAATTTAAGGTTTATTTATCAGACTTATTCAACAGTATTTCAAAAGAGCTCTATGTGAATGATCATTTCCAAGTTCTATATTAAAATTAGTTTGATTCACACTGATGTTGAATTTCTTCAGGTGATAACATTTGATGAGCGTGGAGTGAGTGGGCACGCTAATCACAAAGCTCTAAATGAGGGGCTCAGGTGAGTAGTGGACTTCTATAAATTGCAAGGAATATTCATTATTACTCAGGTAAAATATATGTGAGAAATCATGTTTTGAAATTTCATGTCAATAAATCCTCATTAGGAGAAAATTCAAATGCGGTTATAATTCTTCTTGAAATTATACACAAAAAAAAACAATTTGTCTTCTCCAGGAATTAACTTTAATAGACTACAAACCGATACTTATTGAGATACCATTGAATAAATTAAAATGAGACATATTTTATATTGCTGTTTTTTGTTTCAGGTTAATTTCAACAAATCCTGAATTAAAAAGTGAGTCTTAAATACTGAAGAATTGATGAAAAAAATTTGATTGTTCTCTCTCTTGCTTTGTCTTAGATTTCTCTGACTATTAAGTATAAGTTATGAATGGAATACATTTCAGATTTTTAATCATTAATCTATTGAATACTGGGAGTAAGCAAAATAAGGTGACTGTAACTGGTATAAAATCTAAACACTTTTAAGACTTATATTGACAATATTACCATTCCACCTGCAATAATAAATTAATGTCTGTTTTAAGATTTAAAGTGCTATCAGTTAGAAAGTGTGTCTGTTGTCCGGAAATACCTTGGTGTATTGGATGTGTCCGTGGAGCACCTCACATCTGAACAGTTCTTCATCTCCACCTGGAGGGAAGTTATACTTGGACAGGTCTGGAACTTTAATATATTCAAGCCAAACATTTTACATCAAAATAAGGTCCATGAAATGTCCCTGTAACAATTTATATTGTCTTTATATGGACTGAAATTTGTTTGAATCACATGACCTGATTTGTTTATTTTATAATTTTGTAATATTCAAAATTAAATGTTATTGACATCACAATGCTGATTTTAATTTTCTGTGATAGTAAGGAGTATTGCTTAATATTAAATATTCTTGCATACACATTTCCAATAGTTTCCAACATCAAGTGCACACGTCAACACTGGGCAGGTTTTGAGCAAATGGTATTGTCAAAACTCCATAATTTCCCCAATAATTGATAAAATTAGATAAATAATCTCTATAATTGACTTTTTCAGAGAGCAATGGTGGCCCATTGGAGTCAGTTTGTGTGGTTCCGACTTCTTTATATTGTATTTTCGAGGTATATGGTGATTAACACAATTCTGCCTCTGGAGAACACTGCAAATCCACAGACACACATTGAAGATGCTTCAGAAATATTACACCCCTTGGATTAGTCTGAAAACATTCTTAAACATTTTTCTTGAAAGAGATTCAATGACTGTATATTTTTTTATAGTACACTAGATTTAACAAAATAAGTCATCTTTGTTACTTTTCAATTCAACTTTACATAATTTTACCTATACATATATTTATTTTTTATAAAAAAATATTTACAATATTATAGTCCTTTTTCAATAAAAAGTAAATGGGATTCATGATGTTTTGTCTTGATTTTTGCTTATCACATAAACCCGAATTAAGATGAAGTTACAGAAAATATATAAATAACATGAGAATTGAGTAATTTTCTTGCAGTGCAAGTGTAATTTATTTATTTTCAATGTGAGAGAGCACCATATACAATTATATTTTATTGTCATATATAGCCTTGCATGAGTTTTGGTTCATAATATATCTCAACAAGAAAGAGTTAAACTCAGCCTGGTGGTGGATTTCTGCCTTAAATGACAACCTTGAGCATCAAAATATACTGCTCCTGTTATTGAGGGACACTAAGCGATATACTGAGAGTTTGACATTCATATATAAATCTGGGATACCATTTAACCACCCATTGAACAAGTTAGAGCATCTGAAACTCTATCTTGTTGTTTCATAAGATGACATTTGATCTCGGAGAATAAGGTAAATTTTGTCATCCATATTTAATAGCAAGATGCAAACTTTCCTTGAGTAATTTAAAGGTACTTAGCAGCACCCATTCAGTACACCCAGAAGGGATATTAAGGTCAATGGTGTGGATAGATGGACAGATATGATAAACCTATCAGCAAGTTTAATGCCCATGGAGTTATTTTTTTTTTATTTCTCTGGAATTCTATCATACCAATTTGAATTTAGTTGCCTTCTGCTGTTTTTCTTAGTGATGAACCATTTTAAACATGATGAAACATGTTTAAATTACTATCTACACATATCACAGATCATTTATAAAAATATATAATTTCACTCGTCCCTAATTGCATAGAAACATGAAAAATAACATTTAAAACAGAAACTACTTGGCTGCATTTGGAGATATAAATAAGTATATAATAAATTCTGAAATCTCAATTTACTGAAGTTTATATAAGATAATCAATGAACAGGTATTTATTGCAACAATCTAGCAATTTGAGAAATTTGTCATCTCAGATCTATAATCTATTTACACATCTCAATTACATTATATTTTCATCCTATGAATTAAACTCTTTCTTTTGAAGCCTGTGACCCTGATAAAAAGATCAAGATCATTTTTCAGGTCATCCTGATACCAAAGGTCCCGTAACATTTGGGCAGCGGGAGCTTAAATACTGAGAATTCTTTAAAACTCTTCACAATTACCTTTGAAAAATGAGTAATGATTGACAAATGTTCTAATTCCTGCACAAGCAATATAATGTCTTTTTATGAATTAATATTTACTAAGATGTTATTCATATGATGTACAGTGTAACCCACATATATTAAACTCATTTAAAGTAAAGTATCTCCACTATTGTGATAACCTTAAATAAACCCCACTCAGCTGTCTTGTGAAAGGTTTAAACATGATTCAAAATTTAAACTTTTGAAACATCATGGCAAAGGTTACAGTTATAAACATATGTTTGGGCCTGAATCCTAAGTGGTTTGTAACAAGTTCTAATATGTTTATACACATCAAAGATAATGAGCTGAAAAGAGCTGAACATTTCAGTTTTATGGGAAGTAATTCGTTTTGCCATTTTGACATCATATCTGACACTTGTTACCTCAATACATTGCTCAAAGTGACTTTTAATAGTTGGGAAAATGGCTTTGGTAGACACTTGTACAGAAATCCATATTTGGTGAAGCTTGATCATTTTGACTAGAAAAGGCTGATGTGTAGCATTAAGGTAAATAAGGAATAATGTAAGTTTCATTAACCTCATGATTAACCCAGTTATTTTGAGTGGGCAAAATCTGAAAATTCCTAAAACTATGGATACTGTTCATAATAACCCAATATAATTGTCTTAAATTTAAATAATTAGAATTCTGTCCCAATTTTTTTTAATATGGTCATTAACAATTTGTTTGTCAACCATGATTTTTAACAAATCATTTTAATGAATGTACCATACATAAACAAACATATATATCCAAATCATTAGTATTGAAGGAAATGGTCAGACCTAATATTTGATAATGATTGAGAGTGTAATGGTAGATGCCTGCTATTTTAAGGTTGCAGATTTGCCAAACAGGCTCTTCTTACTGGTGGACTTCTCTGTTCCTGCCTGCAAGTAAATATCAACAAACATCAATATCATATATGTGAAAAAAAAATTATAATTAATTATTTTTGACTAAAATATGTCATATTTTGCACATTTTGCATTAAACTTGAATCAAATGATGTCTTTTCACATCATTTTTGCATAAATGGTCATTTCTTATGAGAATATTGGTTAAGTTGAGCAGTTTGATGCTCACCATTAGTTTCGCCCCTAGTAACATGCGGGCCTTGTCTGCCTCCTGAGGCCTTGCCTTACTAGAATCTGCATCCAGAGTCCGAGACTTGGACAAGTGCAGCTTCTGCTTGACAGCCTAAAAACACATCACTCATACTATTAGATGTCAACATTCTTGCAATGTGTCCAGAAAACACCATAAAAAACACCATAAGGAATTAAAATAATTGTTATTATTTTTGTTAAACTGAATGATGAAATAAGGGACTATTTTTAAACAACAGTTCATAAGTTAAACTTTGATATGAATATAATCTATTGACATCTATGATAACATTTTGAATGTGGTGTGTTAACATTGAGATGACTTTGTGTATGATGTGCAGGACAGATGATGGTGGAGTGTGTGACTGTACCTGTCCAATGAGGACCCTCTTGCTGTCCTTCTTGATGGCCATCAAGTAGTCCAGCCACGTCCACGTCTGGTTGTGGTACTCCATGGTCGGAAGCAGCAAGGCTAAGTCATGCACGTCCTCCAAGTTCTTCTCCTTTTCTCCCTGTTAACATCAAATAAAATTTTATCAACTCTAAATTTTTCACTATTTTTTTTTACTTATTAAATTATTTTATGTCACATTGTTGTGCAATAACTAATGAACAAGGGTTTTTTGTGTTAGTTTTTCACTTTTCACATGGAACTGGGTGAAATGTTGTATCCATAATTCATGTCATGCATATATTTATAGAACAATTTTAACTTGCACACCTTTAAGGTATCATGCACCAATTGTTGATATCTGACATATTGTAATAATCTTAACAAAAACTTTCAAAAGTTGGCTTCGGGAGATAATATTTAAGTCACACCTACCTTATAACTCAGCCTCAGTGGCACCTCCGGGATTTTCACATATAAAAACATGTTATTCATTGCAGCCCTTTCCTGCAAAACATGAAGTTATAAGTAAGCACGAAGAAACTATTTGTTTCAGGTAAATAATCTTAAAACCCAATTTATCTCCATCAAAACATGACTCGCCTGTTCTCATTAAGTCAGGCTCTTTTCGTTTCATTACAAATATTTATATCATCACGTCATATCATGAGAAAACTTGTTTCATTACCTTAAACTCATTACATCATATCATGAGAAACCTCTGTGTTATCTGAATGTATTATCACGACATACCATCCTTCCATTCCACGGTGTCTTTCTGACTCGCCTTTTTCTCATCTCATTGTGTCATCATCTAACCCCATTGTCTACCCATGACTCACCTTCATCTGACCCCATTGTCTACCCATGACTCACCTTCCTGACCCCATTGTCTACCCATGACTCACCTTCCTCTGACCCCATTGTCTAGCCATGACTCACCTTCCTGACCCCATTGTCTAACCATGACTCACCTTCCTCTGACCCCATTGTCTACCCATGACTCACCTTCCTGACCCCATTGTCTAACCATGACTCACCTTCCTCTGACCCCATTGTCTACCCATGACTCACCTTCCTGACCCCATTGTCTAACCATGACTCACCTTCCTGATCCCATTGTCTACCCATGACTCACCTTCATCTGACCCCATTGTCTACCCATGACTCACCTTCCTCTGACCCCATTGTCTAACCATGACTCACCTTCCTGACCCCATTGTCTACCCATGACTCACCTTCATCTGACCCCATTGTCTAACCATGACTCACCTTCCTCTGACCCCATTGTCTACCCATGACTCACCTTCCTCTGACCCCATTGTCTACCCATGACTCACCTTCCTCTGACCCCATTGTCTAACCATGACTCACCTTCCTGACCCCATTGTCTACCCATGACTCACCTTCCTCTGACCCCATTGTCTCACCATGATTCACCTTCCTCTGACCCCATTGTCTAACCATGACTCGCCTTCCTGACCCCATTGTCTACCCATGACTCACCTTCCTCTGACCCCATTGTCTCACCATGATTCACCTTCCTCTGACCCCATTGTCTAACCATGACTCGCCTTCATCTGACCCCATTGTCTAACCATGACTCACCTTCCTGACCCCATTGTCTACCCATGACTCACCTTCCTCTGACCCCATTGTCTACCCATGACTCACCTTCCTGACCCCATTGTCTAACCATGACTCACCTTCCTGACCCCATTGTCTACCCATGACTCACCTTCCTCTGACCCCATTGTCTCACCATGATTCACCTTCCTCTGACCCCATTGTCTACCCATGACTCACCTTCCTCTGACCCCATTGTCTAACCAGGAGTATTGTATCTAGTGATGAGCGCTTACCTTCATCTTATCGATGTCGTCAGACTGGTTGTATGCCTGCCTGTTGGCCCTGATGGAGCCCCGCTTCCTGGAGGTCCTAGAGGAGGAGGTGAGGGTGGAGGAAGTGAGGGTGGAGGAGGTGAGGGTGGAGGAAGTGAGGCTGGAGGTGGCACTCAGTGATGAATGAGACGAGTGCAGCGAGTCTGTGTCACTCCCCTCATCAGCTGTAACCCATAAATAGCACATCTTTAGTTAACAGGTTTAATATAGAATGCACCGATTTATATTTGGTTATATCATTTTTAAAATTCTACATATATTTTTCATCTTTAGTTTGTTTTTTTTTAAATATATTTTTCATCTTTAGTTTTCAATGTTAGCATGATGTATATATACATACATGAACTTGTTTCATTACATAGATAAGCAAGGTATTGCTAAATGACATTTATGATATCAGAAATAATGCCTACTGTGTGCTTCTTCCACATCTATGTTCTTTCCTGGGAAGAAGAATCCCATGACGGAGGTATAGAAGCGATGTGTGAGCTGTATGGTGAGAGGCACAACGTTCACCTCAAAGTGCTCCTTCACAGATATCCCTCCAACTGAAAACCATCACATATTCACTTTAAAAAATACACACATTTTGAAGATAAAAAGAGCAATAAATGATCATGGGCAGTGACACCCGTACTCCAGACTGTTTTATATTCTTTTTATTAAAATATTCGATGGAAAAATAAGTCCTCCTTTGTGCACAATAATCAAATACACTTTTGACAAAGAAATTTTACAAAGAACAGAACAGGTGCATAACATGTTGTCAATTATATTTTACCTGGTGCTTTAAACCGACACTGAATCCTGAGCGCCATCTGGTGGTTTGCCTGGCCATTATCTTGTGGTACAAGAACGTCCTTAAAAACCAATAAACTGGTGAAATAACTGCATATTACCGTAACTTAATGTATAGTATATATGACCATGATGCTAAAATTTATTGAATTGTGCTAATGTAAAGGTAAGTATGAATATGTCTTGCTTGATGATGTATATAATATGATAAAACAAGGTGATGTTATACAGTAATATTTAAATAACATTCAAATAAATGAGAAGAATTAAGGTAGTATCAAAATATGAATCCAGAAACTCCAAACAATATGGTAATGTGAATAGAAATACAATATGATTAAAATGACAATAAAATGAAACATTATCAACTATTGGTTATTTTTAGTTCTGACCTTTTTTTCTATGCCAAATATGTCCTAGAAAATGCAATGATGCATGTAAAATATAACACCCATCTCAATCATATATTTTCATTTTATCTTTCCTGTCTGGAATTTGGTTTCTTTTCTTTGCATTTGACAATTCTATACTCCAACCATACAATTGTAAGTACAACATACAGATTATAATTTAGCTGAGCATCTGCAAAATTACATTTGGGGGTCTGTTTGTTTCTGCATGATAACTTAAAGAAAAATCACAGGGAAAACTGTACTGCAACAAGGTTACGAATGACAATGCCTAGCAGCAAGATGAGATAAAGGCAGATAGATGAGTGTCTTGTCTGGGTCTTACCTTGTAGAGAGTGTTAGGCAGAAGATTGGTCACCTTCACCCATCCCAACTCCAAGTGGTGAAATCCTGAGTCGTCATCACGGTTAATCTTATTATATCTAAAAATATAACACATTATCATGTAAGTTTAAAACTATCTTTTTTGCCTTAATTATTTTTAAAGAACAAAACTTGATACAGGTCACTCACAGGAAGTTTTTCAGTACGAGGTCAGCGATGCCGATCTGTCCATCAGCTTCGGTCATGCGCCACTCTGCGTGTTTGAAGCACACCTCATTCCTCCGGGAAACGGGCGCCTGCTGAGCCTTGCTGCCCGAAGTCTTGTACTGAGCTTTGATCTGTAGCTGGTTCTCCTTGAAGGCACTGCCAAATACAAAGCATTATGTATTACTCATCAATTATAAAGTTTTAAATATTACTCATCTTATACAAAGTGTTATAATACTCATCAAATACAAAGTATTATGTATTACTCATCAATTATAAAGTTTTAAATATTACTCATCTTATACAAAGTATTATGTATTACTCATCTATTATAAAGTATTATATATTACTCATCAAATACAAAGTATTGTGTATTACTCATCAATTATAAGTTTTAAATATTACTCATCTTATACAAAGTATTATGTATTACTCATCAAATACAAAGTATTATATATTACTCATCTTATACAAAGTATTATAATACTCATCAAATACAAGTATTATATTATAATACTCATCAAATACAAGTATTATATATTACTCATCAAATAGAAAGTATTATATATTACTCATCAAATAGAAAGTATTATAATACTCATCAAATACAAAGTAGTATGTATTACTCATCAAATACAAAGTAGTATATATTACTCATCAAATACAAAGTATTATATATTACCCATCAAATACAAAGTATTATATATTACCCATCAAATACAAAGTATTATATATTACCCATCAAATACAAAGTATTATATATTACTCATCAAATACAAAGTATTATATATTACCCATCAAATACAAAGTATTATATATTACCCATCAAATACAAAGTATTATATATTACCCATCAAATACAAAGTATTATATATTACTCATCAAATACAAAGTATTATATATTACTCATCAAATACAAAGTATTATATATTACTCATCAAATACAAAGTATTATATATTACTCATCAAATACAAAGTATTATATATTACTCATCTTTATATGATCTTACGATGGTAATGGCGATTATCTCAACAGGCATTCCATTGCGATCATTGCTAAAAATGAATATTGCCTCACCAGCAGTAATCTATGACTCATGTTATCATAATAGCTCTTACCTCAGCAAGTTATCTATGACTCAAGTGATCTGATAGCCATTATCTTGTCTACTGTGACCTTTGACTGACCATGACTCACCTGATCATAATGCCTAGTTCTTCTGAGGCGGTGCTCAGTTGCAGTTTGTGCTGATTCAGTTGACATTCTAGTTCCACCCTTTGTTCAAAGAGGTCTCTGTTATCTGTGTCCTCATCCTGGGCCTTGTGAAGCAGGTACAGCTCCCGCTCCAGACGGCGGATTGATGCCACAAGCTCCCTGTCAATAAAGAATCAAGGATACAGGTATTGGTTTGGGATTTAGACAACCTTAAGCTTGTCTTCAATTTATATCATAAAGCACATTTTTAACATTACTATGAAACCTCTTCAATTTTGTATGATGTACGACAAATCTGCTGTTCTTGTTTGAACAGACTAATTTGTCATCCCTACACAGTTGGTCACTGGTTTAACCTGAAAATGCTTGGCACCAGAACTAATGCATAAGCAATCACAACAATAGAATGGTTGGTTAATGATCCTATAATTTATCGACTAACAGAAATTGACCATTTCCACGGAGTCAGATAACTGCCTGATTTTAGAAGATACTAAGCAAGACAAATTTTTGATCGGCAGATTATAGGGAAAAAAAGCGCAAGACACAGTTTTAGTGTGAAGTGCACATATACCTGAGATTATTCTGCCTCTGCAGTATAGGAGTCCTCTGGTCCTCCATGTTGGAAAGATGCAGGGAGAACTTGAGGTTCTGCATCTTCTCATGAGTTTCCTTCTTCTTCGGCTCGACGTAGAGCAGCAGGTTGTTGACGATGTCGAGGATCATGGCATACTGCAGAGAGTTGGTGCAGATGTTGAGGTCATGGTGCAGCAGTGTGAAGGAATCGACTCCCTCCTCCCTCTCTATCATCGCATCACACTCCTCAGGCTAAACAAATCACACCATCTCTCACTCACTTCTCATCAAATTATATCAATTTTACTTTTTTTTATATTTCCAGCCTATTTATCATCTTATTGTCATGAATATCTTCATCATACACTTTATGTCAATTGATAACTATTAATCTATCAAGACAAAGCCCACAATGGTATCATGTTACAAAATGTCTGGAACTTACAGGGGGTGGAACTTCCGAGTGGAATTCCGGATCCACCTCTCCATAGTTAGCATAGAAGAACTGACAGCGGCATCGCGATATTATCCTCTGTAACTGTACGGGACTCTCACCAGTCTCCTGTTAAAGTCAAACCACAATAGTCAGAACCTTGTTATTACTTGACATTTGTATTACAGACATTTGTAATAACATATTTACCGAATACCATAATTGCATTAAAAACCACTGTTCTATCCTTCTATCATGTTCATGTTTTAAAACTAAATCAACAATAAGAGGTTATGACTGACCTGATCAGTGACTCCTACTGTGTCGCTGACCACACCACCGACGCTCTGACCACTTCCGACCATCTCGGGCATTCCAGCGAGCCCCATCCCCTGAGCCTGGGAGCGGTCCTCTATGTTCTCCCGGTTCACCCACGTGGTAGCCTCCCCACTGATGTCTGCAGTCGAATCCACCGTGGCATAATACTACAAAAATGAAGGACTTATTATTCAATATTACCTTATTTAAATGAAATGGCAGTAAAACTAATGCACATTTTTTTAAATGTTACTAAATCCTGTGTCAGAAACAAACAAGTGCATTGTTTAGAGCTGTGTTTTTTTCCTGTACATTAAAAAGAAAAAAGTGCAATATCACCAATAAGTGCAAAATAAGTGCAAAATCATAAGTGCACCAATAAGTGCAAAATCATAAGTGCACCAATGAGTGCAATATCATAAGTACACCTCTAAGTGCAATATCATAAGTGCACCAATGTGTTTTAGATATCACTATCTTCACATTATCACATCATGGGAGAGAGCTGACCTGCATGCCGTCCACATTGCCGACCCAGGTGGTTTTGCCCTTCAGTTCCCTCTGCTTCCACACAGGCTGATGCTCGCATGACAGGATGGAAGCCCGGGCCATGCTGACTATCACATAGCCTGATGACATCGTCTCACAACCTCGCAGCTGAATCTGGCTGTTATGAAGCTCAACTGCAATAACAAACACATTATCTTTTATCTAAATTTTCCTTTATTTCTGTGAATTTTTTAAAGTGTCCCAACATTTATGTGACAAATATTTTCATTTTTTTAATAGATTTATGTAGTTGTATTGAAAACTATGTCATATTCTAATAATCTTGACAACATTAATGTTCCACTCACTGTGCCAGTTCTTGAGGACGACATCATCTGTCTGACATGCAGCTATTCCATGTAATTGGTCCATTTGTACTGAACCACCCGTCACCTTTAATATGAGGATATCAAATCGTAAAAAAGCTGGCATTTCTACTTGAATGCTCTAATGTTTTCCCATTGGGAATAGATTACCTGAATAAAATTGTTAACTAAAAATGGAAAGGAAATGAAAACCATATGTATGGAGACTTGCAAAAAGATATAAAATTGGATCAATATTTTCATTTTTTTAAATTTGTATTTATGACATCTAGGCAGACAAAGATTTTCATTTCACTCCTCTCTTTTCATATTTATTCCTGGGGATCTCTCTTTGGCATTATCAAATTATCACATATTCATATCAGGGGAATGACTAGAAATTTAGGGTTGTCATGCATCAATGGTTTAAATTTGATAATACCATCTGAGTTTGTTATCAGTTTATTGTGTGCACCAACAAGGGCATTAATTTGAGACATTAATAATATGTATCCATCATGAGCATTTGGTGAAGCTACCTTTTTGTAAAGATCTTTTTAGAGACTGGGTCACATGACCTTAAAATATGTCAAGGTCATTGAAAACCACACCATTTTGTGACATTGATAAGTGTTTTAAGTTTGGTAATGCTATCTTGATTTGTTGTCAACTAAGTATATTCTCATTTTTTAAAGGTCACTAACAACATTATGAGACACAAACAACACGCATCCATGATTTAAGCTGGGTAATTCTATATCTATTTTTTGCCAATTTATCATGCTCACAAGGTTTTCAAAGATAGGTCCCATGGTTTTGAATTAGTAAAATTATTGCATTCATCGGATTTTTGTACACAATTTTAAAAAATTGATAAGATACATCTTTGGTTGAAGTTTAATAATGCTGTCTTGATTTGTTGTCAATTTATTATGTTCACAAAATATTCAGAGATGTGGTCCCATCATGTTGAAATGTTGGTCAAAGTCACAATTTTGAAATAATGATTGTTTGGTTCAGCAATCTTTATTTGTTGTCAATTGTTCTACCACATTCACAAGATTTTCGAAGATCGGGTCCCATGACCCTGAAATATAGTTAAAGGTCATAATTTTGAGACATTACTAAGGTTCATCCATGGTTAAACTATATTTATTTGTTGTCAACTTATAGAGTCCACAAAGTTTTCTGTGATTGGGTCACACATCCTTGGACATCCTAGGTCAAGGTCACTGACAAGTGACATCCTAGGTCAAGGTCACTGACAAGTGAACCATTCCAAGATCTTCATATGATGCGTCTTTTTAAGTTTAAAAAAAATTAATGTCATTTTTTGATAAAACATGTTCACAAATAGGAATTGTACAGGCTCAGACAATACCTCTTTGGCAAAATCTGTCGCGGATAAAAAAGCACACTGTCCACCAGAGGCACACGCAAACTATTGCTGTGATAAGTTCACCAGGTCGCCCTCTGGTGGATTTTGGTAAAAAAGCAGTTGTGGTTCAATGGGAAGGAGCAAATCCTTAGTAAATGCTAACTTTTCTAAGCCACCAAGTATTTACCGCAACCAGGAATGAAACTGCTGTTAGCTGGCAGGATACGACTGACATCTTACAACTAAGCCATGCCCAACTCTTCTTGATGAATGCAACAGGATTAATGCAAATACCAACCTCCTCTGACACAGCCACAAATCTGCTGTCTGCCTCTGAGACGAGCTTGCGCAGCATGGAGTAGACATGGCCGGACTGCAGCTTGGACTGGGGGCTGGGAGTTCCTGTGAACGAAGCCGGCGGCGTCACCGTAAATGAGGCAGACCTACTTTTCTGTTGAAACAAAAGAGTAATTATTTTTGACAAAATCTAAAGATCTTTTTTTTAATCAGTTCACTTGCTATTTTATTTTTTTATGTTTAATGACCACAGTTTTTTTATATAATAAGTATAAATGCAGCTCAATTAAGAAGCATTGGGACATACGCTGGGGGTCTGGGTGTTGTCCACCTTGAAGGCCTTGAGAGCATCGGCTGCCAGGTTCTTCTTGATGGTCTGAGCCCTCACGTAGCCATCATACAGACGGAACGCTGTGTTCCTATTGCTGGCTGTCCACGAACCCTTCAAGTCATAGATCTGTACCTTGTGTCTAGGCTTCTCCTCTTGCTGAAAGCAAACACCAACATATTCCCATTAAAAACCTCAGGAGCTTCAATGCTGCACAGAAAAATATAAAATATCAGCACTCTTTCAGCCGGTGCAAGATGCCTTCTTTGTACTCCGATAGAAAATTGACAGCTTTCTGCCCTCTTTTAAAGGAGGACAAAATAAGATCCTGAGATAATGGTCCTATATAGGTTTTAAGAAAAGCTGCATGTCTACCACAAAATGATATCCTTGATTAATTTTACAAATCTCAGAATAAGTCCACAGCACAATATTTGCCGAAACTTAAATCAAAAGGGTCTCGACAAAGGAAGATTCCATATTTTTGTCGTGAAAGCAGCTTACTTGTTCTACTGACTGCAATGATTCCAGAGTTTGATCCATTCTAGACAAGTCATCTCTCTGATACGTGAACCTCTCCAGACTCAGGAAGAAACTCTTATTCACTGGACACTTGGTCAAGTACTCCTCCTGTAGATATCAAATAAATAACATGTCTCACTTTTGTGTTTAAATTTAGCATTTGTATCATTTCATTTTCTTCCATAGTTTCTCAAATAGAAACACTATTAAATTACTTTAACCTGAGGTATGGACAAATTAAGTTTACACATGATATATAAATGTGGTTGTATGTACCTCTTCAGTGAAGTCAATGCTGGTGGTTCTGAGCCATATAGCAGCCTCATTGAGCTCACAAGTGAAGTGATTGATGGACCAGTCAGTCTGTGGTCTGTGGATGAGTCCATCGCTAGGGGTGACGAGAGCCTGGTGGGGACCTATCACCATTTGGAACAGGTTGCCTGTCATCTCCATGCCGTGCTGCTTGGCAAAGGACACCCAGTAACGCACCTGGAACTGGTGGTAACTGAAGGAAAACTCCAATTCCCTGAAACAAAAAAACACAAAGAAATTATTTAGGTGGTTAATTTTAGTAATGATTATACTTGGATCATCATCGTATGATAGTTGAAGGTTTTTTTTAGACTGATTGGTATATTTATTTCACTGATATTTCAAACACTTAATCTTTCTAAGAAAATAGTTAATTGTCTCAGATATAAATGTCTATTGTTCATTTAATGACGATTGTTTCCATTTACATTGGTGTTGAAGCCAGTTTTGGACAATTTATCTTTTAAGTTATAGAAACAAGCCATATTCATTATCAGCATAAGTGCTGGGTGAAACAATAAATATCTTACCCCATTTAATACTTTTAAATGGCAATATAACTGCTTACTTGGTGTGTCTTGAGAACTGCAGCTTCTTCGGTACAATCAAATCAAAGACTTTTCCTCTTCTAATAGGGCGAGATACAGTATTCATGCACATCTGAAACATCAACAAATAAAACTTAATCATACCCAAACTCCTTCTGAAACTATCCAAAATAATGATCACATTTTTATCACTTCTGGTTGATTTGATATTTTTTCAAGCATGAAGAGCGAGATGCCAATTGGTTTTTCTGAGTAAACTTATAGATGTAGAAGAGTACATATTTGCCTCCAGCAGTATTTTAATTTACTTGTACTGTGAGTTTAGTGAGGTGGGCTGGTGAGTTTAGTGAGGTGGGCTGGTGAGTTTAGTGAGGTGGGCTGGTGAGTTTAGTGAGGTGGGCTGGTGAGTTTAGTGAGGTGGGCTGGTGAGTTTAGTGAGGTGGGCTGGTGAGTTTAGTGAGGTGGGCTGGTGAGTTTAGTGAGGTGGGCTGGTGAGTTTAGTGAGGTGGGCTGGTGAGTTTAGTGAGGTGGGCTGGTGAGTTTAGTGAGGTGGGCTGGTGAGTTTAGTGAGGTGGGCTGGTGAGTTTAGTGAGGTGGGCTGGTGAGTTTAGTGAGGTGGGCTGGTGAGTTTAGTGAGGTGGGCTGGTGAGTTTAGTGAGGTGGGCTGGTGAGTTTTGTGAGGTGGGCTGGTGAGTTTCGTGAGGTGGGAATACCTTGAGCTGGTCCATCCACCTCAGTGTGCTGGCATAGAACAAGCAGCTTGGTGTGCTGTCTGGTTTCTCCTGGGGCTTCGTCTCAAAGCTTAAAGACATCGTCAGGTTTTGTGACCGGAATGCCCGGTATGAATCATGTTCCTGTAGGGAGTATTCTGGAACCCTATCCGGAGCACAGGGCATCACTGAGTGGTGGTCGTTCGGGTCTCCTACGCACAACCATTCCAGCCGGATACTAAATGCAAACATTATTTTATCGTAATTAAAATAAATTGTAACATTTCTTTTTAAATATTGTAAAAATGTGGTATCTTTCTGTTTTATACAAGTATAATTTAATTTTATTTCGGGGAAAGATGCAATTTATTAGAGTAGAATATATTCTCCTAATCAGATACACAATAGAGTCTTGCCTGTCTCCTTAATTTATTCATTTCCTGTATTCCAAATTCTGAAATGCATTTCTCCCACAACTTATACTTATCAGTCAGAAAAATGTGAGTAAATTAGCTCTGGAAACTGGCCTTTTTTATTGAGGGATGACTATTCACTGAAAAAAGAAGTTGGCCCTTGATACCTCTTCCATTCATCAAAATGACTCATTTTACCACCTTACCATCAAGATTCCATCTAACTAATTAGGTCTGTTCCATCAATCAGAGAATCCCTGAATATTCTTTCCTTGGTACCTATACCATTCAGCAAAAGGAATCATTTAACTGACTAGTTAGTCATCAAGATTCATAGTCTGTTCCATCAATCATTTAACTAACTAGTTAGTTATCAAGATTCATAGTCTGTTCCATCAATCATTTAATTAACTAGTTCGTCATCAAGATTCATAGTCTGTTCCATCAATCATTTAATTAACTAGTTAGTCATCAAGATTCATAGTCTGTTCCATCAATCATTTAATTAACTAGTTCGTCATCAAGATTCATAGTCTGTTCCATCAATCATTTAATTAACTAGTTAGTAATCAAGATTCATAGTCTGTTCCATCAATCATTTTACTAACTAGTTAGTCATCAAGATTCATAGTCTGTTCCATCAATCATTCTTTTCAAATCTTGTTTTCAAAGTGTACATTGAGGATTGACTGATCACTGAAGCATGTAGTTCATCACTCATACCAATACAATTTGTGAATCTGCATACTCCATCCTATATTGTCTGCAACATCCATCATAATCAATGAATTATGAAATGATGAAAGTATTGCCTGCAAAAGTGCTCACTGAAGTGTGACTGTTCACAGAAGCATGACTTTAATCTGGGTAAAAAATACTAATCTTCAAAATGTATCATCCTACCTAACATCATAGTTCTATCTGTAATAGCCAATGAATACAGCTCAAGGCTCTAAATGTTGAGACAGATGGACAGACAGACAGAAAGAGACACCTTAGTCTCGTCGACACCTGTTGCAGGTGAGACAATAAATGGCAGTGTATATGTTTCACGTGAAGCACTTACCAGAGCCTGAGATTGGGAAGGTGGATGACTCGGCAGTCATCATACTTGGAAGCTGTTCTTGCATAAATATCTAAATCTCCTTTCAATACCCACTTGGCTGGAATAAAGTAATATAAAATAAAACTTTAATTCTTTCTGTGTCTGACAAAACAAATATATATTAAACAGCTATCCGTGGTTGATAGATGTCCCATCCTGTGTAAAATCTGAGGCACAAAATAAGTTGTATAAATAAGATTGTTACAATGACACACCATTAGTCCAGTCTAAGACAAGGTCAGTCCAGGTCCAGTCCATGAACTCGGTGGTGTTGTAGGGGTCGAGCTTGGCATGATACAACCACCGCATCTTGCTGACGCTCATCGTGAGTCTGCCATGCAGCAGCAGGCGAGCCTTGTCCCAGAACGGCAGGGTTCTGCTGGGGTCTATGGAAGCCTTGTTGATGAGGTTAAGCACCAGGTTATACTGGGCAATGGAGGGCTCCCAGCACGGCCCATACGTCATCACCAACCTCTCCACATCTGTCAGGCAATATCATTATATTCTGAATAACCTTCAGACAAATATATGTTCAGATATTAATGCCCAGATACAAAAAGTAAAATCTTGGAGTTGAGAATCTTGGCTTACCACAGCTGAAGTCATGGTAGAACTTGAGTGGTGGCATGCTGCGAGTTACCTTCACATTTCCCCATGGCTCCCCAACTTCCACAGTGCAGCTTCTCTGAGCTGTGAACATTAAACACATCACATTAAGAAATCGGGAAGTAAAATATCCTGCCTCAAAAAAGACCAAGTAAACAGAGTTATTATTTTGTTTATAGAGCGATTACAGGTTTCCATCTTGTTTTTTTCAATAATTAGATTTTAGAGAGTTTCTTGTACACTTCCGATTTTAATTGTGCAATTCCGATGCAGTTTTCAATAGGGCAGTATGGCAACCTGCAATCGGCCTATATAACAACTTTCAGGATCTTCATCATACTCATATCTATCTACTCATATCTACCTCTATGGGATGGCGTCATCTCTGCTCCGACCAGCCTGCCCCACATGTGCATGCTCTTAATGTCAAGCATGGGTTGAGGAAAATCACGTAACTGGAACTCCCAGCTTCCGAAACTTGCCGAAACCATACGGCACCAAAGTGTGGTAAAGGTTAGTCCATCCTCTGGATAAGGTCTGATATACAAGGTTATAAGAAATATAAAAAGATTACTTCCAAGCAATTGCCTAGCAACAAAGTGAAACAAAACACATTATAGCAACATTTAAGCGTTTTATATTGTACAATATAATATACTATTGTCCAGTAAATAATCAATATACCCTGTACAGATAATTAATATAAACTGTACAGATATAAATCAATTTACTGATTCTACTTTTGTCACATCATTATCGCTTAATTCATTCCTGAGGTAGGGAATGATACAATCTATACCCAAAGCCACCGGCAAAATGGACTTGAAATTCGTACATTTCTCTCTAAATACTGATCCAAGTGGGTCAAAACAATGTTGAACTGACTAATATCGACTTCCGGTGATTGACTGTTGCAGTTCTGATCCATGTCATCGTCTTTCCCAGTCATAATATCTATAATTGCAAATCCGTGTGAATTCTGTAGTGTTTTTTCTTCAGTTTTTTACCCAATTTCAAACATGACAACGTGAAATGACATTCAGAAGAGTCCAAGTGATGACGTCATGGAAACACCAAGGGAGAAATTTCATATGACGTCATAAGAACCACAACGTTGTGGAGTTTCCAGATTGTTGCTGCCACTCCCGTGAATAAACTGACCCACTTTCTCATCATTGCGCAATCTCGTAAACAATGGCGAAACGATGCCGAGATCAAGAAAAGACAAAGAAATATTTTCAAACAGGACTGACATCTTATGTTGACATAAAAGGGACATAATTGTTTGGTTGTTAGTTGCCGGAAGTCGAGTTCTTACAGAGTCGGGACGTAAATTGGATGGGCAGTGCATGGTATTTATAAAATCAAAGGATTTCAAGTTTATTTTGACGATGTCTTTGGGTATAGGTCTACTTATCATTATTTCAAGGAAGTGGGGAACCATCATATATATATTTATAAAAAATATATATTACTATACCACAATATAAATATGATGCCAGGTATCGCCTGTATAGTTCTTACTAATTCTTATTTAACAAAGATATAATTGAATCTAAATGTATTTCTATATTCTCACGTGTCCTTGTCAATGTCCTTCATAGTGTTGACCACATTTTCCTGGCCATGGATGGAAGGGTCGGCAAGTGCCAGGATGTCAACATCCTCCAGGACCCAGCTGAACAGTTTGGTCCGGACGGGAGAAGTTGCATAGAGCTGTCGAGATCGCTGTATGTACACCTCCGCACTTTTCTTATTCAGCGATGCATACAACTCATCAATTTTGCTGGCTGTGAAAAAAATAAAAATACCAAGATATTTATTTGCCACTTGAAACAATATACACAAGTACTCTGTATCTAAGATAACATTAGTCAAATGATAAGTATTTGGATAAATGGCATTGATTTCGCATAAATTAGTAATCTTAGATATATTTCTTATATTCTTTGTGGATCTGTTTACCTGGTAAAAGACCAAACTTTTTGCGCAGATCTTGAATTCTCTTGTCCATCGCTGCATTCCTCTTCTCTTTCTCTTTCCATTCATCTTGCAGTAACTAAAACAAAACCAATATATTGTACGAAGCAAGCAATGTTACATTGGTTAGCAAAGCTTAACCAAAAAGGTAAAGTGCACTGAAAGGTGCAAGTCCAAACATTGACAAACCTCATAATTATCTCCAAGTTTGACTTCGAATGGATCATCACTGAGCTGAATGGTGCTGCTCTGTAATAAACATCACAAACAAATAAAGTCTCAAAAATTATGACAGAATCTGTGTAATTGAATTGGCCACCAGAACAACTTGATATGAAGGGAAGGCCATTATTGGTGCAGTGTTCTACAATCTCACCTTCAGTTTGATCTGAATATCTGGAGGTAAGGGGCTGTCCGCTGTGAACGGCTTCTTCACAATCTTATGCACAAGTTTCCTCCATTTATTAATGTTGACAACCTGTGAGACAAAATCAAATCAAAATGAAAATTTGCATTTAGCGCTTTCTTAATCTTGGTTGTCTTGGTCTAGTTTTGTTTACTAACCGGGAGTCAAGCATAAAAGGGGCATAGCTAAAAATTCAAAGACACTGAGATGTAATATTTTCATTTATTTCATATAAGAAGTGATCCTAATCAGTACTGACCTCTTCATAACAAGCAGCAAAGTCATACTGATGTGGGAAGACTATGAGTAGTTTGTCTATGTTGATGATCCATGCTCGGTTGAGGGACTGTTGTAAGTCAAAGCCCTGTCTGTCTACCTGGTGCTGCTTGCTTCGGTGCTTCCCAGTCAATACAATACCCTGCAAACATCAAATGAGTCCTTCAGTCATATATACTTGATAACAAACAGATTCTACAATAGCCTACATCTGGCATTGCTCCCGGCCGATATAAAGCAATTATTCCTGTGATATATCACGGTAACAAGTAGACAGTAAATTACCCTTCCATTATCAAGTTAATATTTCTTTATATATAGAACGACAGCAATTTTGAGTATTTCCAATTCTAATTAATATTTATTTCCTATTTGTGATTTAATGCAGATTATATTTGGAGAAAAAGGCAAAATCCTCCTGCTGCTGATATTTATGTATGATGACATGTACCATATCGTATCATGTTGTTCAAATGAGATGCTTGTTTGAGGAATATAATATTATATTATCACATTCCTATGTTGCTGCAAAAATATTTGTCCAACAAAAATGCATTGGAGCCTTGTTATAGAACCCAGGCAGTAATACTTGTTGTTACTATCCAGGTTTTGTGCCCGGGTTTTGTGAAATGATTCTGATACTGTGTGATGCAATAACTAGGCACACAAGGCTATATTATCATTATTTATACTATTTATGAAAAACACCTGATGGCTCAAAACTACAAATGTTACATGATAAACCACTTATATCCACAATAACAGATTTTAGCCCTTTGTCTGGGGACAGCTCAGGTCACAATCTATTATCAGGGATAAAAGTTATAAATATCTCTTTCTTTCTATATTCACCTGTATGTTGATGATATCATGTTGATCAAATGAGATGCTGGCCTGAGGAATGGTGATGGTTTTCTCTGAGTGTCGCAGATCTGCCTCTATCTCAGGGACACTGATGCACACCCTGAAAACCATTAACTCCCGTGACATTCTCATATGCATTATATCATTCATTTCAATGACATCTGATAAAGATCATGACAAATGGACCCACCACTTAGCGGTCATTTCATCTTAAATCCTAAATTAAAGTAAATATATTCTAATTTACGAAAGTGATACCAAGGGACCCCATTATGTCTATAAGAGTGTACTGCACAGAGTGTAATCATTTTAAACTAATGATAAAATTTAGTCTACATCAAATATAAAATCTACCAAAATTGGTGTCACATATCTACAAAAATTTGCCTCACCATTTATTAAGTAAAAAGAAATCATGGTTGCCAAGCTTGGACAAAGTCAAAGGACAATAAGATCGGCCAAGAGATATCACAATACCGCTTACCGTATTTACTCGTGTATAAGACGAGGTTTTTTTCCAAAAAATCTTATTTAATGTTTAGGGGGTCGTCTTATACACAAGAGCAACCTGTGGACGAGGATTTACGCCAAAAAATTACGACACTATGAGTTTTCATAACGAACATTCTTATTTTCGAAATAACGAATATCGGACATAGCGGGTCGGTTTAACAGTCTTATACTCGAGTAATTACGGTAAAACGTAAATACGATGTTCATATTTTCGAAATAACGAATATCAGACGCAGCAGATTGATTTTAATTGCATTTTAAATGATAAAGAAAGGTATTTACCCAATATTATTGGTCTATTATTTCCAAACGCTTTGTTTTGACTTTGTTCTCACTGATTCCAATTATCAGCGTTCACAGTTTTGCAATACGTCTTTGTTTCCACTGCTTTGAGTCGTGTCTTCCCTTTTTGACAGAAATGCTTTCACACGTGGATCGATTTTAATTGCGTTTTAAATGATAAATAAAGGTATTTACCCAATATTATCACAAATTGTTCGAGAACAAAACAAAACCATCAATCCATTTAAAACGCAATTAAAATAGACATAGAAGTAAAAGTAAAACGTAAATACGATGTCCGTGACGTAGCAGATCGATTGGCCACGTGACTCGCAAATCATGTGATCATTGACTTTGCAGATTTGCAGGAGAATTGCGTTTAAATGATAAATAAAAGTATATACCCAATATTAACACGAAATACGCTTTGCAGGTCGAGAACAGAACAAAACCATTCATGCATTTAACATGCATTACGCAATGCGAGGTCGTCATTTTAAAAAGTGGGAGTGAAGGGGACAAGCTCTTATTTTTGGCGCGAAAACAAATAGAGTGTATCAACTCGCATTGAAATATTAATATATTGCGCAATGATGGATCCCTGGCTTCTCTTCGTGTTGCCGCACATCGAATTTGCCGTGTTCCGCACATCGAATTTCTGTCCAAGCGGGAAGACACGACTCAGAGCAGTAGAAACAATGACGAAATGCAAAACTGTGAACGCCGATAATTGGTATCAGTGAAATTTTACTAATTTTCACACCACTGAAAGGGAAGACATCAAAGGCAGAATTGAATTGTGCGATATAATTAAATAACAAATTTATTTTTAATAGATATAGAATTACGACATGCATACGTGATTTACGCAACACAAGATCGCCATTTTGAAAGGCGGGAGAGGCTCTTGTTTTTGGCGCGAAAACATGGAGAAATTCTCGACCTGCGAAGCATAATTTGTGATAATATTGGGTAAATACCTTGAAATGCAATTAAAATCTATGTCTGATGTCTATATCTTTGTTCTCACTGATTCCAATTATCAGCGTTCACAGTTTTGCATTTCGTCATTGTCTCCACTGCTTTGAGTCGTGTCTTCCCGCTTGGACAGAAATGCTTTCACACGTGGGTCGATTTTAATTGCGTTTTAAATGGATTGATGGTTTTGTTCTGTTCTCGAACAATTTGTGATAATATTGGGTAAATACCTTTATTTATCATTTTAAAACGCAATTAAAATCGACCCGCTACGTCTGATATCCGTTATTTCAAAAACACGAACATCGTATTTACGTTTTACGATCAATGACGTGGAGAAATTCTCGAAGTAATTGTGATAATATTAAGTACATACCTTTATTTATCATTTAAAACGCAATTAAAATCGATATGAAATCAATATGAAAGTTCAATTTGACATGTTGGCCGCTCCACTTTTGTCTGGTGGGCACCCAGACGCTAAGACGTTTTACCGTATATACTCGTGTATAAGACCGCTAAGATCTTATATCGTAAGCTTATTTATGTTTCACTTTTAAAATGACCGCCAAGCTTCAGTTGAGGCTAGAATGGTAGCAGAGCCGATATGTCAAGAAAAACCAACTCGTCTTATACTCGGAAATTGGTTTTTTTCAAGCAAAAAAACCTCAATTTTGGGGGTTCGTCTTATACACGAGTCGTCTTATCCACGAGTAAATACGGTAGTTAGTTCTTTTAAGCTATGTCCTGGCTCGCACCAAAGTCTCTTACAATACCTTTTGTCTGCTTGCTTACCTGTGATTCTTGGATAATTTTAAGGCTACCAGACTGTTTGCCCTGATACTGATGATGATGTGAATAGATGATTTATGCCGACTCCTGGAGGGCTTTACTGAAGGTGCTCGTGATAGACCTGAATGGAATAAAATTCACATAATCTTAACACAACTCATTTTTTGCTTTGCACTTCCAAGATTCTTTTATTTCATTTCTTTGTGTTTGTTTCAAAATCAAATGTTATTACAAAATACAGACCAACAGTCTTAGAGTAATGCTGATTATTGCTTTTTTGTGATGTTTATAAAAATTAACTGGAAAAGATTTCAAATTGCCTCATAAATGATCATTTAAAGTGTTTACCCAGCACTGCAAGTAAAAAGGAGTCAGTGCACTGAAATAACATACCCAATATTGGGGCTGATACCATCACCTCCTAATGCTTTTACCAAAATCAAAAATTTTCAAAAATTTTAAACTGAATATTTGGAAAAAAATTCTGAGCATAGCAGGAAATAGATAGAATTGGTCCCCAGAAATGCAGCACCTTACTTACTAATAGCTAAGAACTCCACCCAGTAGTTTCAGAGGAGAAGATCAAAGTTGACGGACTGACAGAATGACAGAATTTTTTTCACTGAAGAAGCTTCACTGACATAGTCATCATTGTTAGAAAGCTTGTTCTCCAGTTTAGTATAATAAATTCTGCTGATGTTTGCACTAACCTGTGATTCTGCTTCTGATGTCGGTGATTTCATGAATAGCTGAGAGGACACACATATGTAAAGCTGTGGTCCAGGATATGTACATCTCTTCTGATACCTGAATGCTCAGTTCCTGAAACCATAACCTAATATTCTGCAACAAGTCTACACTCAATGTAATGAGCAATGTAAATAAGACTTGTATTGTGAGTGTATGTTGGTATGGGTGTTATGTTAATTTGCCTGTATTAATAATGTTATCATCTTTGTTTTATTTGATCTGACATAGCAATGGAAATTTGTGTTGACATACCTTTCCCAAATGTTTGAAAGTGATCTCTGCTGCTTTCATATGACCAATGTAGTTGTGTAGATCCTGAGATCGTACAATCATCTGGGTCTAAGAAAATATTTCACTGTTCTTAATAACTGTACAAATGAAATGCCATAATAACAAGAATACCTGTTCAAGACAATGTAGAATGAATTACCACATTTATTTATTAAGGTATTGTTTTTACAAAAAGTGGAAGTTATAGTATAAACTTAAATCAATAGCAAACATTTTACTTTATAGCAAGGTCACCGCAATATCTAGCCTATATAAATCAGAGTGGGACTCAGAGAGCACAGGAGAAAGCCTTGCAAGTCCTGGCATCAATAGAACTTAAGATAGCTTGGAAAGACAGAAACACAAATTATATGCCCTCTTTGTGGCAGCATAATAACAATTTTCAAATGGAAATTAAGCAAGGTAAAATAAATATTTGAATAAGCAATGTACATACCCTGCCCGATTGTGTAAAATATAAAACCTTGACTCCTTCCACTTTGGCACAGGCTTCTCCTGCCCTCTGGAGGCAAGATAAATAATCCAGTCTCAACATTGTACCAACTGAAAAAGTTAGGATGATTTCAAATGTATATTCCACACCTACTGTAAATATCTCATTGAACTGTAGATTCTTGTTGAAAGCAGTAAAAATACATAAATGAGAGAAAAAACTTATTTTTACCTTTCAACTCATTGCAGATATAAAAGTTGATGTTACTACATTGCACATTTATTTGGATATTCTGTAACTGATTAATAGTGCCCCCTGGTGAGGCTTTGGTTGATGCTGAATCATGGCGGAGATTCTGCTGGTCTGTGATTGGCTGACTCATTCCAAAAGCAGCCAGTAAAGCAAGAAGCACTGAAGACAGGCTGGAAGACCACTCCATCTGCACACTGTCAAACATGCAGTCCACGGTGGATTCCGATGATAATTTATTGGCCTGTGAGATACAAAAAAAAATAATGCTATTATGTTACATCTCACACAAAAAATTTGTTTCCATTGGTATCTACCGCATAAACTCACTGGGTCAATGTGTCTGCCAAAAGGCTACTTTTCTCTCAGATGTGTGCTGGTTTCTGATTGGTCAAGACATGTGGCAATTTCACCGCACGACAAAGAACCAATTGTTATGAAAAATATTTGTAAGAAAGGCAAAGATTTAATGAGAAATGCACAAATGCCCTAAGGTAATAGTTTTTTGCTTTGTAAAGCACCATTCTTATGCCTATATCATATCACTGGTAGATTGTATTTTTGGCGTTGTTACCTTAATGATGAGTGTGCCCGTGTAGAGTATGGTGTTCCAGTGGTGCAGCTTACAGGACAGGTCAGCTGATGACCCGGCATCCTCTGTTAGCTTCCAGTACAAGCTTCTCACCTCCATGTCCACACGAAGGTCATCACTGCTCATAACACTCTCCAAATCTAATCCAAGGAAAAATAACAACCTTTCAATACGTATGCTGATTTATCTATATGGATAAGTTATGGATAGAAAATCTGGCGATGATAATTTGAATACATAAACAGGAATGCTCTTTTGCTGTAGAGAGACATTATGAAAGGCTTGAGAACCAGATCCATAAAACTTCCAGGAAATCTGACACGAAAGGAAGAGAATGAAAGTTTACCTCTATGTTTTAACCTGAGAGACACTGTACATTTGCTGTGCGCCACCCCTGCTTTCAGACCACTACTGGTCGCTGTGGCAACCATCATTGAACACTCTTCTAGCTCCATAGAAACACATAATTTTTTATGGCACAGGGATGTGGGAAGTCTGAAAAAATTGAAATTGAACATCACCTTATAATTTATGTTTACTTTATTTTTCCTGAAAATGTAAACGCGAAAAAATAATTGTTTTGTTCATACCTTCTAGTTTTTGGTACTTGTGAGAGATCCTTATCATTTTGTCTGTTTCTGGTTACCATGGTGACCATAGATAACCAATACTGCATCTCTTCATGGTGGTAACCAAGGAAGCCATATCGCACCTTCAGTGCTGACCTGATGGACTGATCATCCATCTTAAAAGAAGATTATGAAGTTATGAAATTATTATGAAATAATTATGAAATATTGGAAATAAACCTCATATCATATAAGATAAAATACTGATTTATAAACTGTCCCTGTTGCTCCTCAAATGATGATCACAAAATTTCCTCATTTAAGATTTTTTTTACAGGTTAGTTGACAATTTCAAGGTTACAGTATAATTTGCTGATTAAATCAACTTGTCAGCAAGCATCTTTTAATACAGTGTGTGCAGGTATTCTAATTTCTTAGTTATAGTTTTTACCTTTGTTTCCAATGTCAGACAGTTGAGGTTTGCAATGTTAACTTGAGGTGATGCGGCCAGCACATCTGTAATCATATCAAGGCAATGCATTTAACTCTTCATATCTCCTCGCTCAATCTTATTTGAATACTTATTATGTTGGTGTAGAATATTTTGTTTTAATTGTTGCCATATTAATCTTTCAAATTCACACCCTTTATAAAGAATATCAGGCTCAGTAGATTGGTAGCCAGTGTACATGCCTATAATTTATCATTACAACATCAGGACTGACTTCCAGTCATACTTAGAATAAAGAAGCTGTGCTCACCTTTGACAAGGAGAGTTGCTTTTCCTGCAGCTTGCCCTTCAACTGTAACATAACGATCCAGACCCATACTTATTTCCTTGACTGCCATCTTGAGTTTCCTTGATATAAGAAAAATATAAAAAAAATAAAAATATTTATTTCTCTCTGTAAATACATGTAGTGTTGAAGGTACCGTATTTACTCGTGTATAAGACGAGGTTTTTTTCCAAAAACTCTTAGTTAATGTTTAGGGGGTCGTCTTATACACGAGAGCAGTCTTATACTCGAATATTTACGATAAAACGTAAATACGGTAAAACGTAAATACGATGTTCATATTTTCGAAATAACGAATATCAGACGTAGCAGATTGATTTTAATTGCGTTTTAAATGATAAATAAAGGTATTTACCCAATATTATTGGTCCATTATTTCAAAACGCTTTGTTTTGACTTTGTTCTCACTGATTCCAATTATCAGCGTTCAGTTTTGCGTTTCGTCATTGTCTCCACTGCTTTGAGTCGTGTCTTCCCTTTTTGATTGCGTTTTAAATGATAAATAAAGGTATTTACCCAATATTATCACAAATTGTTCGAGAACAGAACAAAACCATCAATCCATTTAAAACGCAATTAAAATTGAGCCACGTGTGAAAGCATGTAAGCGGGAAGAGACGACTCAAAGCAGTGGAAACAATGACGAAATGCAAAACTGTGAACGCTGATAATTGGTATCAGTGAAATTTTACTAATTTTCACACCACTGAATGGGAAGACATCAAAGGCAGAATTGAATTGTGCGATATATTTAAATAATAATTTTAATAGACATAGAAGTAAAAGTAAAACGTAAATACGATGTCCGTGACGTAGCGGATCGATTGGCCATGTGACTCACAAATCATGTGATCATTGACTTTGCAGATTTGCAGGAGAATTGCGTTTTAAATGATAAATAAAATCATATACCCAATATAAACACAAAATACGCCTTGCAGGTCGAGAACAGAACAAAACCATCCATTATTGCGCAATATATTAACAATCGTTTTTGCGCTAAAAACAAGAGCCGCTTCCCGTCACTTCCGCCTTTCAAAATTCCGACCACGTGTTGCGTTGAGTCGTGACGTCGCGTTAATTCACGTCCGCAACACGAGGAGAAGCCAGGGATCCATCATTGCACAATATATTAATATTTCAATGCGTGTTAAGTAGGCTCTGATCGTTTTCGCTCCAAAAATAAGAGCTTGTCCCTGTCACTCCCGCTTTTTAAAATGACGACCTCGTATTGCGTAATGCATGTTAAATGGATGAATGGTTTTGTTCTGTTCTCGACCTACAAAGTGTAATTTGTGATAATATTATGTATATACCTTTATTTATCATTTAAAACGCAATTAAAATCGATCCACGTGTGAAGGCATTTCTGTCAACAGGGAAGACACGACTCAAAGCATTGGAGACAATGACGAAACGCAAAACTGTGAACGCTGATAATTGAAATCAGTGAGAACAAAGTCAAAACAAAGTGTTTTGAAATAATATTGGGTAAATACCTTTATTTATCATTTAAAACGTAATTAAAATCTGCTACGTCTGATATTCGTTAGGTTTTGTTTTGATGCTTTTCAAAATGACGACCTCGTGTTGCGTGCATGTTAAATGAATGGATGGTTTTGTTCTGTTCTCGACCTGCAAAGCGTAAGTTGTTCTGTTCTCGAACAATTTGTGATAATATTGGGTAAATACCTTTATTTATCATTTAAAACGCAATTAAAAATCGATCCGCTACGTCACTCCCACTTTTTAAAATGAGAACCTCGTATTGCGTATTGCATGTTAAATGAATGGATAGTTTTGTTCTGTTCTTGACCTGCAAAGCGAATTTGTGATAATATTGGGTAAATACCTTTATTTATCATTTAAAACGCAATTAAAATCGATTCGCTACGTCTGATGTCCGTTATTTCGAAAATACGAATATCGTATTTACGTTTTACCGTATATACTCGTGTATAAGACCGCTAAGATCTTATATCGTAAGCATATTTAAGTTTCACTTCTAAAATGACCGCCAAGCTTCAGCTGAAGCTTGAATGGTAGCAGAGCCGATATCTTGAGAAAAACCAACTCGTCTTATATTCGGAAATTGTTTTTTTTCAAGCAAAATAACCTCAATTTTGGGGGTTCGTCTTATACACGAGTCGTCTTATACACGAGTAAATACGGTAATATGCACTTACAGCAACCCCCCTCCTTGCTGCATACGCTTTGCTGACAAATCATGTGCCTACATCAAGAGAATGGAGATAATTTAAAACTATGAAGGTGTGACTTACCTATTTGTATTTTCTCTGACAAGCCTAACTTCTGTATCTGAGATATTCATATTGAATTTCTGCAAATAAGATAAAAAAAATATTTCAAATTCATAAATTCACAATTTTAAGGTGAGATGTGTTTTAACTTTTTCAAAAAAAGAACATCACTTCACTAAATGGAATTGTGATTGTACAGTGCTCATACAAACATAAGGGTCTATTCTAAATAATAATAATTGTAACCTTAAGAAGCACTGTTGGAAATTGCTGCGGTTCTGCGTCCAGTGCAATGTCTTCTGCATCATGAAATTCTGAAAGTATTTGTAATATTAATATACAATCTAACATCATTTAAAACTCAACTTTTGTGTTTTACCTCTGTGATAATACACATGATCCTTTCTAAACAGTCTAGAGGCAACCATCTTATAAGACAGGGTTGGAATTTAATAACTTTCTGAAACTAATTATTAACCTGATGATCTCAATGGAATACCAGGTGAATGAAGTACTCAAATGAGGATCTAGAAGGTCAACTGAGCTAAACAAGGAGCATATAATATAGCCTGAATTAGGCAGGAGGGGAGTGAGCAAGGAGGGGAGTGAGCAGTCTGTATTAGACAAGGAGGGGAGTGAGCAGCCTGGATTAGACAAGGAGGGGAGTGAGCAGCCTGTATTAGGCAGGAGGGGAGTGAACAGCCTGTATTAGGCAAGGAGGAGAGTGAGCAGCCTGTATTAGACAAGGAGGGGAGTGAGCAGCCTGTATTAGGCAAGGAGGGGAGTGAGCAACCTGAATTAGGCAGGAGGGGAGTGAGCAAGGAGGGGAGTGAGCAGCCTGTATTAGGCAAGGAGGGGAGTGAGCAGCCTGTATTAGGCAAGGAGGGGAGTGAGCAGCCTGTATTAGGCAAGGAGGGGAGTGAACAGCCTGTATTAGGCAAGGAGGAGAGTGAGCAGCCTGTATTAGACAAGGAGGGGAGTGAGCAGCCTGAATTAGGCAGGAGGGGAGTGAGCAAGGAGGGGAGTGAGCAGCCTGTATTAGGCAAGGAGGGGAGTGAGCAGTCTGTATTAGACAAGGAGGGGAGTGAGCAGCCTGAATTAGGCAGGAGGGGAGTGAGCAAGGAGGGGAGTGAGCAGCCTGTATTAGGCAAGGAGGGGAGTGAGCAGCCTGTATTAGGCAAGGAGGGGAGTGAGCAGCCTGTATTAGGCAAGGAGGGGAGTGAACAGCCTGTATTAGGCAAGGAGGAGAGTGAGCAGCCTGTATTAGACAAGGAGGGGAGTGAGCAGCCTGTATTAGGCAAGGAGGGGAGTGAGCAACCTGTATTAGACAAGGAGGGGAGTGAGCAGCCTGAATTAGACAAGGAGGGGAGTGATCAACCTGTATTAGACAAGGAGGGGAGTGAGCAGCCTGTATTAGACAAGGAGGAGAGTGAGCAGCTTGTATTAAACAAGGAGGGGAGTGAGCAACCTGTATTAGACAAGGAGGGGAGTGAGCAGCCTGTATTAGACAAGGAGGGGAGTGAGCAGCCTGTATTAGACAAGGAGGAGAGTGAGCAGCTTGTATTAAACAAGGAGGGGAGTGAGCAACCTGTATTAAACAAGGGGGGGAGTGAGCAGCCTGTATTAGACAAGGAGGGGAGTGAGCAGCCTGTATTAGACAAGGAGGGGAGTGAGCAGCCTGTATTAGACAAGGAAGGGAGTGAGCAGCCTGTATTAGACAAGGAGGGGAGTGAGCAGCCTGTATTAGACAAGGAGGAGAGTGAGCAGCTTGTATTAAACAAGGAGGGGAGTGAGCAACCTGTATTAGACAAGGAGGGGAGTGAGCAGCCTGTATTAGACAAGGAGGGGAGTGAGATGCCTGAATTAGGCAAGGAGGGGAGTAATCAACCTGAATTAGTCAAGGAGGGGGGTAAGCAGCCTGTATTAGGCAAGGAGGGGAGTAATCAACCTGAATTAGACAAAAAGGAGAGTGAGCAGCCTGAATTAGACAAGGAGGGGAGTGAGATGCCTGAATTAGACAAGGAGGGGAGTGAGCAGCCTGTATTAGACAAGGAGGGGAGTAATCAACCTGAATTAGTCAAGGAGGGGGGTAAGCAGCCTGTATTAGGCAAGGAGGGGAGTGAGCAGCCTGCATTAGACAAGGAGGGGAGTGAGCAGCCTGTATTAGACAAGGGGAGTGAGCAGCCTGAATTAGACAAGGAGGGGAGTGAGCAGCCTGTATTAGGCAAGGAGGGGAGTGAGCAGCCTGTATTAGACAAGGAGGGGAGTGAGCAGCCTGTATTAGGCAAGGAGGGGAGTGAGCAACCTGTATTAGACAAGGAGGGGAGTGAGCAGCCTGTATTAGACAAGGAGGGGAGTGAACAACCTGTATTAGACAAGGAGGGGAGTGAGCAACCTGTATTAGGCAAGGAGGAGAGTGAGCAGCCTGTATTAGACAAGGAGAGTGAGCAACCTGTATTAGACAAGGAGGGGAGTCAGCAGCCTGTATTAGACAAGGAGGAGATTGAGCAACCTGAATTAGACAAGGAGGGGAGTGAGCAGCCTGGATTAGACAAGGAGGGGAGTGAGCAGCCTGTATTAGACAAGGAGGGGAGTGTGCAACCTGTATTAGGCAAGGAGGGGAGTGTGCATCCTGTATTAGGCAAGGAGGGGAGTGAGCAACCTGAATTAGACAAGGAGGGGAGTGAGCAACCTGTATTAGGCAAGGAGGGGAGTGAGCAACCTGTATTAGACAAGGAGGGGAGTGAGCAACCTGTATTAGACAAGGAGGGAAGTGTGCAACCTGAATTAGACAAGGAGGGGAGTGAGCAGACTGTATTAGACAAGGAGGGGAGTGAGCAGCCTGTATTAGGCAAGGAGGGGAGTGAGCAGCCTGTATTAGGCAAGGAGGGGAGTGTGCAACCTGTATTAGACAAGGAGGGGAGTGAGCAGCCTGTATTAGACAAGGAGGGGAGTGATCAACCTGAATTAGGCAAGGAGGGGAGTGAGCCACCTGTATTAGGCAACGAGGGGAGTGAGCAACCTGTATTAGACAAGGAGGGGAGTGAGCAGCCTGTATTAGGCAAGGAGGGGAGTGAGCAGCCTGTATTAGACAAGGAGGGGAGTGTGCAGCCTGTATTAGGCAAGGAGGGGAGTGAGTAGCCTGTATTAGGCAAGGAGGGGAGTGAGCAATCTGTATTAGACAAGGAGGGGAGTGAGCAACCTGTATTAGGCAAGGAGGGGAGTGAGCAACCTGTATTAGGCAAGGAGGGGAGTGAGCAATCTGTATTAGACAAGGAGGGGAGTGAGCAACCTGTATTAGACAAGGAGGGGAGTGAGCAACCTGTATTAGACAAGGAGGGGAGTGAGCAAACTGTATTAGACAAGGAGGGGAGTGTGCAACCTGTATTAGGCAAGGAGGGGAGTGAGCAGCCTGTATTAGACAAGGAGGGGAGTGAGCAGCCTGTATTAGACAAGGAGGGGAGTGAGCAGCCTGTATTAGACAAGGAGGGGAGTGAGCAGCCTGTATTAGACAAGGAGGGGAGTGAGCAGCCTGTATTAGGCAAGGAGGGGAGTGAGTAGCCTGTATTAGGCAAGGAGGGGAGTGAGCAGCCTGTATTAGACAAGGAGGGGAGTGTGCAACCTGTATTAGGCAAGGAGGGGAGTGAGCAGCCTGTATTAGACAAGGAGGAGAGTGAGCAACCTGTATTAGACAAGGAGGGGAGTGAGCAACCTGTATTAGGCAAGGAGGGGAGTGAGCAGACTGTATTAGACAAGGAGGGGAGTGAGCAGCCTGTATTAGACAAGGAGGGGAGTGAGCAACCTGTATTAGACAAGGAGGGGAGTGAGCAGCTTGTATGAGGCAAGGAGGGGAGTGAGCAGCCTGTATTAGGCAAGGAGGGGAGTGAGCAGCCTGTATTAGGCAAGGAGGAGAGTGAGCAGCCTGTATTAGGCAAGGAGGGGAGTGAGATGCCTGAATTAGGCAAGGAGGGGAGTAAGCAACCTGAATTAGGCAAGGAGGGGAGTAAGCAACCTGAATTAGGCAAGGAGGGGAGCAAGCAATTTGTATCAGGCAAGGATAGTAGCAGGTAGATAGAGCTAAACAAGGAGAATATTGGACAGACTGAGGCAGAAAAAGTGGAAAGCAGAAATGAGGTAGACTGAAAAAGGTAAAAGGACTGCAACAAGGAGACTGAGATAGACAGTGTAAATGAATATGATGCTGTCACTTCCTGTATTGTGATATTTGTCATAACCTCCCCAAAGACACGTTCCAGTAAAAGGATTCTGGGTATACTGGTCAAGACAATGCGAAAATGAGACTACTAATTTTATACTTACCAGGGTCATCTTCTTCAAGAAGACGTCTTCTTTGTAATATTTCATCTGCCAGATTTAGTAAACCTGAAAAAGGTATGTCATTAGTTCATAGCAAACTATGTTTATGATCATTTTTTAAAGAAAAGAACAATGAAAGCCAAAATCTATGATGTCTAAAGAACCTCACCATCTGATATAAGTAGACGAGTTTTACACATCGCCATATCAACCATCTGAAATGAAGCAAACTCTCACACTAATGATGTTTGTATGGCTATTACTCAACATTTGTAGATTAATTCACATTTAAAATCAAATCTGGCCATAAGAATACAACATATAAAAAATTTTCTTTAATCACTTTAGTACATAAAAATTTCTGTTGGTAAATAACTTTACCTGGAGTGACATGTCTTGGGGGTCGATATGAAATTTGAAGACATGGCTGCATGCAAACTCAGCGATTCTTGGCTCATGGATGCTGTCCTGCATAACACATAATAGATTGTCAGAGACAATATGAAATGGTATGTTAACATATCAAGATTGTAGCCAAGTTTTGGTGACAATACCATGCTGATATTCATGTGAACAGTATTCCAAGCGAATCTATCAATATTAAAGCTGTGCTATTGCATGGTGAGTAATATTTTCACATTTTATTTGGTTCACACTGTGCATAGGTGTACAATGTACAATGCTGCGCAAAGACCAATGGTTTGCATTTGAACTTATGACCTGGAAAATTTATGCAAAGGTCATTTAGATAAAAGCTTAATCACATCTGGTATCAATTAGACACATACGCATATCCACCTAATATCTAATTCAATAGAGAATATAAGTTATTGTAGACGAATGCCAAGGTGACCACTACTTATCTTATGAAATATATGATTTTTTGCAATGTTGGCTGATCATTCTAAATATCATTGATGTTGATATCGAAATAATTTTAATATTTCTAAAAGTGGGTTGAACTTATAGATTTTTTTGTGTACAAATCACCTGCTGAGCACTTTTTAAAACTCTGGCACTGAGAGCATCCAATTCTGCCACTCCTTCCAATCTAAAACAAAACAAAGATCACATATCTCATGACCATTCTTATCAAATGCAATTTGCAAAATCCAATCGAGACATAAGCTATGAAGGAATACAATATTGTTACTTACCCAACAGCTGTGAATGAATATGATGCTGTCACTTCCTGTATTGTGATATTTGTCATAACCTCCCCAAAGACACGTTCCAGTAAAAAGATGTGAACATTCTCCACCAATATGCCAACATTCTGAACCAAACAACATCAAGATCCTACATCAACAGCATGTTTACTATAATGCATATCAGTTCATTTAAGATAAAGAATTCTGCTTGTTCTTTTCTTTTACTACATTTGAAAGCTCATCGTGTGATCGTTGTATTCTCTGCTGTTAATTAATAATGAATTAATGAATAATATTAATTTATCACCTGTAAAATGCCCAAAATACTTAGAAGAGATTTGGGTTGTCTGGCTGTGGATGTGTTGTGTGTGGTGCCACCTGGTGGCGTAGAATGGTGCAATTCTACCTGAACCCGAACATCTCCTGCGCATATTGCTACTGGTTTTCTTAGGAATACAAAAGTTATATTATAGTCCAGTGCATTCTGATCAATAGTGCATTCTGAATCACATAGCTTTTCTTGAAAATATGTGAAATATACAGCTCTTAAATAAATATTGATACAAATATTTGCAGTTAACATTTCCAATCTCCAGAACCTTAACCAAACTGTGTATCATCTTTAAAAGTATAAAGCATTAATCCTATAATTTGGTGTATTAGCATCATGACATATTGAGGTTAAACATTGAGTCATAAGATATGCTGCAAGATGACATAGATGTTGCACAGTAAGGAGAGATCTGCATCAACCATCAGCTGCACGTGACAGGTAAACAAGGGCAGTATGAACTCTTTACAAACCTATTTAAGACTCATAGTAGAGTAGCACTGTTTAACATAATTTTAAGGCTATTCAAAGGATAATACCTTTGATGATGTATGAGCATATTTTTAGATTCTCACAATGTAATTTCACCTTTTAGAATTCATGATTTTATCCTTTCCTTTAATCAATGCACAATTTCTTTTAAAGAGTCTATGAAAAGTTAAGTATTCATTCTACACACACTTTATTCTGAAACTTTCTCAGACTTTCTGATCAGTCAAATGAAAATGTCTCAGCATCAAACAAATGCAGTTAGGAAAATTAGGATTTTTGTTTATTTGAATGTACACAAGGTGTGGAATGAGCAGAGTGTGTATCACTCACTTGATGTCACTGTTAAACAGACTACTTGATGGCCAAAGCCTCTCAATTTCCTGCAACATACAAATACAACTCAAATCAGATCATTCACACAAAGTTCATCCAAATTTATTTTTATTTCTTATAAACAATACTTTGAAATTGATTTACTGGTCCACATACATTTTCCTACTGTTTTAAAAGAAAAATTCAAAAATATTTATCAGTTATATTGAATATATAATGTCCATCAAAATACTTATTCCTACTCTGTTCTTTGATTGGTAAGATTTTCGTTATGAATTCAAAGTATACAAACCACATGAACATTTGACTTAGGCTGAATAACAATGCCACCAAATGTGAAGAGGCCGATGTGCTTGATGCGTATCTCAACACCTCCAAATTTACGGGCACAGAATATAATCGTCCATGCCAGCAGCCTGAAATTGTTACAATTGTAAAATGTTATCAGAAAGTAATGTTGCTTGCCGTGGAAATACCTATACTTTCAGTCTTTGACTGCTTAAATAATAACATATGCAAAAGATATCTGTTTAACATGGACCTTACTCAATCAGTTATAAATGTTGTATTGGTCAGAAAAGTACAGATTGGTTGAAGTATGGAAAACCTTGGATCAGGATTAGGTCGATTGTATTGTTTAAACTGTTTCTAAGCTTGTAGCACAATTTTGAAGATAACATATCTTTAAAACACTAAGTAATTTCCAATCACATGAATGAACTATTAAAGGTTTTTGCACTATTCCACACTTTCTGTGTGCTCATATACAATATATATCATATTATATAAGATTGTAAAGACAACATTAATCAAATGACGAAAGGACATTTTTACCAATACTTGAAAAATCCTGATCAGCTATTACATGGTTGCCACAGGACACCTATCACAAAATTCCCTGACATTTCCCTGACAAAACAGGAATTTTCACTGAATTTTCAACAATTTCATGAATTTGCAGCCTCCAACCTCCCCTTACTACTGCCCGTTCCTCCCACAGTATGTCTTTTATTAGCATAACTATAAAATGCTATGACAAGGGTAAATTTGAGTTTTACCTGCCTGGAATCAGCTCTGGAGGCAAGGATCACCAAGCCTTTCATCCTTTTGCAAATTCTGATTAAAATTATTACATTTTTGAGATTTTAGTAATCAGTGGGAAGCCTAAATATCAGATGAAATAAATCAAAAATGTGTTGCAAAAAGATGTCATAGCCATCATTTTTCATATATTTCACATGATACATTTTCCTGACAAATCTTTAAATTCCCTGACAATTCCCGGACCTTGAAAAAATTTCTTTTTCCCTGACCTGTGGTAACCACTTACGAGACAATCAGGCTAGCATCAGGGGAATGTGTACTAGCCTGACAGCTTTCTGCAGGCTAGTGCTAAAATCCCAGACTGATGGAAATCAACAATCAGCCTTTTGCCATCTTATATGATTACAATGCAATATATGGATGGAGTTTGATTCAACAAAAATGGAGGAACCTAAATTTTGACCAACAGCATTAGTTTTTAAAAGAGGAATGTTTCAAACAAAGAAGTTTTTCTGATAATCTTTTAACTCAATGTCACTGGTGTCAAACAGCAACTTTATTACATGGTAAAACCCAAATAAGTACAAGAAAGAGATTTGTCACAAAATAATCCTTTCATTGAAATCTTCGAAATGAATGTAATTACTGAAAAGATTTTAACATTTCAGATATCCTGACAACCATATAAAAACAGTAATGAATATTATGAGTAGATATATTTGATTAAGGCTGGCAACTTTTGCTTGAGTGTTTGGTATCAGCCATGACATCTTGCTTATCATTTGCAACAAACTACACAATTATGCTGGTCATTCAAGAATCAATTCTTCATTTGATGTCATTTCATTTCATTTGGTGTTTTCTTATACATACACACTAAATTCTGGATTTCCCCAGGAAGACATTAGCAAAAGATTTTCACAAAAATATGTGGTGTTTCTCATCAAAAGCTGCTGATAAGCTCTGAGGATTCTGATAATTCCATAGCTGTTTATTCTGTTTGTGTAATCAGTGCAAATATGTCAATGAGAAGTTTACCGTTCTCCTACAACTAGTATCAAATAGCATATGATTAAAGAATTTTTGTGAATAGACCATAACTTAAAAGGAAATAATCACACCATAAGTAATAAAGTTTAAGCTAAAATATAAAAAAATATCATAACTATAATTGACAGTATTAATGAATTTCATGGACATGAACAGTCTAGAGATGTATACCCATTAAATATCGACTGTTAATAGTGTATGTCTGCTATATTTCAAGGAAGCAGGGGAGTTTCGTGACAAAGAGGAATTTGAAAACGAAGGAGACTGGCAGAGATGTGGGCGATATTTTATGGGTTTCTTGCTTGGCAAGTCCTTAACAAGGTGCCCTGACCGAGGGTGCCTGTGTATTTTGGCGATTTTCTCGAAAAGTACGTATATTTCGGTTTACATATACTCACCTGCATAACAACCATAAGCAAAACAATGTTGTGAGCACGATCAGAAAGAAATTTAGCATCATATTGGGTGTTGTCACTCATTTATTTTACAGAAATCGTTCCCATCTCGCTTCCAGCCATTTTTCTTTTTTCTAGGTCACATTGACCACGTGATCAATTTGACCAATCCCCGGCGAGTATCCTTACCGCCTTGTTGTTCTTACCGAGTCGCCATTACTGTCGCCATTTTATGCGAAAAATTGTGGATTCGTTGAAGTTTTCTGGATTAATGGACTAATTAAAGGTTCTATGGATACTTATAATCAGGAATAGACCAAGCAGGTCATGGAATTACCATGAGCCACCCGAGCACCCAAGGAAACGGCTGTAGTCTCGAAGATTGTCACACAAATCTTTTTGCTCTGGTGAGTCGTGAATCCATTTGAAATTAGCGTAACGATTGTTTGTTCTTAAATGTGATAAGTGAACTTCATACAATGATATCCTGCGCAATACTTTATATCTGGTATATCGGTTGCTCACCCCTTATATCCTTGTTGTTTATATTACCGGTATTTTGATGTGTATTAGAAGTAACTATTACCCGATAATTATCTGTGTCACCTGGCTGACTCGCAAGGAAAGGGGCATGGTTAAAAGCCATGCATGCTATTTTTAAATTGACCACTTTTCATAAAAATATAGATAAAATTATAATTCTATAGCACATTTTAACCTTTCAAATTTGTTTTTGATTCTTTCAGACTGACTTAGATGGGATAAAATGGCGTAAATTAGCAGCTGAGAACACTTTCTGCTTGGACCCTCTGGATGACCCGGTGTTGCAGTCATTTACAAAGTGTGTCCAGGCAGATATTTTATGCGTATGGAGAAAAGTGCAGAAGAGTGGTGATCAAAGGCCGCCTGAGCATCTCAGTTGTAACAAGGAACTCTGGATATTCTGGTATGGAGATGCACCATCAACTCTCCAGAACCTGCTCTCTCCAGAGCTTAACGGTAAGTATTTTATTACAAGATGTCTAACCAACAGCAGGAATTAAACTTCTCAGAGTATCAAGATTTATACACAGAGACTGCATTGGTCATGATCAAATAGATTATAATTGTGTCATTAGATATATTGTGAATAGACAGTCATACTACCCTTTCGCGATTATCTTGATTATATATATTCTTGATGATTGGTCATGTGGCGAAGAAGCAATAAAAAATTTAATGCAATTCAATCAAACATCAAAATTCATGAAGTTGTTGCTTATCATCATAGGAAGATGAACAGGTTTATAAATATATGTAGAGCCCAAAATTTTTTTCCAAATTAGATACTGATATGGAACTTTCAATTTAGGCAGTTGTGTTGATTTAAAACTAGTGCCTTAATCTCCAATAGAGCATTTTAAATGATTGATTGTGAATTGAACCTATCTTCCCATTATTATCAAGTGTCTGTGCAGTTGTACACATGTAGAGGAAAGATTCATATCTGGTACACAAGGATAACACATGATGCATGGGTCACCAGGGATTTAAAACAAACACTATTCAGCAAACACACATATGGCTTGTTTGTGAGGCCAACATACTGCTCTATAAGGCAAACAATACTCCATCCGATATAAATATCAACAGTTTCAGCAAACATGGATGTGCTTCAAAAGAAGCTGCATATCTTCTATGGATAATTTTTAAATTTTTTTGCACTACTTATATTTACTGAGAAAAATAACAACCAAGAAGAAGACAAGTCTTGTTTAAAATTAATTTTAAGATATTAATGGAAAAAAATAAAATCTTCTTCAAGTCTTTGATCTTACTTCACAATATTCTCACTTCTACTCCTTGATTTTCGTCCATCTCCTTCTTTACCTTTTCTCTACAGCCTTTACAAATTTACATCTTGAGTACCTTTGTGCTGTTCCAATTGAGACATTTTAAAGCAAAGATAAAAAGGTAAATGTCCAATATTGTTGACAGCTCTGTTTATAAACAGGTATTAGTTCTTGCTGAAAATATGGGAACCAATTTCCCTCATTCATATTCATTTTGTATATCACAAGGTGTTGCATAATTGTACTGATAACAAAATGTCAAAATTTGTTGGAAAGATGATCATTTTTGTTAGTCAACAAATATGATTGTACTGAACAAGAGGTGCAGATATGGATTGTTAGTTTGTTAGGTTGTTGCATAATTGTACTGATAACAAAATGTCAAAATTTGTTGGAAAGATGATCATTTTTGTTAGTCAACAAATATGATTGTACTGAACAAGAGGTGCAGATATGGATTGTTAGTTTGTTAGGCTCATTTTTCCATCTGGATAAGCTGTTTGACTCAACTGGACAGGCAAGTGACATGCAACAATGAGCTCACGCTGTAGCTCACCATCATGTGACCTCAGACTTACCGCAATCACCTCTGTTAGATCATAATTCAGATATTACGAATTGTGTACAACCAAAGGGCTTTGTTTTAGCTTTTGAATGTAGAATATATGGTATATTGGGATGATCTGATAGATTGATTACATGTGCATGGATGCAAGCAGACAAGTTCACCATGCTAAACTACCCTCTCTGCAGGAGCTTTATACAACCAAAATGTGGATTTGTTTGACCTACTTTTAACTCTCTGCCTCCAGCAGAGTGCAGACAGATGGTAGGATCAATCTTTGCATGTTTGTTTGAAATGGCCCCCAGCTGACCTAGTCAGCTGCTAGTACAAATAGCTTGCCTTGTCTATTATTATTATTAATGCTGATCATTGGCAAGATTTACTCATGTACTTTTGACTGAAATACCTGTTGCTGTTTATTTAAAAAAACATTTATAAACAAATTTAATTTTTAATTCTTACAATGTTTTATATGTTATTTGATGTCAATAAGTGTCATTTCAATGATAATAGAATGGATAGGTAGAATATGAAATGTTAGCCATTGTAAGGTGTACATGTTTGTATGGTCAAGTATCATGATTATATTAGTTAAGTATCAGTTTTAAAAGCATCATTCCATAAATGTGCATAAACTTTAAGTGCAGCAAACCCTAATCTGAACAAGCAGACATAATTTGTGTCACTATTACTAAACATGAAAAAAGCTTAAAATTGATTTTGACCAGTACAGAAAGAGTGCAAGTGAATTGTCTCCAATAGAAATTTATAACATTGATGTGTTGCACAATGATGAATCGCTAATCTTGTACCCCTCTGAAACTTCATTTCTTTACATCCATTATGAAATTGATGGAAATCAATATCATATTTATGATCTTTGCCACCATGAGACTCAATACAAAAAAATCTTTTTCAAAATTATTCTGCCAGTACTCTGACTTATGGTAAAGTGACAGTTAAATGAGGGTTGATGTTGGAGAAACTTCAAGATAGGAAGCTGGTTAGGCATTGATCATAAGCTATATACAAGTGTGTAGGTTGGTCTCCTGTTTGTCCTCACTGTTGTTCCCATGAGATTTCTTGTCCCATGGTACCCTGTGTGAGGGTAGCAAGACCCACCAGCTGGTGGGGACGGGGAGCTGTTAAACCACATGCCACCAGCTGTCTGTCCAATACAACATCTCACAGGGGTGGGCAAAGATAACACTCCTATGAAATTAATATGATTTATCAACATAATCATCTTAAAAAGTACTCAATAATTCAAATGTATCCTTCATCATCTCCATCATCATTTTTATGGCCAGACAAAAGCAGACAAAATGTATGGCTTGTTCAGCATCCACCATTTTTCTGAATAAACTGACCTAGATATCTCTTGGTTTTCCAAAGGTTGCATCACTCAAAATTTATCTCGTAATTGATGTTTTATGACAGTCTTTGCCATTTAAATTCAGTATCTGCCATAGGTTACTGATGCCATTCCATTTATTTCACACCATAAAATGAAAGCAGAGTGTGGTATTTGAAGTGCTTGGTTGGTTCATATATACTGGCATAATCTTTTTTCGCATGAATTACATTTTTGCATACTTGAATAGAAATAGGTCATGGAGAACATTTACAATGTTAACCACGGCCGGTATCAGTTCACATCAGTGCGATCTCTGCGATAACAATAATGGAAAAGCTGTACAAATATTTATGATATGTAATTTCATTTTCTGAAGATATTACAGGTTATTAAAGAAATACTTCTATCTGTGTGAGCAATTTCCTTCGGTTAGGTTTACATTTATAATAAAACTGTATTGAACAAAGTAAAAGTACTATAACCAATGTTGATTTTAACAAGGAGTTGATTGATTGGTTGCTGGTTGATTGGGCTGTCAGTGTGATCAGAAACATGATTTTTGTAAATCATGTACATTTCTTCTGTACAAGTGTATACTTATTTTTATTTTAAGTTTGAAATTCATTAAATGTTTTAGTCAGTGAAATTTAAATATGTTGAGTGTTACACTGATATATATATTTTATATTTAATTTTTCAGAACAAGATCATGGTTCCTGGGACAATGGAGGGTTGTCTTACGAATGTAGAACATTACTATTCAGGGCACTTCACAATCTTATAGAAAGGTAAGACCTTTTATATTTTAAAAAAACTTGACCTGATGTTAAACAAGATTTTTTAATATTTAATTTGGGGTTCAATGGTTAAGCAAAATCAAGCAAATATATAAATACTTTTTTATTCAACTTTACAAAATGGTCAGGTGAACATGGACTCTTTCTCATTTTGATTTCAACATTGAAATCACTGTTTTTTTTTGGGCCATGTCTACCTCTTCCTTTATAGAAGTATGATGACAGTAATGTAAATCAATATTACAAGAAATATCAGTAAAGCTCTCTTGAAATCAGATTTTCAAGCATCATTTCCTTCCAGTGGTGACTTACTTGTGCTCTTTGATCACATAGTGCTTGACACCTTCAACAAAACACAATAATCCTGCTCAGGCCTTGACATACGCATTGGCCCGGGGCCACCAGATCCCCTGTTCGGACCAGTGAATGCTCTGTGGAAGTGGCCCAATTGGGCAACCATTTTTTTGGTCTTTTAGTGGCCCAAACTATCTTGATTTTATTATTTTGATCCTCGATAGATATTTGTCCCATATCATGATCAATGGACTTTTGATTGGGACAAGTAACCCCCAGTCAGACACTAGTCATTATACAGCCTTATGTACAGCCCTATATACAATGTATCGCACATCCTATTAAACCTCGGGCCATCACTTCTCATGCTCAGGTGGCCCAACTGGGCAACCAGAATTTTTCTCTTTATGTCAAGGCCTGCTGCTTGGTGTATTTTGGTTGATTTAAATGTGATTTAAGGTTTGGATTGACCACATATCATTTTATACATACTCCAAACCTCATAAATTGCCTGTGACCTTGATTTCAGCTTTCAAATTATTTTACTGTTTACCCAGTGCTGATAGAGTTTAGTTTATAGAAACTAACAAAATAATGCTGACAAGAATGAAATTATTCTTGGAAGCAGGATAGCACATGTGATGTTTTGTGCAGTGATAAACACAAGACCTGGAGATGCTGCCCGCTCTATTTACTAGGATCCAAGATAGCAGTAGTCTAAGATACACAGGTAGGGTGATGATGAGAACTTGAGAGTGGCAAGAAAAGTGAACACTCTGAAGTAGACTGGTGGAATGGACAGCTGCCATTTACCTCTTACTCCCGAATGGAAACACTGGCAACATAACAGTGAAGGACACCTCTAATGTTCTCTGAATAAAACATCTTGCCTGACAAGCTGCACTTGTCTTTCTATTAAATAATCTGGGCAAAATTATATTGTCAATGCTGTATGGCTTGGTATAGTTAGGAAGAGATATAAATAAGTTTCGGAGAACAAAAAAAAAGTATTAAACAAATATTCATTTTGTGATTAAATAAATATTGATTTATTGTGCTGTAATTTTTAGATTTCCAATGTTTGTTTCCTCATACCAAACTCTGAAACATCCCAAATGATGAATATACATCCTGATTAAATATATTATTTGTGTCGAAGCATATTATCACATTTAAATACGTTTCTATAATATTCAATCTACTAAATATTTATTTATATCAGAAAGAGGTGTAAAGTGGTTGCAGTAGATATTTGTTTGATAAACTAATCCTAGTGTATTGAGAGAATGCTAGGCCATCCCTGATAACTGCACTGTGGCATTTCAGCCACCTCTCGCAAGCCTACCTGCTCTTACTGTGATTATTTGAGCTCAGTTTCCCAGCCCCTTCACCTACTTTATCATACAAGAGGTGACCACCATATTCTGGAGCACTGACCTCTGTTCTTAGAGGCTACCCGAAATAATTGATATTCTCCCCAGGAAGGATAGTACAGTGCGGTGTCTTCCCTTTACAATTTGAAATGTTCCGGCTTCAGACTGATTTTTTTGGAGCTCACTTACAGTTTTATGGCTCAGCACTGAAATTGTTTCTTATTCTGATCTGAAAGATAAGAAAATTCCTATCTTTTCTCCACAATGGTTTCAGCGAGTCAGTCTGTGCTGAACTTAATAGAATATGTTATTCGAGAAAGATGAACATTTGCCATAAAAAATTACACATTAGTCTCCAGATTTAATCCCAATTTCAAATTGAACTGAATTTATTAATGCATTGTGGTATAATATACATACACATTGCATACACATTTTTCATAACAAGAAAAAGCCGATAAGTTCATCTCAGTATTAAAGTATTCCAACAAAGTTGACCTGATTCACTTTGCTGCCAATACACAGCAGGCTGGTGCCAAAAGAAAAACACCAGGCTTTCATGAAATAAACATTAGGCTGACAAGACCAAGGAGTTCTTTACTGATTTCTGGGTGCTTAAGGTCTGATGCTGCTCATGAATGTATCAATGATATGCCACACTCACATGGAATGTAAGCCAAATACTTTGCACAGAAAAAGTACCTCTTTAAACTGTTGGCACACTTCATTTTTACACGAGAAATTTATTGGAAAATATTACTTTAAGAGCTCCACAGCTAAAATAAAGTCAAGTGTTCTTTAAACCTTTAAAAATATCAGAAATGCTGGAAGGAATCAGTAAGCTTAAATTGGCATGAAGAACAAAAATAATATAAATATTGACTGGAATCCTCACAAAAAGATATACATACGTGGACATTTCACACACAGCCAGATTATTGAATATCATTGTGAACGTGAGCCATGAGGTCAATTTGCAGTCATCAAACATTGATTCGGTTATGCAATTTATTTGGCACACTTGTCATAAATACACTTATACAAGATGGAGATCTGGAACAATGTCTCACACCAGTTTAATTACATCACCAATGTTTGTCAAAGTGATATGTATTCATGGAAAATGTGTTGGGTAATATTAAAGAGAATTCCCTTTGAACAGATAATAGTCAATGTAAATACACCATTGAACAAGATGTGATAATCAGAGTGTTAAGCTTATTCCTTAATGATGATAGGATAATTCAGTCACCTTATTTAAGCTTGTTATGTTTATTCAAACATCATTAATAAACAATTGGACATAAGAACTGAATTCTGACTCATTCCATGTAAAATGTCCCAATGATGTTGACACCCCTTTTTACATTCCCCATGTGTTGCCATATAATAGAGCATATTATAGGGAAAAGGGTATTAAAACCTTTTCAAGGATCAGTTTTGATTTCCATAACAATACATTCTCTTTTACCAAGATAGCTGATAAACAGTAATGATTTGTACTGATAATTTGTTCTAATAATTTGTACTGAGCTTCACTTTGTATTTGATTCTATTCCATTCATTCTTTTGTCAGCCTTTGAAAAAGTCACCACAGGTTATGAGATGCATTATATTTTATAATGAGTTACCTGCAATCATTACTAAGAAACCCACATATAAGTCATTCACCAAAGCTGTAAAAAATCACTACTTGAAGTTTTATGTGTAACTGCCCCTGAACAATGAGAAATAGGTTTAATATATTAAAATATATATATATTTTTTATTATACAACTCCCCTCTATCATCACATTATTGTTATTACATATCTTATATCATCACAACATCTTATGAAACTGCCTCTACCACCACCATTGTTAATCAACCAATATGTATCTGTTATATACTAATTTTGCAACATAACATAAGAATGTATTTGTAAAGGGTTGCCAGCTTAGTTAGGCATTAGCCTGTCTTGGCAACTTTCTGATTCATGTTTTATGGATTAGATAAATAAATTATCATCATCATCATCAAGTGAACAATAATATTTGAAGAACAAATCATAAATTTCTTGAAATTATCACATTCAGTACAGTAATTTCTACCAGGGGAGCTGACTAGGACAAAAAACATTCATCACTCTCTTTGCAAATTATATTGGGCTGAAAAGATATACCAACATTATAATAGTTATGTAGCATGTGAAGGTTGTCCAGAAGTAAAAATTATTATAAATCTCAACATCATTATAATTACTTTCATTATGAATGACACAAGCTAAGTGAGAACTGTGCAGCAATTGGAACATAAAAAGTTCTGATAGAGGATTTTCATTTTATAACTCTATGTATGAGCTACATCCATATTGTACCAACATATCACAGTGCAAAGAAGATTACATAACTGCCTCCGGTCCTGTAATGAGTAACTTGAATTTAACACTAGAGTCCCTTATAAGACAGTGTGATGTGCATATCTGCAACAGCTTTAGTTAGTAATGATAAACCCTAACTGATGCCATATATCAATATCCATTCACAGTAATACAGGGGACAATTGGAAATACCATAATTTAGATACAGTAATGATGAAATAGAAAATTTATGAAGAAAATTGAAGACCCACTCTGAAAAAAAAATGTCCCTTGCCTTATGTCAACTGCATGTGGAATGAGTCGTCTGGATGATGCTTGTTTTATTTAAATAATTATTATATTGAGCTTAAAGGTAGTGGGGACAGTCATTTTAGAAATAATTATCTTTTTAAAAGGACTATGAACAATGCTTAACTGTCCCAGGTGTGGGTTAACAGTCAAGATGCCAGTAATTGTCTGTGTAGGCACATTCTAATTGTGGCAGGTGATTAACTTTTATCCTACGCTTGTCTGCACCTTTTCATATACAGGTACATTGCTGCATAAAGCAAGCCGTCTTGTAGCAAGCTTTACTCACCTAAATTGTAATTGTCAGATACTGCTAGTTTGATGGTCACCTGTAAATTTACCTATTTGAGCTTCTATTAAGAGTAGAAAGGGTGCGTCTAGATTGTAATTTCAGGATACATCAGAATTGTCTCTTTGACCTTTTTTTATGAAACCTGTGAAAATGATCAAAGGTTGGAAAAGAAAAAAATATATTTAAGGGAAGTTGTTTGGTTAGTTGTCAGAAATTATGTCAACATTCTCATTGATGAAGGTGAACAATTACACACACACACACACACACACACACACACACACACACACACATTATGATAGAAACTATTAAATATTCTTTGTAAGCACTTTCCCTTCCCCTTATATCATCATAGTTGATTGCCATGTCTGTCCATATCAGCTTTTTGCCATCCTATGACATTAAAGAACAATAATGTGACAGCATTCCTTGGTAGTCCAGATCTGAGGACATGTAACTCTACCAGCTTTACATTATACGAGTGTATTAATATGAGAGATAATTATCCTGCATGTTAACACACAGGTTACCACAGATTATAGCATGATATTAGATTGAAATATTTGACGGATTATAGCAAGGTATTACATAGAAATATTTTACATCAGAATGTGTAACAATCAAACAAATTCGTGTAAAAAGATTTTGATGATACTATTTCCTATCTCTGGAGTTAGTGATACAATAATTTACAATGAGATGGTAAGAGTGGTGACAAAGGGTGGCTGAGGAGGAGTAGTCTGAGATAGGATGACTGGGAGGACAAGGCAGTCACAAGGTTTTCTCATTATCTAACTATCTTCTCTTGGAGGAAAAATGCTCATGTCTCCCTGATCATGTGACGAGTGTGGAAAACAAGAGATCCTGATTATAAGCAGAAGTTCTACTCATGTAATGTCATGGACATCCACAACCTCTTCTCTATTTCTTTTAATGCATTACAGCAAATATATTGTGTAGACTAAAAGCAAATGTTTGTTTTTGCAAAAGGAAGCTTTAGATGCTCAAACTTAATTTACAAAAGGGTTACAGGTCTATTTATAACCATCCTTGTAGGGACATAGTCAGAGCACGATTGTATCATGATACACTGACTTTGTGTGTAAACATAGTGTGATCAATTGATGGGCACATGATATTTCTGTTTGTAATTGATGAATTTGAGTGAAAGTGGAAAGCTGAAAAGTATTGTCAGTTGATATAAATTAGATTTTGAATTAAACATAAAAAGCTTGATTGTGTGTAGTTGTTTTCTTGACATTTTCAGTTTTTTTGTGGTAAACATTCCACATGGTTAAAATGTCATAACAAGAGGTTATTATCATGTGAGAAGTTCCTATTACCCTGAATAATTATAAAGACCTGATTTTGTGTTTTTCAGATGCTTGTTCCAGCAGAACTTTGTGCGCCTGGGGATGTGGTTTGTGCAGCCATACGATGGTGGACAGTCCCCAACACTTACAGACAGAAGGTAACAACACAACATCCATTCTCGTTTGTTTTAAAGAAAGTCCAAGTTTTTTAATGTAATTGAATTAGGTAATCTGAGTTTGTTGCCAGATCTTTGTGCTTGATATAGTGAATAAGAAGACCTTCATGCACATCATTAAAATTAACATTCTCAATGTTTCTGACTCATGAAATATCTAGGTCACAAAACATAATCTTTAACTTTGTGCTTGATATTTTTATAGATTAACATGATCTTCTTTTTCAACAAATTGTGCTATTGAACGTTTGAATTAGCTTTTAGGTGATCATAACATAGAATTTACATAAAATAGATATATATATATATATATATTGTACAGAAGTTTAGACATGTCCACAGATCAACGTGAGCAAATGTTTTATGTACAACGTTATGGGAATTGGCATGTTGCCAGGTTCAAGAAATGCTTATTATACACAGTTGGTAAACTTTACCATCCTGCTTTTCGTATTGTCTTGTGATCAGCATAAATGACTTTCTTAAGTTGCACCTTAATTGAAATAGCTTTAATTTTTAAGAACATTCTGCTATGATATGCAATCAAGTTTTACACCAGATGTGGACAAATTATTTACATCATACTACATTGTTTCGCATTTTTCCTTTTTCTTTTTTTGCACAAGTGAGCCAAAGTGTTGTCAGATTATTATTAAGATCAGAAATAGAAATTAGATTTATCCTGATACAGGCTGATTCACAGGTGATACCATACAGTGTAGCGCAAGATTTGCATTGTTTTAATGAAAATGTAGCAATTACAAGATAGCCTTAATTTACCTCGGTTGGTCATGAGTTCATACTTGTCATATTGCTTGATGCCTTGGTTGACACCATGTTGGACCAGCCGACCTGACCTTCACCCTAACCATAGTTCTCGTACTGCAACAGGGGTGGGCAATCTTCACGATTTTTCTCTGAAAGATGTAGGCAATGGATATTTTTTTCAGAAGTGTAGGAAAAATGTTTAAATGTTTTTCATGTTATTTATTCAAGAGGCATTATGTATAGAGAGGCGATAGGAAAATTGTAAATTGGCACCTGTATAATGGTTGTATCTCGTACCTAGTATTTGAGTGGGTAGTATTGTATTGATTGGTTGATGATATGCATGGTGCATGGAGCTCCTGTGTGAGGGTAGGGGACCCATGCTGCCACTTCTGGCCCCAGACCAGTTGACTGCTCAGCCGGAGTCAAGCCTCTCAAGCATCCAGGGATGGCAAAATGGCACACCTCCCGACATTTTAAAATCTTTTATTCCCCATTCATCAATCAGAATTCATGTGATTTTTTTAAATGATTTCACATATAAATCACAGAACCTTGAACACTTTGAACTCACACAGCCGTTACATGAGTGAGAACCTGATTTAATATGCAAGTTTGAGGCTGATCTGTGATCTGTAGTACTTGGCTGCCGGCCATGCAATCTGCCTTGCCTCATGTGACCTACTTTATACATATGAAAAATAGAATAGCACTTAGCTTGACTGTACTCTACCTGGCTACCGTGACTGATGCCTACAACCCGGAACTCAAACAATAAGAGTCACACCATTGTCATAGTTGCTCCTTCTTCTCGGTGTTACCTGTATACTGTCATTGTGTTGATGTTTAATAGTTTCATATTTGTAGGAAGAGTTATTTGATCGTGTAGAGTAGAGCTTGTGATTAATATTGATACAGGTTAGAGACATGGCAGTGAGCGTCAGTTGTTACATTCATCATCCCACACACCATATATTATTGCACTGTGTCACTCTAACCTTTGACATTTCATAAATCACAAATGACTGAAATTGAGGGTTTTTTGTTGGGAAGTATTTAAATATCAGTGTAAATAAAACATCATGTGATCGTGACAAATATATTAAAGAGAGCAAAAATAATTTGTTCATAGTGCTATAGAGCAAGATTAAAACTATTTAAGAGAAAGCATAATAAAATGTTAAAAGTAATGATAAATTAAATTTACCGGATTGATTAGTATTGAACATAAACATTTTATTTAATGTGATCAATGTATTTTGTGCTATTAATTTGTGAGTGTATCTCGTATTGATTATTTTAGACAGAAGAAAGTCCTGAAAATGAATTACACTGAAATAATTCCAAGATTTTGTTTGATTTTAAGGGCATAGAAAAGCATATCAATTTTAAAAAAATAAATATTGACCCATTTAATTATTTATGACAAGATAGATATGATATGCATTCCGCCAAGATAAGGCAGGAGTTGGTGGTTTAGGATTTATTAACACAAAATGTTTGTCAAACAAGTTTGAACTGGTCACAACCTCCTGCCATCCAGGGTTTGAAGTCAACAATTCCTCAGAAAAACAATCTGTTGATTTTTCATACCTTGACATCCCTGGGTTACCATAGTTGGTGATGAATGTAATGCCATTAGTCTTTTAATTATCTGTATTAATTGTGTTGGTAGATTTCTCCACGTCATTACATAGCTCCTGCCATTGTCAGCCACCAATGCCATCAAAAGAAATATATAACATCAATCGCGTGATAGCCGGGTTGGGGATGACTTTTCCTTTTTTCCTTTTATTTAATTTTTTTCCATTTTTCAGGTGGAGGGGGAGGAACTGCAAGTCTTTTTAAGGAAATATTTAAAAATAAATGTAGTACAAAATATTTTGCATAAGAAAAAAAAATTCAATGCTTATATTTTTAAATATTTAAAAATAATTTGATGTACTTCTCTGTTTCAGTACCCATCTGTCAATTCGGTTCTCATTTTTCCTGCATGGGGAGAGCCAGGTTTGTGCAAGCATAGATGTGCGTCAGCATTCACCTCTGAGACGACTGCAGCCCTACCACCTGGCACTGGCGTCACATGGAGCTGCTCAGGGCATGCAAGGTAGGTCACAATCATGCCACTATTTGACTGCAAAAATGCTTCATAAAACTTAATGTTTCATGCCATCCTGAGATGTGCTAAAGGAAGAGTTTTGAGATTTTCTCAACACAACAGCCAGGGAATGGCAAAGTTATCATTAAAGTGACACATTGTACATTTATATAGAACTTCTGAACTAACAAAATATTTAACAAAGATCAACTGACATTTATAAATAAAATTGGCATGGGGACAGCAAAGTAGCACCATTGTGGAAGTCACAGAGAGTTTAGGAGAATTGTCACCACATGATTTGTCATAGTGCCGAAGATTTGGCCGGTCTGATTAGTTTTCCTGGAAGTCACTGAGAGTAAGAGCACAGCAAATCAATGGTTAATCACTTGTCCAGACGTACTGTCCACTTGAACTTATAAGTTTGTGCATGTTTAAAAAGAAGGTGATTTGTTGACATTTTGATCTCAAATCAGGAGCTCCAACTCAATTAGATTTTAATTTTAATATACCAAAGAAAGCTAAAAACTCTTCTCTCTGAATCCAAAATTACCTCATTTCCTCTGTACACAGTTTAATATTATCATCATAGCAATGTCCTGTCTGCAAGTACAAGTCAGAACTCCAAGCAATCCAGATATGACGCTTGCAAAGTTATCAACAACTGAACTTGTCATGAAAAAACTTGTTTTAAGTTAAGATCAATGATTTTCAATGATATTATGAAAAAAATATCTTGCAGTACATTATTGCAAATGAATCGTTGTAGATATTCCAACATAAGAGTTAAAATAAAAATTTAATTCAAATTAAATTTGAATGGCTTCATGTAAAGCTCATTTTGGTAATCAATAAATATTAAAAATGGAGATATCCATATTATAAAGCACTAAAACGATAAGTTATAAGCATTGTATAGGTTAGTTTTAAAACAGGCAAACTTTGAGCATGTCATTACATGCACTGAATCTTAATGCTGGTTTCATTGAATAATTTTGTGTGCAATTGAACTATCTCATTATCAAAGTTAAAACAGTATATATAATGTAATCATATTTACTATGAAATTGCTACTGTTGATGAGAATAATTATAGAAATTTCTGGGAAAAAAGTTAAGTAATGATAATAGTGCTATTTCTGGATTTGACCTAATTTTTGATAACATTCCAACAAGTTATTCATGTGAATACAACCGAAACTGATTTGGATCTTAACACTAGTGGGCTCAGCCAAATGGTTACGGAGGGACAGCATCACTGAACAGCATAACATAAATGCATTTATTCCAGAAATACAAAATTATCAGAAATACTTAATGATTTAAATCCAAGTCAAATCTAGTTATTTGAAGAATTTAAGAACAAGTGTGTAAATTGAAGAAAGAAATGCATAAATAATTTAAGAAATCTGACTCATTAAGTCAGATTTATACTTTAGAATACAAAATACAGTGGTAATCATTTGTATTCATGCCAGGAGACTTCTTAAATTCTGAGATAAAGGCTTTAAAGTGTGAAGATATAATTGGTATGCAACAGTAGTAGTTTTGTTGTGCAGTGTTTTAATGTGACAAACATTAATTGAGGTGTTAACAAAAACAATGCTGAGCCCAACCATTCTGCTGTGATATAGGCCAGATGCCATGCTAGCAATGTGTTTTCCTGTCACATATAATAACCCTAAAGAACCTCATATATTTATCCAAAATCAATCTGAGCTTTGACTTTAATATCTGTGTGTGTAACCACAATATTTTAATCAGGGTAATCTTCATGGCTAAACCTTCAATTTTACATCAAGTAATTAGGCAATTTGAATTTGCTTATCTTCTTTAATATACCATTTTTTTGCTTTCCTGTTTAATTTTTTTTCTGGACTGCCAAATATAATGCCAAATTATGTTCCTAAAGCCAACCAATTTTTCCTTATTTTTGTTCAGAACAAAGTTTTTTTGGGACATTTTAAAGTAATTTTTATTTATCTTATGCTAAGAGATGTTGGTTATTTAACTTTTCATACCAAGATTATAAGCACTATACCCAGTCAGTGCATCAATAATATGCAGGAAGAGGCAGACTGTTAGTGGTCAGATGGGATAAAATGTCCGTAATCATGATACCACAATGGCAGGATCAATGCCCTCCCAAGGCACATCCCATCAAAACAACATTCCCATGTGTGGCAATCACCACTCGCATTGTCTGGAGGAGGCAATTAGTAGTATAACTGATAACGTGCTAGGTTTTACTAAACCCATGAAACATTAAAATAGTAACGACAGATCACAGATGTCAGTGTAGATGTTGTGGGTAGAGAAGGAAGTCAGCCAGTGAGGAAAAAAAGGGTTAAAACATAATGGCATTGCCTCTGATGTTGAAAGAGTGGCAGTCTTCATAAGCTTTATTTTATTGAAGGAGTGAAAATGCATTGAGAAACACTTGGGTTGCTGTAGAAATGAGTACCAGGGGAGTTGGTAGCAACAATGAGGGTGGCTGTGAGTGCAAGTATCTGGTATACTGAGCATTGCTCACTGATGGCTCAGAAAACATCTTATTGAGTGGTGGTGCCAGCGGGATGGGCAGGGCGGTAGCATCATCATTTTGACAGCTCAATGTATAGAGGTGTCAATGGATCCAAGATGTCAACCCAGAAAAAAATCATTGACATTGTCATTGGCTCAGATATGATTATAATGTAAGAGCTCATCTGAAACTTATGTTCACTAGAAATAAGAGGCATCATTTAACAGGTAGCAAAGTAGTTGCATGTTGGCCTGGCAAAAGATGTGAATTGTAAATGTAGTCAAATTGTGCTGTCAGGCACAAACATGATACCTAGACTGTGTTTAATGTGTCAATTTACAAACAGCGAGACACCCCTGCTGGTTGCAGACAGAGACGGTAAACAGGTAGCAAATTTCTCTACAGTCCAAGTCCCGCCACTGTTCATGAATACTAATTAGGACAGATCAATATTGTTCTTAATATAATACATCTTTCATGCCAGCCATCAGCTGAACCATCCATTTGCCAGTACATTTGCCTGAATATGTCAGTGATCTAGTGTAATTGATTCTCCTTAGCCAGGGAGTATTAGATTTTGAGCAAAATATCAAGTTGTCAAAGGATCATCTGCAGATACAATTAAGAAGACCAGTGAAAGGTCATGTGGTGTGAAGACATCCCCTGATAGTGAAATGTTTTAGATTTGGTTGGTGTGATTGTGGAAGCTAAATGTTTGTTAACAGCCGTACTTGTTGGCAAGGCTCCAAGGCGGATAGGGAAACCTTGTTGTGCCATAGAATGCCAAAGTACCATCATACATCGAAAAGCCGGAAAGCACAAAGGCACAAGATTGACTAGACCATCACTAGATGCAGCCAGTGAAATGAGAATCCGTGAAATGAGAATCTGTGAAATGAGAGACAGTTGGTGGTACATTGTTTAGTCCTCCTGATCCCCACAGCACAGCTAGTACTATCACAACAAAAGGATTACATAATTAATACAGGTTCACACCAGTTTAAAATACAAGCTGCATGACTTGTAGGAAAAAAGCAAGAAGGGGGAAGAATATAGCATTGATAGATGATAGTTTGATGGAGGCATTGTGCAGGGTTGGCAGTGATGAAGATACTGTGACTGGCGCACACATTCATTATGCATTATGCCACTGATGCTTGATCGATTGCATTGTCTTTGTATTTGTGGAATAAAACATGGGTTGAAACGAGATAAAAGACCTCTATGTTGTGCTCATTGAGAATCTAATTGAGTAATGAGGTATGTATGATATTGATGCAAAGTGTGCAAAGGTATTGACAAGGAACCTCTCATAAGACTTTGATATTCAACACTCAGATATGTTACAATGGATCAGGGTTATTTATTCTACGTTTCATAAGAATACCACCAGGTTTCATAATGCATGTAGATTATTTATAATGGTCACTTTTAACATTAGAATACCACTAGGTTTCATAATGCATGTAGATTATTTATAATGGTCACTTTTAACATTAGAATACCACCAGGTTTCATAATGCATGTAGATTATTTATAATGGTCACTTTTAACATTAGAATACCACTAGGTTTCATAATGCATGTAGATTATTTATAATGGTCACTTTTAACATTAGAATACCACCAGGTTTCATAATGCATGTAGATTATAATGGTCACTTTTAACATTGGTGCCTGATTGTGTGAAGTGATATTACGCAGGCCATTGTGGTGACATTGATGTAAGTTGGAGCTCAGTGAGTTGTCCCTTGGTGGTGCATGTTGAGGGATGACCACTTCTGATGATGCAAGCAGTAGCATCTCTTACACAGACTACAAGTAAATAGCATGATAGGTCTCTCCTTCTCTGCCGGGTCAGGTCAATCCCACCCCCCAGCCCCAGACCAGGCGGTGAGCTCAGCAAATAATAGCAGCTGTGATTATCACCCGCATCCTGCCAATTCTTATCCAGCTCAAATACTGTTTTGCAAATAGAATTAAAATAAAGGTGTAAGTGCGGCCAGTTGAAGGAGTAGGGCATCATAATAGTGATTAAGTTTTATGTACCATCTTAATATAGAAAGGTAATAAATACTCAGCTTATTTACATCTACAACAGAGTGACCGTTTGACTATTTGTATAGATATATATGCCTTAATGATAAATGGCATGTAATTATTAACTACTAATTTGAATAAGGCAACTCAATTCTTGTAAGATTCACAACAACATACATACTTTTTTATTCTTAATCATGTTCAAAGGAACGCATAAGAATATTCCATGCAGAAATATCTTAATACTGCATGTTACATTGATCACAAATATGTAAATGTCAGCGTGACCCTTGAAAAGGTAAACATATTTTCAATAACTTTTAAATAAGCTATGGTCAAAAGAAAATATGTGTGAATGAAATGCTTAACCAGTCAGGTGTGTGGTTTTGACGAATAACACAATTAGCTTTTTTTTAATTTTCAAAAAAGCAGAAGCACTGCTGTACTGGGACCAGTACATGCCCATGTTCTGATGGGCCTCTGAAATTCCACAAATCTTTAGAATGCCCCAACTGATAGTATTGTATGGAAGAAAAACACAGTGGCTGAACAGTGTATATGAGCTGGCATGAAGAATTGGAACATTTGTGTTTATAAAACTCAGCTTGATATGCTAACAAAGCAGCACAGTTATCATGGAGTAATTGAATCTGGCTAATACGACTGATGGTGTCTATGAAACTCAGTCGGTAATAATGTAATGACTTCCTGGAAATGCTGTCTCCCAGATTGTTGGTTTCATGTGTGAAATTTACAGGATGTAACACAGGTAAGACAAATGCAGAGGTGTATCAAGATGTAGATATTATACTGGCTGGCACAGTTAAGCATTGCTGTGAAGATTGAATATTGTAGCATAATCAGACGATGCTACATTTTATGTCACTAATTTGATGATGAAGCTCAGTGAACTGTCAGAATGTTTATTTTCATGTGGAATGACTGCCTTGTGATTCCAAGTTATTATTTAGCTGCATTGTGTATTGTTGATGTAAACAGATATTGGGGTTTAGTAGGGTATGTATTGAAAGTATGACAGCAGAGACCAATAGACAACAGTTCTGATGGTTAGCTGACAATGGTAACCTGAATGAAAATGTAATGTCTAGAGATACGTCAGTGATAAATCCATCAAGGTGATATGTCAAAATATATGAACGATCTTTGTCAAATAGGGTAAATTTGGACCTGCTTTGGAAAAGATCAAGAAAAATGAGGGTAGTGTGCAAGATAAACTGTTTAATTGATCAATTGCTGTTGAGAATAAGAATAGGTACATGTGAAACATAAAAATGTAAACCTTTGTGTTCTGCATATGGCTGAATAAGGCAGGTTGATGTAAGATCAAAATTGAATTAGGATAAAACAAGATGTCTATTGAGCATGTTGAAGATTTGTACAAGAGTAGCCACCTTTTGATGTGTTAAAGTAAAGGTGAGTACATGAATCGGCTGAAAGCATCAATATCTGATGGCAAGAGCAGCTTGATGCCAACCGCTAAGCAACAATGTCACGATTCACCCAACAACAATAGTAGTCGTATAACATTTCATATTTGTTGCATAAATTATTTATCTAATGCAGGATGATGTGAAGCAAAACAGTGACAATAAACCTATCTTCTTAGGCATAAAAGATTCAACTAATTTAAGTTAATTGTTTTGGAGAGGGCATTGAGATGCAGCATAGTATAGTTGAGTAGCGGGATTAGGCCTGTGATCTGCATGCAGGAGAGAATGTATAGACTGCAGTGTAGCACATGGGGCTTCCTTGACAAAGATGAATGACTGCCAGGACCCATCCAATTGAGGCACAAAATGGGGGAATAGTGGCAAAGAAATGGTAGTTTACTCAGCTCCATTTCGAGCAGATTTAAAGCAATTAAATTATTGATATCACGGTTTAAATAGGTATGGAATTGAATAAAGGGGCTTTGTGTTTATCCGGGATGTAAGATGAACAGGGATGGTTTGTGAAGAAATACCTCTGCTTGGGGAATGGCCTCATAAGGGAAATTGATTTTGTAGGCAAAGGTGTGAAGGGTGGAAAAGACATGGTTTAGGCTGAAATCTGCGTAGAAATTGGCGATGGCTTTGACCCTGATGGACTGTGGAGCATCTCTTTTGAAGGGATTGGATAAGAGGCGGGAGATGCGTTGTGAATTAGATGGCTGTGTACATGGTGTGCCCCAGACAGCATAATAGATCTTACCCTGCCTCAAGCAACTACCTCTGTCATCACTAGTGCCAACTGGCACATGAGAAAAACTAATATCAAGAGTCAATTTATGCCCCAATCGCATGCTGTATTTTGATATTCTGACTGATGTCATCATCATGTCATTTTCATCTTATCCAGCTGTGATCGGAGTAAGATGAAGAAATATATCATAATTAGGAATGTATCTTAATATAATGAGGTGTCAGATATTTATGTGGAAAACAGGATATTGAGGGTTTGCTTACGAAGATGTATTCAGACATGATAAAAAAAGAATATTCTGTATGAAGGACCTTAAACACCTTACACCTGAGTGCATCTGTTACTAGATAAAACATTCTCAGAATGTAGGCTTTTTGTTTGTACCTTGGCCAATTCGCGGTCGATTCAGGACAAGATCTCTCAATCTGGCAAGGGTATTGTGCAGCATACTTCACAGCTATCTGGCTAACTGTGCCCGCCTCCTAGTCTTGGCTTTGGTGCCCGATCAGGTACTGATTCCATGCCCAGATGCCCAGTCCCATCCCAGGGCAGCCATAGCAGGCCGAGCCAGGATCAATATTAACAAGAGGGCCTCTTTATTGTATGGTGCAAGTTCAATCAAGGGTGGGGAATTTGTCATGCTCTACCATATCACTTTCTTATCCAAGTCTGATTTTGTGTATAAAATATGTTATCAATACAGGCTTGTTTTTTTTTTCTTTAATAAAGATATTTTGTGTGTATGAGCACATAGATTGACATGTTACTTGTAAGCCTTTCATGGTGAGCACAGTGAGGATAGCAAGGTCTGTGACTGTGAATGGTGGCTTCATATTAGCCAGCCTGGAGCGGCAAAGATTGCCGTGCTATATAGCAGTAGGCTATAATCACTTGGGAAGCTCTACAAATGGATAATAGCTTATTGCTGGTATTCTGCAGTGGTAAGGCCATTGACTAGTGTCACCATACTTTAATGCTGAGGCATTGAATAGGAGTAAACAGGAAATGTGCTGACAAACAGGAGTTATTCAACTTAGGGTATAAAATGATACTTGTCTGGCTTGTTATTGTGGCAATATTTATAACCATTTCTTAATTTATTTTGCTCATCTCAGTGAAGCATGAGTTGATGTCAGATTCATCGGATGAGATTTGTTTCTAAATGGTTGAGATTTTAAGGGAGAGTTTGTTAACAGATCATTATGTTTATGTGATTGCAGAGAGACTTTCATGACAGGACCACAGTAATTGTCATAACATGGGGAAGCTATTGTAATATTAAGGTGTATATGTTTGTTTGTATTGCAGTGATCCTGGCGCCCTATGGCTTGCAGGGTATGATCACAGGGCAGACATACAAGGAGAACGATGGCATATCCCAGCGCCTGCTGGACGAGTGGAGACAGTTCTTCATCATGAGGGACCCTGACTACAACACCTTTGATGGCCAGCTTCGCATCCCACCATTTGTGGAAGTCATTGTTGGTAAGTGTCTAGAAAGCTCAGAATATGCTTAAAGACCAACAAAACCCCCAGTTCAAAAATAAGTCATGCCCATTACAATTCTTTTCAAACCCACTCATTTGTGCACCGAAGACACCCCCAGGAAATTATGATCATAAATTTTGAAAATTAAACAGAACAGTAAAGGTACAACATAAAAATCTTCCTTTCGTGACTTCATATTAGTGATATTGCAGAGCTGATAAATGTTTAGTGAAGGTTTCCTTGCCGGCAAATGATTACAAGTAGTCATGTATCGTCAGGTTCCAATACAGAATATTTCATTTTTCATTTAAATCATTATTCGAAAAATAAAGAGGAATTAGAGTGCGAAACAAGAAAAGTACATCAATATCTTTAAATTTTATTTGCCTTGTCAAAAAGGAAAAACTAGACTTGGTTGGGGGAGACTTGCCAACAATTGAAAACTGATAAATACTTCATGGACAAATCATGATTTATTTTATTTCAATGGTAGAGGAAAGCTTTGCGTTTATGTGGAAACTGTTGCATTATATAGCTGGAACGTTCACATGCACTCATCACCAATATAGCACTATGTGAGAAAGGACAGACATGTTTGCCAGCTTAGCATATAGACAGTTCTGGTATGCTGTATTGTGTCTGAGCATTGCTTTAATCAACCTTGCAATGCCCATATAGAGTGAGTGGCCCATATTATCAATATTCCTGGATCTTGCACCATAAGGCCACAACAACAATTTTTTTCATGCTCTTTCATTTCAAGTTTAATAGATGGCTGGCCAAATTGTGTTTTGTTTTTTTCTTTATCTATGATATCCAGATATCATCAGTTATAGAAAATGTTGCTTGGTATGATATTGTATAAACGGTCAGAGGTCTGTCGTTTGTGGTGGATACATTTATCAGTGTGCAGTCAGAGGCCACCAACCTCATCAAGGAAATCATTTTCTTTCCGTTGTTACAATGTAGTGCTTATGCAGACATAAAAAATCTCATCTGTGTGTAATAATCTGCTAAATCGAGGCTGATCTGTGGGTCTGGCAGCCGATGTGCGAGTTTAAATCAACAGTGTTGTTAAATTGCACCACTTGGCAGTGGTAAGTTTCCAGCAGAGGTTAGATGCAGAGGGCTTTGAAGGGATTTGCTGATTTAATCTGCAGGAGTGAAATGTGAAGACATGGCAGTGTTGTGTGTATTGATCACAGCCTGACCAGTGCACACCATCCGGCAGTGTCTGGCCAACAGCCACCCTGTATCATCTGCAACAACACACATAAAAGCTTCACAACCTCACTCAGTCACATTTCAAGGAGCATTGTGATATATCGCTGCTCTTTACCAATATGGCTTTGACTTAGATTGTCTGTCCTTGAATCTGTTTTGGCTTTTTGTTAGCTTAGAACATTAACAGTTTAAGAATGATACAATATTCAATAAAAGTGAGATATTTTTAAAAGCATCTTTTTAAAATGATTCTATTTTCTGCACAAGGATTGATTGCTGTGCTAGTTTGTTATCTGATGTAATCTTCAGATGTATTCATGAATAGAGAAATTATTGATTTTTGATATTTCAATGTAAAATTGAAATAAATAACATTTATGTGTTTTGTTAAGGCAAGAATGGGTGATATTGATAGTGGCAGATGTGTAAGAGGCAGGAATGGGTGCAGCAAGTGTGTGGTAGTTGAGTGGGCTAGATAGTGCTTGGTATTGATCTGGCGGGAGCAGTGTGGCCCAAGCTCTGTCCTCAAATCTTCCGCCTCAAATACTAATCATTTCCCTCCACAAAACACCACAAATCCCTTCTTCCCTTGCCGCAAGTAATGGGATAATCGGCCCACAATAGTATTTTTGACAGTTTCATTTTTGCTCCCGTTGCAAGGTGTCTTCCGAGCTGCATCAGTGGAGACATCTTTCACGCAATATGAGCTGTATTGCTTTTTGACAGAGATTTCACTTAAACATTCCTTTAAAAAAGAATAAAAGAACCCTTTCTAATGATTTAAATAAGTGATCATCTATAATTGTAAACATGGGGTAAAAAGCAATCTAACAATAACCTCTTTATGATAATAATTCACTCTTTTATTTTAATTGCTTATTTTAACCTACATGATTCTATTAATAGAATTCACTCAAAAATATTTATGTCCCACTGGAAGCTTTCTACCTACCTACACTTGACAAAGCATGGATGTTGTGAAGTAAATAATTTTTATTATGCCTTGACTTGAGCACCAAATCATACCTTTCCATACAAAATAAAGAATATTTCACACATTTCATGTGTCTTCCACACAGTCCAAAAATGTATATAATATTACTTTCAAAATGTGCATTTTTTAACAACAAATTCCACCTGAAAAATTATGCTAATCTGACAGCTCAAAATTCCTATGCACCTTTTCTCCTTGTCCCATCCTTGACCCAAATTATGATTAGGGTCTGGTATGGACCAGTGAGGGTACAGATGTGATTTGTCAGAATCCTGGTATGTGTAAGAGTTCAATTAATTGGGTTTAAATTCTGACTGTTAATGTTATTGGTGTGAATGGATGGGCAGTGAAAGTGCTTTGTTTAGTATGGGTGTGAATGATTTAAAGGTGTGAAAGTAACCAACCAATCAGAAAAATGTGTCTAGATTCAGGTATTATTGTGCTGTATGCAGTGACCCATACCATTCGCTATTCCTACCTGGAGGATCGAGACTGAGCCCCGTCTTATGCCACGATTTCTGCACACAGTGGGACACCTTGCACTCATGATTTGATTACCATTTAATTATTTTTAAAAATACTGAGTTGACCTCATAAATTTGATCCTGATGTTGTCAAATTGGTCAGTATAAAAATGTAATTTGGCCAAGACAAAGACAGTTAATATTTCCAGGGAATTTGAGAATCAGGTCTATGGGCAACCATGCTTTATCAGCAAAGTTATAGAATGGACAGTTCATTTGTGGTGCCACCTTGTGTACATTGCTGTTTTTATTATCATATGTTTTATTGTGCTGTTTTTCTTCAACTTTTGATATCTTGTTTTTTAGCTGGAGTTCGGATGCGGTACCCAGCTAGCTTTGTGCTGGTGACAGCTGAAACAGAAGCAGAGCTCATTGCTCGCAACCCTGGCTTTGTGATGACGTCGGGAACGGCTTTGAGTGGTGGTAATGTGTCCATCGCCCCTCTCACCCCACCTTCCTCACCCCTCAATACCACGCTAGGGGACGGAGGCCTCAAGATCCCTGTGCCTCCCCCAGACATGGGCCTGGTGGACCCACCGATGGGGGTTCCCAATGGGGACACCTTGAGTGCCCGGGTGGTGGAGAAAGTCTGGCAAGACTGCTGCGTGTCCAGTGCTGCTATGCCACACAGGTGAGTTATCTCCATACCTAGCATTTCAAATAAACTGTATAGAGTGTAAAGTGTCGCTCGAAATGTACCTCTCTTAGATTCGACCACTGTCATACCTCTATGCTTATTGCTATTAAATGCACTTTGTTTTTCAAATTTAGCAAAAATGTCAATCTCAGAAAATAAGAGCGAGTTATCAATCTGGCTATTAAAGACTCAACGGCAATCAGATTTTTCCCAGACAAGTCTCATTCCCAGACAAGTCTCAGATCTATCATACAATGCTTCTGCGTAGATTGTACAAACAAACCATTAATCTTGATGTAAAGATCATCAAATTTTGGTGTCTCTGAGATCATGAATTGGAAAATTGTCATGCAATTTCTAAATCTTCTCAACTGCTCAAAAATGATAAAGCTATGAACGATATCTCACAATTTGAATATAGAGGGATTTTCCTCATTTGAACAAAATGTATCCACAGGTTTGATATAACACAACACTGTTTATATCCAAATGCAAGCATGTTTTTACAAACTGTTTTATTGCAAAATGATTTAAATATATGCAGTAGTTGAGGTTAGTTTTTATGCTAGAATTAAGAGTTACTTGGCAATGTTCCAAGTAAGGAAATATTGATATTGGACTTAATGGCGTAGATGAACCATATAAAACCGTGTACAATTTGTCAATAGAAAGGTTGGCATGGAGATTTATGGCGGTCAAATTGGGACATTTCTGTACTTAGTCAAGAGAGAAAACTTTGTGGAATATTATTTTTGGACAATGCAGATGAAACTAAAATTTCTGATTGAAATAATTGGAATCAGCACAAGCATTTACATGGTCGCAGGGGGAATACAATTAGTTTTTCCCTCTTGGTGAAATTTACCCAATTTCTGGGGCCTCTGTTGCCTGCCCCTCTGTCCCTTTTTGTGAACACGATAACTTGTCAGAAAAATAATGTTTAGTAGTTGAAACTTAAATCATGGCTGCATCATATGAAGATCTTGGAGGGATTTGTCAGTCTGTGAGTTGACCTTCATATCAAGGTTATGTCACCTGATCTCTGAAAATCTTGTTATCATCACTTGTCAAAAACAAATATAACATTAGCAATCTGCATGATGCAAACCCTTGTATACATCATGCCAGTGTCTCAAAGTGGTACCCAGATCTGTTATGATGTTTGATACAGCATCACTGGGTCAGTGATTAAAAATATTCATTGGCCTGACGATAATGTTAGTGGCCCAATAGGCCACTGCCACCAAACCTAAATATCTAGCCCTGAATGATAGTAATAAGATGACAATGATGATGCTGTATCAAACATCATATCAAAGACATATTTTAAATGGAAGACAAATTGAACACCCCTGGTGACACAAATATATTGTCAGATATGTACATGAGGACAAGAGGCAGTGCTTTGAGGGAGTATGGAGTGACATCTGGTGGTATCCATCTGTTATCTCATGTCAGACAGTAACATAGAGCCATTAAAGGGCAATTATGATAAACATATTTTAAAATACCTCTGACAGAACTAATTAAGATATTAAAGATTTGGGTGTGATGTTAGAGTTATGAGGGGGAATGGTTGAGGGGGAATGGACTGGCGGCGGGCTTCGGCAGCATGGACGTCATTGGGCTTGCATCGCTGGGCGCTGGGCCATCTGACCCTCTAATATGTGTAATGAAAATTGATTTGTTCAGTAGTGGGAGAAGGGGATGTGAGGTGGTAGCCGCCAACAATGTAGCGATCGCCGTCTTATTGACAGGCATATTTGGTGGGCCTATGCTACCGGCCCCGGGTTAGAGTCGATAGAACAAGTCTACCAACCAGCGCCTGGAAATGAACAATATAAGCAAACACATGTGAGTGAAAGGGTATCGGTAACTGTGGGAATAACAGGTCTCCTGAAGGAAATAGTACTCGCAGGAAATAATACATCACTCTGCTAGTAGTCTAAACCTCACAATATGCTTATGATGATGTCTTCACAGCAGTTTGCATAAATAAAGAGAATGCAGTGAACTGAACAAAACACAAGTCAGGTTAAATACTTAACATGAAATCTACATACAAAATGAAGACATGTATGTGATTGACTTCAATTTGGTCAGGCCTTATCTGTTTTTAAACATCTCTTTGTAACCTTTTAAGGTTAGGCTTAAAAAGGTATTAGGCTATTTGCTTCTTAATGTGAAATGTACGTCATGCTGATATTGACATGAAAAAAAGAGGCATCATAGTTTTATTTTAAGATGATTTATAAATGAATTGGATATTGCATACAATTTAATTTGTTCTTTACAATGATTGTTTTAGCACACTGCTGGATATGTCATAATTAATATTGTTGCACAGTGAACAGCTGTAAAATGTGACCACAAATGCTCAATTTTCTCACAATTAGGTCAGTGGCCCATAAACTCCTGGGTTGGACTAATGCCAAAACATGTCAGAACTCGAATAACTCAACAGAAAATAGGTCATCTGATTATTTGAATATTCATCCATTGTAAATAGATTATATTTTTTATGTATAGATTTTTATCTCGCCTGCAACAGGTGGCGGTGAGACTAAGGTGTCATTTTCTGTCTGTCGAATCGTCTTGACATTTGGAGCCATTAGCTTTAATTCAATGGCTGTTATGGATAGAGTAGATAGAGCTATCATTACTGGCATGACACAACTTGATGAGTAGTATAGTTTTAGTTACCCAGATGAATGTCATGCTTCAGTGAGCAGTCATGCCTTAGTTAACATTTAAGCAAACTTTTAATTGGACATCATGCGAACATAAGGGATGAAACCATTATTTTTGGCAGGATGATGCAGCGATGAAATATTTGCTTGGGTGAGCAGTCAATATGATTTAGGGGTCATTATAAATAGAGCTATCATTTTTGGTATGATGATACATTGTAATAAGTTGGCTTGGTAAGATCAAAGTCGTGCTTCAGCAAACAGTCACACTTCAGTGAGCACTTCTATAGGTACCGTGCAATGTCCAAACTTGAAGGTTGGTGAAAATTTGCACTGATATTGGTTGACTAGGGCTTGTTGATTTATTTATGCCTGAATTTGCATTACAGACATTGCTGTAAGGACATTACTCAGTAACTGTGATGGATGGAGCTGTAAATTTTGGTTGGATGAAGTATTTTGATGAATAGTACTGGTATTAGTGATGTCCCGAATACCTCAGTGACCAGTCATTCTCAGCAAACAAGTCAAAATATATTGCCCTTGTATTATCCATTGACAATAATGATTGGATTATGCAAATTGGTATCAGTGATGAACTTACATGTTTCAGTTACCAGTCATGCCTCAATGAACACTGAAAAAATGTTTTGAAAAGAATATTAAGTGACTGGTTAATGGGGCAGACATTTTTGGTAGAACTATGAATATTATCATTAGTTTGTAGTTGCGTGAAGAAAGAGTCAATAAAAAAGGAATTTTTCCAAATTTTGTCTGCTCAAATTTCTCTTGACTGAGAAGTATATCAGAATATCAGAATTTTGATCATTACTCTATTGAACATGGTGACGGAACAAAATGAGGTGACAGGAAAAATCCTACTGTGTATCAGGTTAAAAAAAAAAACATATTTCATGGGATACTTCGGGCAGAATGGATAGTTGTTGGATGCAAGGTGTAAAGGACATAAACCATTGATTAAAGACCAGAATAACAACCCCATTTCAAACTCCAGTCAAATCTGACATTTCCCTATTACTGCTCACATGCTTGGTGTACAATTCAGAATCCGGCCTGCTTGGTTTCCATAATAAATGTATACATGGTTGAAACAAGTTACAAAATTAGTGCAATTAAACACAGAGCTGGCAATTTGAAGAAATGAAGTAATGCACATTCTTTATTACTTCCTGTGATTAGCATAAGGGATAAAGGTGTCATGGTTGCTATACAAGTATAAAAGTATGTACAAAAAATTGACATGTTACAAGCCTCTTCACCGTTCCAAATATAAGGCCAATTGTGACATCAGGGGTGGCATCACATGGCCTTACTCACATAGATAACTGAGGCACACCACCTTGCCTACCTCTGTGCCTCCCCTGACATCAGGGGTGGCATCACATGGCCTTACTCACATAGATAACTGAGGCACACCACCTTGCCTACCTCTGTGCCTCCCCTGACATCAGGGGTGGCATCACATGGCCTTACCTGCATAGATAACTGAGGCACACCACCTTGCCTACCTCTGTGCCTCCCCTGACATCAGGGGTGGCATCACATGGCCTTACCTGCATAGATAACTGAGGCACACCACCTTGCCTACCTCTGTGCCTCCCCTGACATCAGGGGTGGCATCACATGGCCTTACCTGCATAGATAACTGAGGCATACCACCTTGCCTACCTCTGTGCCTCCCCTGACATCAGGGGTGGCATCACATGACTCTCTCAGGACACTTTGATCAAACACCAATATATTTGTCATCATACTTATGCATAGCAATTCATTTCTTTTATGATGGTGCTAAGATTTTTGCATAATGGCAGCCGGAGTGAATGTTTGGTTTGATGCATTATGCTGATATCTTCGCCGTCAAAATTAATCCTAGATATTAATATTGATATTGGCAGTGAGCTTTGTGAGGTCCTGTGCTGCCACCTCCTGTCACCTCGGTATGGGCTGTCTTGTCTTCTCCTCCATATTGCAAATTAAACCACTCTGGTATAAGCATGATAAGTCTGGCCGACACAGTCTGTGTGGGAATCCCACCATACCTACTCTATGAGACCAACATTTATGGCCTCAAGATCAAATTAGAGTTTTTACATTTCCCATATATCTCTGCAAAGCTGGGTGGCAGTATGAGCTTGGTGTGTGTGGGGGGGGGGGGGGGGGGGGGGTGTCCATTTACTTGGGTCTGGTTTAGATGTTGCATCAGAGAAAACTGCTGCCACAAGATCAACAATAAATCATTGGTGGCAGAACATGACCATGCATAATACCTTCATCTTCACAGGCGCACATACACCACAGACAGCTTCACATGCATTGACATACCCCACTCATATAGCCTCAATTAAAGATATATTTCCAATTGCCATCATGATATGTTAAAAGTCTTACTGATATAAATAATACATATATTCAACAATGTATTTTTGTGACAAAAGAGATAATAATGCAATTATGCTATAGATTTCCGCAGCAATGTGCCAGGGCATGATTTTCATGTCATTTGGTGGAGTGCGTTGTTTGCACATTTATAGACAGCGGCTTTATGAATTCAATACAGTTAGAATCCCTTAATTTGTATTCATAGCCTATGCCAGACTTGCATCCATTCTCTCTCGTCCCTATCAGGGAGACTGCAATCACAAATCATCATTATCTTAAACATACGAAACTAGCAACTTTGGGTGCAGCCGGATTCATATGTAGTACATAAACATTCATATTCACTTGATCATGACAAAAGGTTTCAGTCTGATGCGCTGTTCCAAAGTGACCTTGCGGCATGTGCAAATTGCAGCCAGCCGCTACCCCTGCTTAGATGTCACATGAATTTTTGATGTGCCAATGTCAAGTACGGAGCTTCCCTGGCAAATGCCTCAGCATGTTTTAACACTAAATCTTATTGCAGTCAGATTGTGTGGTCATTATCTGTTAGTTAAATAAACCACTACCTGGCATATACATGTGGAGGTTTTATTCACACACCTACATAAAGCTACTGTTAAAAGTGTTTTATTTGTGGAATAACTTTGCATTTGGATAGATTGTTAAATAGATACCTGATGATAATCAAGGCAACACAGTGGTAGATTTTATAGTATTAAGCTCAGGATTAATGCCATTGGTACAAAGTGAGTGATTTGCTGTATTAAATCACCAATAATGATTGAACAGGGAGAAGTGCAACCATTGAGCACTGACTATTTATGCTTGACGGTGGAGGCAGACTTTCATTTTCTAGACGGTGAACCATACCTGGTCTGTGCTAAGACCATAGAGAAAATAAAGACAGAAACTTTTAACCTGTGCATGTGAAAGGGGAGTAAAAATAAATGTAAATGTGATTATATTCTTTTAACCAACATCATAGCAAAAGAAGATAGAAATGAAAAATATTTGATTATCCCACAATAAATAATGGCAATTAGTATAATAGTCATTTTATTTTGCGGTCAGTCATAGGTAAGGAACTATATGAATGTGTAAAGTGGATGCAAGTATCATTGTCATCATTAAATGTCAGTGTGAAATAATATTGCCACTGAAATGTTCCCTGGGTTTCAATAATGTCTAAATGAGCTCCAGTTAGAGACATTTACCTGTAATTACAATAATTGAACTTGAAATGAATTTGATAGTTTTGACAAACAATTGGTGTGTGCTTTTAGTATTTAAGTGGAGTAAGCATCATGCACAAGGATAGAGAATGACATATACAAAATAATATGTAAATTTACATATTTTATATTTTGTTCCATCTCCACAATGTATACCAACTGTTGAAACAAATCATAATTTACAAGGCAAAATCTACAACTAATATCAAATTTATTCGATTGCATAAAAAAACAGTACTGTAATATCATGAAATATGGAATATTGCTGTTCATTCTATTTTACAATTTTACAGGGACTTAACAAGTCAGGGCACAGAAATATGAATTAGATACCTTTATATATACAATTTCTCGTGACTACAGATGTTTTGCTCTCACCTGTCATTGTGTTTTTGTGCACATCTATGATATGTATTGAGTTACAGTAGGTGTGGCAAGAGGTAGACGACCACCCTGAGAAGAAGCACTTATACATGAAAACTGTGCATACCAAAATGGGAATTTAAAAAGATGGTGGAGACAGTATTTATATCTAGATATAATATCTGGCAGTATATGACAGTGTAGGAAGCACTTTAAATTGTCACGTCCTTTTATGTATACACTTCAAGGAGAAGTACAATCATGGTTGCGAGAAAATCCTATATTTGCTGTATATGTATTGACAGTCATTTCATGGGATTTACATTGAATTCTTGCACACCTTAGTGCCAGTGTAAGACATCTGTTGACCTTGTAGCACTCACCAGGGGGTGTTACCATAAAGGGTGGTGGCTTGTAATGCACTGTCAAGAGCTCATGCAAAATAGAACATTGCTTGCTTGAGACAGATTAAAAGAAAACAGAAATAAAGTGAAATATTTTTTTTTCTAAAAGAGCAAATAAGAAGAAAAGATGAGTGATTGTAACTGAAGATTTCTCTCATAATCTAAAATGGGAATGAAAGTTTATTATGCAAACTGATAATTTGTTTGTTTGATGACTTACTGGCTGAGCTAAAAGGTTGGACATATTCTGGCTGGAGCTTCTGATATTGGCGGCAATATGGCCAGCATATATTGTCTTGCAGAGGGCACGATGCATTTTATGGGATCAATGAGGAAGACAAGAGCTTCCCTCTCTCCTAACATTTGCCTACCAGAGATAAACGCTAATTTCATGTTTGTCGTCCTGTTTTGACAAAGTACAGCATAGCCACACATCTACTGTTAGTTACATCATGAACCATGTCAATTCATCCTGAACATTTTTTTTTAAATAAGTGTCTGACAAGAAGATGTTTGGGAAAGAGAGCAATCTGGGAGAATTTGTCAGCTAACAAGAAGAATGGGAGAGGGCTAGAGGAACACAGTGGTAAGAAGGGGGCCAAATGCTCAAGGGAATTGGCAGCTCTGCAGTGTGGAGACAGTGGCTTCAGTCAGAGTCGCACAAAATGAATTTATGGCGATTCCATCAGGATGCCTGGACGTGCCGGCAGGATCACAAAGATGGCCAGCAGGGATGGTCTTGTGTTGAATTTGTAACTCTTTTGATATTCATGATGGTCTTATATTGTGCTGGCCTTTCTCTATATAAATGGTGTTGTTTTCTATACATGATGAAGCCAACTTGATTGATAGCGGCACTGAGAAGCTCTTTCCGGTGAAGAGTTTATATGGTGACAAATTTGCAGGGCAGTTTTCTCGTGGGCATGATCTGTCTGCAGGCCATTGCAATACGCAAAATTGGAATCACAATTGAGAGGTCCAGTTTCGGAGAGTAGGCAAAACGAGTAAGATATTGGCCAATATCGAGAGAGGGTTAGCACTGCAGTGTGGCTTTGATTCACTACAAGATGATTTCTTAGCAGAGCCTCTGTCGTCCAGGCAGACAAGGCCTGAGAGACATATTTGTGTTAAATTAGCTTGACTAGTGGGGAAGGGGCAATGTCTGGCAGATAGATGGGTGTGAGGCAAGGTGAATGTCTGCAGGTAAAATGCTGATAGGACTGGACACTGCATTAAACCCATAGCTCTCGTGACAGACATATAGCAAGCCTGCTGTGTGAAGAAATCTACTTCCTGATAATGGAAGTGTTATGTAAATAGATTTCTATCTGACAAGTTATTTACACGCTTTTTGATAAATGCTAAAATTGTGCACCGTGCAATTTGAAATATGGCTTAACAGTATGAAACATTATGACAATCTGGTAACAGTTTTAATTAAGCATCTTATAATTTGTTATGTTAAAAGATAACTTAGATACGCACATCAAGACTTATTTAACCCTATCATTAAGACGTTTAGAGATATAACTGTTGCATCTGTAAAGGTCTGTGTCAGTATTTGTGACCCCAGATGAGGCTCACAGTAGGTTAGCACTTTGACATCATTCTCTAACCAACCAAAATGCCTTGATGATGGCATAAACATATTGCCATATTTCCTCCACATCCTTTCAACCATCAGTGCCCCAATGATGTCGCTCCACCGAAAATGACACCAACGCATTGAGTCCGCTTTCAAAAGAGAATCATAAATTAGGATTTTTTAAAATTAGGTTTTACAGATATATCTTAGAGTGCATCAACCTAAACAATAAATAGACATGAAACGCAAATACCTTTATCATCAGTTTATGATTTTATATGCATTTTAAAATTCACTGCAAAATTCATAAAATTCATTTAAGATCAAACAGCCAGAAAAAGTATAAGACAGATGCTTTAATTCAAATGTATTATTGAGTCATAAGTGAAGCCTCACTGGCCTTGTCATTGAAATTAAACTTTCTTATGGCCATGTAGGAGATTTTTCATACAAATCAGACTCTACTTTCTTTATGCTTTGTGAAATATCTTGAAAGTTATATACATATGAGTGATTTTTGCTTGTAGACACCAGCAGAACAACGCTGAAGGTTCCAGCAATGAGGAGAATTCATCTGCGGCTGCAGTGTGGGACTTTGCTGAGCCCACCCAGAGGAACGCCTGCAACTGCCCAAAGTAAGCCTCCTCCCAGCATTACGTAGTGCTCATTGTGATTACCAGCCACATTTCTGGGGATTATAATTGATGTACTATCACAGTATCCATTGATCTGTTCTTGGAGCAATCGGCAGAAATTATAAATTTCAATATTGATTTCCTCTTATTAGGAAAAGGGTACACCACAAATCTTTAAATCTTGGAAATAGTGCAATAATCTCTGATATATTTAACATTATTTTTATGTGTCTGAATAATTTACCATGTGTGCAACGAGATGATCAGACCTAATATATATATATTTATTTTAAAATTTTGTAACTTAAATAATGTAAAACAATTTATCAAGTACCTGTTGAAGGAGTTAAATTGCATAAGGAACAAACATTAAAGATATCTTAGTGCATTATATTGCAACATATTTAAACTAGATAGATTAAGACTTTGGATAATAACGAATGAATGTTTTTGCAGAGGCAACAAGAAGTGTCGAAGTAGTGGATCAAGTCAGCAGAAGGCATCAGGTCAAAGCACGAACAAGCATTCTAAAGACCGACCAGAGAAGATTCAGGGTCGGCATGGGAGAAACTCTGTATCGTTCCACAGGCGGTCGACACTGACGGATGACATCCTGCAGCATGAGGTGGACCTCACTGCACAGAGGATACCAAACATGTATAATGGCTTTAAGACTCCCACTGGGACGCCAGCTGGTGGCACTGGTTTGCCTTTGTTAAGGAATACAAATTACGGGGACACGTCTGTAGATTCTCCTCATTCTGCCGCTCCCTCTCCGCTGGTGGCGTCCACGCCGTCTGTCAATCAGAGAGATTCAGATCCCACCATGCCTACACTGAGTCCACATCCGCCAGCCAAACATGGCGAGAAGGACCTCAATAACAGCATGGCATCCTCAAACGGAGATCCAGCAGAAAGTTCAGCAAATAACTCGGCAACCACTAACAACACTGATGTTTTCAATAAACAGCCTCAGTCAGGTATTAAACAGGAAAATCTGAACTCTGGGTACCCCCAGCAAAATGGTATTGATGTAAAGAGGGTGCCCTTGCCAGTGCCCATGGATTCTTTGAACAGAATTTTTGAATGGAAAGGACTTAAACGACCAATGCTGCCAACAAAAAGTTATGAGGAAAGAGATGAAGAGTTAATTACCGAAACTCTGTATGACTACAACTCCTTAAATGCTTGGTAAGTTTGATAAGTTTTAATTAAAGAAAATTATAACCCCTCACCTAACTTACACTGGCTATCAGAGCCTGCAGTTTCTGTCTGTCTGACTGTCCTCTCAATATTATTTACTATCCTCAGCTTGAATTATTATTGGTATGGGGTTTGCATTAAGGTAAACGCAACATTTTTTTCTGGCCTAAAACAATCTATCTTTGTGAAACATGTCTCGAGACAGAACTCATTCAGGATTTCACTGTCAAAATGCCAGTTAGCAGGACTCACCTTTCTATCATTCTCTTCCCATCAAATTGACATGTAATCATGATAATACATTCCCAGTAATTAATTATTTGTACTGAAATTGCACAATCATCCTGCTTGACCTTGGTAACCCATGTCAAGTATGTTTACTTATCTGTATCGGTCAATATGGATAATTTGCAGAACTCAAAACTCATGAAGTTGATAGATAAGGACAGTACATTTTTTTATCAGTCTTTGCGACAATACTTTTTTTTTGTGCAGTGAAACTCTGCTGCTTCCTTCTCATTTTTGATCATATATATGCATATGATTAAGATATTATTGGTCAACAATATATAAACATAGGATTTCAAGGTGTTATTCTCTATGTTTAACTTAGAGTTCATGAAGTCATAAAATCATTAATTCAGTTGATTCTCCCATTTGAAAAGATGCTTCATGTCGGTCAATAGGATGTTTTGTGGGGATATCTCAACAATGAATATACTTACAGAAAAAAAAACAGTTCTTGTGTTATTTTGGCATTTGCTCTGACAAAGACAAGGACATGAATATGGATAATATTTTCTCCCAGTGGAACCTAATAACAAGATTCGTCATAAATATTTTTTTCGCAATATCTTTGAATACACTTACAGAAATGATTTTAACTGTTCTAAAATTGTGCCAATATCAATGTATTAGATGTTGATTTGCTTATGGAATTTAAACTCTGAGCAAATATGGCATGAGGCCAACTTTGAGCATTTTAAGAAAACAATTTTCTCTATTAAAACTTTCAGAAGATGGGTTGCCATGTCACATTTAGGATTATTATCAACACCCACTGAGTCAATACATTGACATTCAAAATCTAGCTATTATCACATAGAAACTAAAAAACATGATATCAATATTTAAAAACTTAGTAGATTTTTAATATTTGTAGTCTCATGTCCCCATGCTTTGAGATAATTATTTTAGGCACCCTAATCTCTAAGACCAGAGTTAAGATAAATTTTGATATTGCACAGTTGCCTGCAAAATTGCTTTCTAATGTTTTAACATGACATAAAGCTGAGAAGAGGTGAGATGGTGGATGTTTGAAAGTCTTTGATATGTCCTCATTAATTTGTGTAATATTATAATAGTCAGATAAGTCATTTAAATTATAGGGCGTACGAAAAATAGGCTTGTTTCTGATTTCTGACTTTTCTTGACTCCCGATTTTTTTTTTTTTTTTTTTTACTTGGTCAGATAATAAACATCTTCCTCAAATCTACAAATTTTAACCCGGTTTAAGGTTTAATATTCTAGCCCAAAGTGGAGATGTAATAGTCATTTTTCATCTAATGGAACTTCAAAGATTGACCAGAAGACATGATATCCAACAGTATGAAACATGTTCTCTTCCAAACCTCTGGAAATTAGTCATAATTCTGGTTGTCATATAACAACATATTATTGGTGTTTTTTGCTAAATGGTGGATATTGCATTTACAAAATTTAATATTTTATCAAGATGAATACAATTTATATTGACTAGAGAAAATTCTTTAAGAAAAAAAAATATATATATATACACATAAATTTTACAGCAAAACTTATTATGTTAAGATTTTACTTATTTTTCTATATTTTTTCTCGCCAAAATTAAAATTTGACATTTAAGCACCTGAAAGATTGACACAAGAATAAATGATTTAAGAAAAATAAAACGATAATGATTTGATGCCAATTGTTTTTTGGGTGCCTGGCTTTGAAAAAAACTTACTTTGTCATTTATAGTCACAATGTTATTGAATGAGCCAATAAATTTTAAAAGAAGAGTAAAATGTATATAAAATGAGATTAAATTAAAAATGAATTCAAAACCAATTTCCTACCCTATTGTTCTCAGCAAAGTTTGGAACCACACCTTTTGTATACACGGCTCCTATCAGCATGTATCTTGCATATATGTGAATATTGATGATGATCTAGGATGAGTTCGGGATCTCCCATCTATCTGTGAGATAGGGGAGTTAAGCTCCACCAATTATATCCGAGAAGCTAAAATGAATTACATTCGGTTCTGATAACCTATAAAAAAAAAATAAGGCATTCAATTAAACAGGACATTAAACATTGTTTGTATGGTGTACACTAACACAATTATCCAAAGGCCTTCAATTATGCTCATATTCAACACAACACTAACATGTATAAACAAAGTGATAAGATCTTGAAAGGGTATTCTTCAAAGTTAATACCTGCCCGCTCCACATTCCTTGTGGGCGTAGAATAGTAAAAGAAGGCACAGATGGTATGGGGAGACATGCTAAGGGTAGCTAATGCACAATAAATATATGCCACCAAATGAAACGGTATATACTATCCAACACAAATTCAGTTTTTATGCACATCTCTTTCTGTAGCAGTGCTTTATTCATGGTAATATTTGATGTGACTGCTTTGAGACGGGATCTCACCTGTTTTACCTGGGAGATGTGACATGTGATAGTTGCTGTGTGGTATTTGGTGCGAGCCTACTATGGCAGTATGTGATTAAGCCAGGCAAGGTTATACCAGCTGCCTCTGCTCAGTCTCTCTCCCGCTGTCAAACCACAGGGGTAGCCATACTCTAGCATTTCTTCCTATTATAACTTAAATGGATTTAATCAGTCAAGTAAAACCTGCGGGCTGGTATTGATTTAAAACATTGCACCTGTTATGCTGGGATTTTAACCAGGAAATTAATTTTGGATTGAATGCTCAATTAAATATTGCTTAGCTTGGATTGATTGTTATCAAAGCAGAGTTGATATATTTTATCCAATCTGGAAGATAAAAATAGAATTCAGTTTGTAGCGTCAAATTGAAGTCTCAAGTGCTTGCTATGCTCAAATTTAGGTTACAGTTAAATCAATTAATTTTATCGTGTCTAGAGCAAGATATAGACATGTTGATAACCAGTGTTTTTTGGTCAGTCTTTGCAAGTATTATTTTTGCTCTTTAGCACAGCAACACACATGATAGCAGAAGTGTGTGACCCGTGGCTTGAACTGGGCCTTCTTCAGACAGAAGCCACCATGTGCACAAGACCCATGTTTGTATGCACTCTTGAAAAGTAGGTCGGTTGACATACCCTCCAAGCAGGAGCCTCATTGAGAAGTAGGAAGTTGCTCGTGCAGTCCTATTGTGTGTTCCCACACACCTGTGGGAGATTTAACTGTGTATTCAAGGAATGTGCTGTCAGTGTGATCTCCTGAGTTCACAGCCCATACATACCAAGATAGACCATGCAATAATAAAGCAGCTTTCTTTTAAATAAAATTTTCCTGCAGGGAAAAAATGAAAATAGAAATGTATATTTCCTGGTGATAATGTCAAATACATTCCATGCCTTTGAGCATGTTGGGATAGGATCAATAGTGTTTTACAATCAGCCTGATGAGAAGAGATAATCCTGGTCTACTGTTAAGTGAAACCAATATTTGTGTTGAAACCTTGTTAGAGTGTCAGATGAGAGTTTGTCATGATAACATTGTGAACCTTACCCAGCACCACCTGACCACGGCCATTGTTTCCATGGTTAACGCTAAACAATTCTGCTAACATAGCTAGCAGAGTGAAATGAATATCAATACAATGCACCAGGGAGAATGACCCTTTTCATCATTTTCACTGTTATAAACATGATGTGTTGGAGATTATTGTCTTCCTGTCGTGTAGTTTGGGATTTTTTGTCCCAGAAGATCTGTATATCATAAGATTGAACTATGATATGACTTTTTTCCCCTTTGTATTTCATAAAGTTTTATTATGTTGACATTTTTTCACAATAATTGCAGTAGAAATGTGTTATATGTTACAAAATATAATTTAGCCTTCAATTTTAAGTCAGACAAATGGCTCGCATATCTATCAGGATTATTTCTCATGTTATTTGACCTTTTTACATACATGTCCCACTGGAAGGGGAGACATGTTTCTTTCTACCTACCTTCTATCGACAAAGCGCAGACACAGTTCTAATACTTTTTTTCTGTTCGCACCATTTTGTATCTTTCCATACTAAATTCAGCATCGTTCTCACCTTCCCTGTATTCTCTGCAGCCCACAGACATGTTTAGTATTACTTTCAATAATTGACATTATCAAAAACAAAATTATTCCATACGCAAAAAAATTCCCGCACATTTATTGTACACCTCTTAAGGTTTCCATAATAATGGCAGCAACATCTGATATCTTAATGGACAGATAGGAGAAGAATGATAAACAACAGTTCTAATTGTTTATATCACTACAAATATTTGTCCATAATGGCACCTCAGGTTCTGCACAGGGTGGGACATTCAGTCATCTCTGATTGTCATTTAATTGCCCTTGTTGCAATGACCTTGACTCAGTCATCTCTGATTGTCATTTAATTGCCCTTGTTGTAATGACCTTGACTCAGTCATCTCTGATTGTCATTTAATTGCCCTTGTTGCAATGACCTTGACTGGAAAAATACATCTGGTAGTTTTCAGCTTGGTTGGATTTCTATTATGAAATAATATTTTTTAAAGATATTTTTGAAGTACAAAGGACCACAGTGTCATTATTGCTGTCTGTGTTGTATAGGATAACAAACATAATCTGTGCAACTCTACAATCCATCTGACATTTCAGGTTACAACAACCAATCAAACGTCAGCGACGGGAATCAAGGGCTGAGTCTGCGTCTTCAAGATCCTATCACACACCACACCATTCAGCGACCTCTGGTGGCGGCTTCTCCTCAAAGCTGCGGGACAGCTCTCCATCACCCCAGCAACCAGCACACGACCCATACGAATTCTCAGATGATCCCTACGAGTTCCCGGAGCCTGCATCCTCGGCAAACTTCCGGGCGTTCCGTAGTGTCAGCAGGGATGATAGCTTTTCTAAATCCTCTTCTTTCAGTAGTAAACAGGTGAGCATAACTTTTTAATAAACATTCATTAATAGCTTAGCTATATATTCTGTGGCTGTTTCAGATAGAGCTGTCATGCTTTAATGAACAGTCACACTTCAGGGAACTGACTTTTACATTAAGTGATCAAGGTGTCATTATTGGCTGAATGTTTCAACTTGATTGGCAGTAGTGGAACAGTCATGCCTCAATATACACTTTATACAAATATTTGGTGACTGAATGATGCTTACAGACATTTTTGGTTGAACTGTGAAACTTGATGACTTGTTTCATATTTGATTCATTTTGATGAATGGCATAGGTTACAGGTATCAGTGACATATTTCTTATTACAATGAATAGTTTTGCCTCAATAAAAAATGTATCTTTGCAGTTTTTATGTACTCGCATTTCTTTGACTAAAGTATAAGTTGTGGAAGAAATGCATCTCAGAATTTTGATCATTTTATCACTCAGTATGTGAGCAAAATGAGGCAACAGGTGAGACCCAGTTGTGTATCTGGTTCAACAACAAAATACATCTGTGCAGTCATAATGAACACGCCAGGAACTACCTCCGAATGCATTGATATTAACCAGCTGCTTGGTTGCCCTGCAATGTTTCTAGATCAACTTGGGCAACTAATTTCAAATATACATTCTTTGCCAACAAGCAGAGAATTAAAAATTTATCTTAAAATTGAAAATAACTTCATTTCGGGGCAAAAGGCAAATGATAAAAACTTTCCCTGTTGCTGAAGGTATAGGTATTGAATTCTTGCATTATTGATATCAACAATGAAGATCAAGACCTGAACAGTTGTTGGTTCGGTCTCTCTGTGTTGGCCTTCGCATTTGCATTTCTTATCCTATTTGAATAGAATCAGGTAGATCTGTGTTTGGATTTATTTATCATTCATTACATGTGATAAATTTGTATTTGCCTGATAAGGCTGTGATCACTCGGTAGTTGTGGTAAACTTGCTGCTAGTTAGCACATGTGAGAGCGTAGAGTATATACCACCTATAATGAGTGATTATCAGGATGTGTGAGGCATGATTATGTTTGTCTGTGTTAGTGCCTGGAGGGCTGACTGCTGCATAGATACTGTGGCCTACTTGACTCACTCACCGTCCATGATCCCTCATTACAATGGGCTCCGGACCAAACAACACCTCCCCAAATAATAGCTTATAGGTGGCTGAACTGCTACACTTGACCCAATTGATAAATCTTTGCCAGGGAATTGTCTGATAGATATCATGGCTGTTTATTTGTCACACTTGTGAACACTCTAAACTTTAAATTTTGAAACATAGGTATACTTCTTTTAAAGCCCTCAGATGATTTAGCCCAAAAGTGTATAAGGTCACAGAAAAAAACATTTTAACATTGGAATTTTCAGATCTTGTGATATCTCCCTGGTACTTTAAGCATGTCATTTAATCCATGGGATCAGTAAATATTATTTACAATATACAGATTAACATATTTGCTTTGTATCAATACATGAAATAACATGGGTCCAATCCTCACCAACAGCCAGAAATGTGCAATGGACTACCAGGCATCCCCTTTTCACTTGCCCTATCAGTCTCACTCACACAAAATCTATATGAGAGAATTTTGACTAGTATCTCTATTAAATCAATCAAGTTGGCACCATTTGGTTTTTGAATTTATGATGACTCTCCTAGCCATAAAATGTATATTATGTAAATGATGATTGATATGAAATGACAACTGAAAATATTTTTTGTATATACATAATTTAGTGATCACTTTGTCCAAATGGAGACATCATATTTACATTGGGACGAAGGGATGAATGTGACAAACTTTACAGACAATTCATCAATTGATAGAATGATATTAATAATAATAAAAGGTAGAATTTTTATTAGATGAATCAATACATTCACATACTTTTTCACATATAATTTTTTGGGTTATTTCACCATAAATTATACATCTTGATAGGAGGAATGAAGAAAACAGTTTTTATTATTACAATGTTAAGATGAATCCATGTATTAAGAGGTATACAAGCCTTGTAGTTGGAACACCTTCAGAATATCTCGCATAATCTATTGGCAGTTCATACAGTAGACTGCCATAAAGACCGACCTCTTGGTAACAGGATGCTGAGCTAGTAAATTGGAACAAACAAACAAATGAATATGGGTTTGGTGAGAGCAAACCTATTTGTTGCCTGCCTATTTTAAGTAGAATGGGGTCACGTGGGAACGTCACAGGTCCATATTGATGCTGCTTTACCATAGTTGATCAAAACCACTTTCTGTGAACTTTAAGGGTTCTCCATATGTTTTTTTGTATATGGTTAGCAAAATCAGTTTTTTAATATGTTTAAGTAATGAATGAGTTTGTATCCAAAAATTGTATTTAAAAGTTATCTGCAAATTCTGATGGAATCTTTCACACAAAATTTGTACATACATACATATAGGTGGCAGCACTTTATGTGAGATATCACTTTCCTATTTGACATTCATGTTTCATAGAACACTGAAATCACTGTACATAAAGCAGATTTTTGCAATGTCTTATTTTTGTCAGCAGTCACTGTAATCTTAGTAATTTAACCCAAAAAGAGGAAATATTTTTAGGACGAAAAAAATTGTGCATATCTTTTATGCCATTATGTGTTTTGACAGAAATAGTTCAAAAGGATTATTCAAGGTCTTGTATGTATATTTTATAGCTTTTTACCCTCAGCCCCTGATGTAATCAGGCTGAGGGTATTGCAGTACTCCTGGCGTGGGTATGTATGTATGTCTGTATGTCTGTATGTATGTATGTCTGTAGCGAACATCCTTGTCATCGCGATAACTCAAGAACAAATGATGGCAGCTTCATGAAACTTGACACACATATGCATCTGGTAAAAACCTCGGACGAGTTCGATGGACGGCGACCTTGACCTATTTTTCAAGGTCACAGGTACAATTTTGTGAAATCCCAAGAATCACAATAACTCAAGAACGAATAATGGTAGCTTTATGAGATTTGACACACATAAGTATCTGGTGAAGACCTCAGAATTTTTTCTATGAAACATGACCTTCACCTACTTTTCAAGGTCACAGGGACAATTATGTGAAATCATCTTGTCATCGCGATAACTCAAGAACAAATGATGGCAGCTTCATGAAACTTGACACACATATGCATCTGGTGAAAACCTCGGACGAGTTCGATGGACGGCGACCTTGACCTATTTATCAAGGTCACAGGGACAATTATGTGAAATCACAATAACTCAAGAACGAATAATGGTAGCTTTATTAGATTTGACACACATAAGTATATGGTGAAGACCTCAGAATTTTTTCTATGAAACATGACCTTCACCTACTTTTCAAGGTCACAGGGACAATTATGTGAAATCATCTTGTCATCGCGATAACTCGAGAACAAATGATGGCAGCTTCATGAAACTTGACACACATATGCATCTGGTGAAAACCTCGAATGAGTTCGATGGATGGCGACCTTGACCTATTTTCCAAGGTCACGGACAATTATGTGAAATCCCAAGAATCGCAATAACTCAAGAACGAATGATGGCAGCTTTATGAGATTTGACACACACAAGCATCTGGTGAAGACCTCAGACTTCTCTTGATGGAACATGACCTTCACCTGATTTCAAGGTCACAGGGATAATTATGTGAAATCATCCTTGTCATCGTGATAACTCAAGAACAAATGATGGCAGCTTCATGGAACTTTACACGCATAAGCATCTGGTGAAAACCTCGGACTAGTTCGGTGGACGGCGACCTTGACCTATTTATCAAGGTCACAGGGACAATTATGTGAAATCCCAAGAATCACAATAACTCAAGAACGAATAATGGTAGCTTTATGAGATATGACACACATAAGTATCTGGTGAAGACCTCAGAATTTTTTCTATGAAACATGACCTTCACCTACTTTTCAAGGTCACAGGGACAATTATGTGAAATCATCTTGTCATCGCGATAACTCGAGAACAAATGATGGCAGCTTCATGAAACTTGACACACATATGCATCTGGTGAAAACCTCGGACGAGTTCGATGGACGGCCACCTTGACCTATTTATCAAGGTCACAGGGACAATTATGTGAAATCCCAAGAATCGCAATAACTCAAGAACGAATGATGGCAGCTTTATGAGATTTGACACACACAAGCATTTGGTGAAGACCTCAGACTTCTCTTGATGGAACATGACCTTCACCTGATTTCAAGGTCACAGGGACAATTATGTGAAATCATCCTTGTCATCGTGATAACTTAAGAACAAATGATGGCAGCTTCATGAAAATTCACACACATAAGAATCTGGGAAGACTCTACATGAGTTTGATGGACGGTGACCTTAACCTGCTTTTCAAGGTCACAGGCCCATATCAATAATTCTAGAGTAAATGATGACAGTTTCATGATACTTGACACACCTAAGCTATCTAAGGAAGTAGATTTTATGGGTTTTTTACCCCTGCATCAATTTGCCTTGGTGCAGTGACGTTTTGTTCACAAATATTGTGTGGAGCGAATGTTGTGCAATGAGTTACCAGGGCTGAGGGTTGATGCATCTCTGATGCCTATGTTTAAAATTATGATTAGAGGGATCATTAAAAAATATTCAGGATTTTACTGTAATGATTGGAAGTCAACTAGAGAATGTTTGTTGTCTGTGCTATCAGTGTCCGTTTCATGTACAGTCAAGTTAGAGGATGGGACAGTTTGATATCAATATCAGTACCTTATGCTTCATATTTGGATTCATTGATACACGCATATTTGGATAAACATAAAACTGGTTCCTAATTATGTTGCTAATGTTAAAAAATCATTTCCACTTATCATTCACCATATGTATCATTCACATTTCATTTTATGCTTTAGATGACTTATTATAAAGTTCTAAAAATGAATATAGTTGTTGAATTATGTTCTCAGTAGTTTGACTGAGTAGTGCTGCTGGTTCATACAGGTTGATGATAGATTTAGTGTGATCTCTGACATGTTAGAAGCCGAGTTTACATATTGCCTGGAGCCCTCCATGTATATGGGTTGGGGGTCAGTCACACAGTGGTACTGATTCATCAAGGAATTAATGCACTATCTGAGGTCTTCATGGGACTGATTGATATCAAACTCAGATTTTGTTTTATATCTCTACAGATATGCAGGGGGTGATAAAGGGCCCAAAAGTAATTAGAAATGATAAATCTTGTGCGTTTGAATAAGCCTGTCAAAAATCATGTTCTTTCATGTTGTTTACTGGATTGAATAATTGAATAAATACCTGCCTTGATAACAACTTCATTCAGAACTAATTTTTAGAATGTCTGTGAAGGTATTTTCATTTTATGTAAAATGGTGAAGTAAATGGTGAGGATATAATGAATGAAGCAGTGTATTGTGAGGTGCAGACCGCATAGTAAGACAGGCACCCAGACACACCAATCCCGGCCCTGTCAGCTTCACCTAACTAACCCATCAATCTTACTGCCCAGGGAGGGTTCACCACGAAATCTACCCAGCAATCTCTGCCACCAGAAAATATCTGCATCAGGAAAAAAAGTCAAAGTCCAGTTTCTAAAATAGGTGTTTGAAAAGCAATGAAATAATTGTAATAATAATAGCATAAATTATAGTAAGGTACACATAATGAATGAATGTTTATCTTTAAGAAATCAGTTGAAGGCACTAAAAAACATTTTGTCTCTTTATGTTATCAAGATAATATGAATGGTCTGCTCAGTGTAACTCGACTTACATGTTGATATACATTGAGGTATATTATATTATTTGAAAAAGTTTTGTCTTCTTTGAAATGCCTTCTAAAATAATAGATAGGAAGTTAAATTTATGATTAAAGGATGAAAAGTGACAGACCCAAATTTGGGTTTGTGTATCCATTCCAAATAGTGATGTTTTGCCAAGTTTATCCATTTCAGATTGTAAAGTATATGTTGTAAATTATATGATATTTTTGCAGGAGGAAGAAGGAAGACGAAGCCCAGTGAAAGATGAACCCAAGTCTCTTGGTATGTATCCTGCCAATCTAAGCAGCAACTTTGCCAAATAAATAAATCTTAACTATCCCATTAGCAACATATTGTTATAGGATTCAGTGTGACAGGACGTCAATAAATACTGCATGTACAATATTATGATTATAAAAAGTAGACAATCACACAATAAATATTTTTTAGGGATACATTGTGCAAACTAATGGATATTATTTGAATCTATTTACAGACCTCGGAGGAGGATTGAATCCAAGCTTATTACGAGAGAAGGACTTAGTTCCAACTTTTAATGATCTCAACAAACTCTTTGACACATCTGATTCAGAGTCGAGTGACAATGATGTGGTAGGTTTTGATATTGAATTGGAATAATTGACAAACGTAGCAGATACAAACTGTATATCAATAAATAAGTTTTGTTTATTTTGAGAATTGGCATTCAAATAAAACACATAATAGAACTTTTATAGAGTAAAGAAATTTGTCTTTTTGGTGTAATTTCATGCGTGATAAATTTATCGTAATCTTTGCAGTTTCAAGCGCCAACTCCTCCTGGGGGCAATAAAGGTAGTGATGAAGTGAAGATTAATGCCAAACAGAACAGCACCATCAACAACAGCAACACAATGGATGTGCTGGACCACCAGCCCTCGGTGACGGAGCTGTCTAGGATGTTCCCCACTCCCCCATCACTCGACAATCAGCACAGCGACATGTCTCCACGCACCAATGGCATGGATCCCGTGTCGGAACAGATGACACTCGACTCGACTAACGTACGGGTTGATATCCACCCAGTTCTGTCTCCATGCGAGGATGATCCCAACAAGGTATACAATCAGTAATTCCATCTCAAACTAATAATAATAATAAAAAAATTATATAGTGATGATACAAGTCTGTTCATAGCTGATAAATATGTTTGTGAGTTACCTGAACTGGTATTAAAATTGTGAGGTAGGACTTTTTTTTCAAATAAAAACACATGAGAATTACACTTTCATTTGTTGTTTTATTACAGGACTGGTCGTATGTGTTCAAGCCAACTGCATTGACATTATTTGTGGGGTCGGAGAAGTATGCCCCAATCAAGCTTCCCTGCCACAAGCCGAGCATGGAGATGTACAAGCCCTCGTGGCAACAGTACCACCAACTGCCACTCATTGAAAAACACCACCAGCCTGCACCTTCCAAGTAGGACATTCTTTAAATAGGTTTATAGTTTACAGTAAAATGTCATGTTTATTTTCACAATTTGTCTGTAATTGTCACATCCAGATAATTGCATCTAAATAGAGGGAGCAAAAGATAAAGTTTGAACAAGTTGACCAAAATTTGGGGAGAGTAATTTGGTATGATCCATTCTTTAAATGCCCTTTTGACAGATACATGAATGTAAATAAGACCTTATTTAATCTAGTAACAAGTGGCATGTCCCTTTATGATGCATGTTTGATTGATGTTGCAGTGCCTACACAAACATCCCTTCAGTGGAGAACTCAGGGAGTTCTTCGTCCAGACAGAACAACGAGCGCATGACATCCATTGAGGCATCACCAGCCACCTTCCCGCACAGCAATCAACAGAGGACGCCTATGAGCTATGAACTCCAGTCCCCTGCATCCAACGCTTCCTCCTACATGAACAAAAATCTGAACTCTGTTGACAATCAGGGCACAAACACTCAGATGCCAGAAGTGAATAGTTTGGTGGTTAACATCATGCTGTCAGACTCCATACTTAACTTATTTAAAGACCACAACTTTGATAGTTGTACGATATGTGTTTGCAATAATAATATAAAAGGCTCGGACATAGGTTCTTATATACCAGATAAGAACCATGAGCCACAGTATAAATGCACATGTGGTTTTAGTGCATACACGAATAGGAAATATGGTGCAAACTCAGGACTGTTTTATGAAGATGAGGTGGACATTACAGGACTCAGGGATGAAAGATACGAACAAAGGAAACCTAGTCTGTTGGCCATAGAGCCTGCAAAGGACAGTTCAAGTAAAGATGTGCCACAAGGAGAAGTGATACCTTATGATGTGTTTATTTTATTGATGTCGCAGTTTTCTACCATGTTCCCTTCAAGTACAGTTCTACACAACTATTACAAAAAGAAATTATCACTTCAAGGACATCATAATCTAATTTCTATATTAGAAATTCAAGGTAAGTCAGACAGTGCAAAAACACTGCTTATTTTTAAAAAATGTTTTCAGTGAAAGGATAAATTATCATTTTGAAATATAAACATGAACATATTTTTAAACACTAAGTTTGGATGGTGTTATTCAGATGGATATGAGGCATGCTACACGGCACTGGAGGCAGGCCGTCAGGCAATGGACAATTGCTCTTCCAGCAAGCTGGATGACGTCATGCTCAAAGCGCAGTGCTTACACAAATGGCCCTTTGTGCAAGGTGAGATATCTATATTGGCATATCACAAATGAAGCTTCACAGATGATAATAAAATAAGATATTTGATTTTACAATTTATATGTTAATGAAAGCTCAACAAAGTAGATTATCAATAACTCAATGATTAGAAATTGTCAATGTACATGAAGTGGAAGATCTTTTGATTTATTATATAATACAACAGATAGTGCATTTATTATTTACATTCAAAGAAAACTAAGAAACCACCTTTTATATGTTATTTTAGCTGCTGCAGGAAAGGTCCCTGTCAACTCGCAGGATGTTGTTCGGTTACTCGAGTCCTTACAACCGCTGTTACAGGACACCATACAGAAGAAACGCACCACCAGTTTCTGGGAGTCTGTGTATACTGTGTCTGGACCACTCTCCTGGAAGGACTTTCATTTATTGGCTGGGAGAGGTATGCATGCATGTCTTAATTTTGAAATGAATGGTCACAGAAAATTATGCCTTTTGCACAGTAATATGAATGTTCTTGTCCCTCTCAGAACAAGAAGTTTGTGTGAAAGTGTCACATTTTTGATAAAAAAAATAGCCTACCAAGCATTTTCCTGCACATTATTTAAAGCAATTTAATTATGACATTGATGGCATGACAACTTTATGAATTGTCAGTGAGCTATATTAAAAGAAATTGGAGTGGTTTTAACGTGTGTGCTGTGATTTCTTCAGGCCAAGATGAAGCCAGTGAACCTCAGGCGATTCCTCCCATGCTGGTGGGCTATGACAAGGATTGGATGTCACTCTCGCCCCTTGCATTCAAGTTCTGGGACAAACTTCTTCTGGAGCCATATGGCCGGCCCCGGGATATTGCTTATATCGTGGTTGCTCCAGAAAATGACTTCCTGCTGACTCATGTAAAACATTTCTTCCGAGAGCTGAGTACAATGTATGAGTTGTGCAGGCTTGGCAAACACTGCCCAATAAACAAAGTCAGGGATGGCATCATGAGAGTAGGAAAATCAACTGCCACCAAAGTTGCCGATCGACAAGTTGATGATTGGTTTAGACTTATTGGTAAGGTTTATTTCTTGTAACAAAGACTTTTTGGAAAAAGTAGTGATCGTTGATTTATGCTGCATAAAAACTGCAGGGTAAATAAGTCAATTCCATAGTGAGAAAAAGTTGTATTCTATTCTTATGTCTCTAACGTAGTAAGCCAAATCAAATGCTTAATGCATTCTCTTCCATCACTTTTTCAGGGAATGAGCCAATTCCATCCAAGATCCGATTATATGCCCAGGTTTGTAAGCATTGGTTGGGACCATTTCTGGCCACACAGAATCTTGACAGAGGATTGTTTGAAAATTACACACCAGCAGGCAACTCTGGCATGCGACCTGCACCAAAACCACAGCCTGAACCATCACCAGCGCCCCCTACACCAGAGGGCCAATCCTCGCAGAACCAAAACTCCAGTGATGAAAAGTCAGAGAGTACTGAAAATTCTCAGACTAAAGAAACATCAGAGCCAGAACATCAAGAACAGGAAAACCCTGATGCACCATCTATTGTGGTGTACATGATTGACCCATTCACATATGCACAAGACTGGGATGACATGAATCGCCTGTCTACCATAGGTTTGCTACGATGCTTCCAGGAAATGAAAAGTACCCTTCCAGAACACATAGCAAACAACATTCAACTGCAGGTAGCCACAACTTTTATTTACTTAGCTAGACCGTCACACAAATCCATTTGTATTTTAAAAAATTATCCTGATTGGCCCATGGTAGATTAAACTTTAAAGCTATTTATTATCAATGGTTTTTATTGAAAATGTTTCAGTTGGTGCCATTACAAAGCATTCTTGACTACCAAGACACTGCTACATCTCAGTACCTCAAGAGCTTGGCCATGTCTGTGTATTCTCAATGTCGCCGCCAAGTGTTGCACACTATTTATGGCCGTTCTTTGACTGGATTTGGAACCGCAGCTGCTGCTGATATTCTGCTCAAAAGTCCAAATAAGGAGGTAAAGATTTGGTGCTTTCTCCTGCCACATAAATATCTAAAACATCCACATAATCTGAGATATTTGTGGAGTCTCCTCACAAATTATCCATAAATGGTTTCTGTAGCTTCTCATCGTTTTCTAGAGTGATCATTAATGAGAGATTTGTAGAGACGAGGTCCTGACAAATAAGAACTACTGTTTCACCTCTCAGCAATTTTCACGATCTTGTATGTTTATTAAATAAATGTCTTGTTCCTTTTAGGGGAGATTGTTGACCACCAAGTTGTTTAGTCCTCCGTTTGTGTTGGCACCACAGAAGGATGTGCAGTCCCAGCTGGCGGAGAGCTGGGGGGAGCGTGCTGAAAACGCCAACTCCCTCTTCTGTGGCTACTGCCTGTCAGAAGACCAGAGGTGGTTAATAGCTGTGTGCACAGATCAATATGGAGAAATGCTAGAAACCTGTTGTATAAACATTGAAATCCCGAACAGGAACAGGCGGAAGAAAGCTTCGGCCCGCAAAATTGGACTGTCCAAATTGTGGGACTTCATCTTGGGTGTAATGAGCAAAACTGCTTCACCCTGGCGCCTCGTAGTAGGGCGGTTTGGCCGTATGGGACATGGGGAACTCATGGGTAAGTTGGTAAAAATAATTTTTAAAAGTGTTAAACAAGATGTTTATTGTGTAACAGGTGTTTTGTTAGTTTGTCTGATTTTATATCCTTTCATGGATTTATCCCAAGTTATGTTCAAGAAAATGGCAATATTACCTTTGCCTCTATGAGGAAGTAGTGTCACGTTCATCATTGTGTGCATGCTAAGCGCTCAGAACATACTAAGCATTTGCTCTTGATTTAAGGTTGGGCTGGACTGCTGAGTCGCAAGAACCTGAGTCGGGCCAGTAAGCAGCTGCGAGACATGTGCCAGATGTGCGGATTTCTTCCACTGCAGGATGTGCCCTGCATCCTGTCTGCCTGCCTCGTCTCCATGGAGATGCATCAGTCCATCCACATCATGACAGACTCAGTCAAGATTGAGGAAAAGAGCTCGTCCAGCTGTCCGCTGTCCACGCCTCGTGATGCCACCACCACACACATACTCGTCTTCCCAACCTCAGCTACAGCGCAGGTAAGCAACACAAAATATCCTAACATACTCAAAAATTATTGCAAATTTGTTTGTTTGGTTTTTTTTTATTTGATTATCAGCTACCACCGGCCAAACATGTGTCTGTGTGCATCTGTCAACAGACACTTACATTATTTTGCTTTATCCTATCACATCAGTTGTTTAATATATCTAATCATAAAATTGCCAGTCGTATGTTCAATTTGCATCAGTATAAATGATAACAATGTGATCTTTTTTCAGCCAAATGCAGGTAATTCTAACCAGGATCAGAATCAGATTGACCTGGCAGACAACTTTGGTACTGGTCTGGATGACATGGAAGGGGATCTCTTCAATGAGTTCAGTCAGGGAGAAGGTGGTCTGGATATATCCGACATTTTAGGTGTGGGATTATCACCCGTTGGATCACCAACCGGGTCACCAAAGAACACTTCCGCTCCAGGATCACCCTCGCACGGTGGAGGTGGCAGGACATCTCCAACAATGAATGGTCCCGGCAAGGGAGGTGGCTCTATCAGCGACGGCCAGGACGAGCCTGGTAACTTACTACAGCAGCCACTAGCTATGGGATTCTACACGTCATCTGCTCCCACAGGACCTCTGCCAAAATGGTTCTGGTCTGCCTGTCCACACAGGGAAGGGCTCTGCCCCACATGCCTTAAGGTAAAGTACATCAAGTTAAACATGAACTGTCAACAAAGCCAGAATTGTTTTGTATTATCTTATAAAAAATCTTCACCACAACTGCAAGAGGTCTTTTAATCAATGTAAAGAACAGCGTCTGTGAACTGTATATTTTCAATATTCTGTCCCCATATGATAATAAATATATAGCCTTGACATGAAATTGTAAGACTATTGTCTTTTTACCAGTGAAGAGCAGCGTGACATTTTAGTTGATGACCGGAACTGACTTTGTGGTTTATTTTTATCTTTCAGGCTGCATTACATATCCATGCCCCATTTGTTCAGCAGAATCAGGATGATCAGTTTGGTCAGTCTACCCAGCGACACTCGCATCCGCTTGACTCTAGCTTTACCTGTGATGTTCTTAGGTAAGTCAATGGCACAGATATTTCTGAGGCAGGCAGTAGTGCAACACCTTCATGAAAAGATCAGATATATTTGCAATAACTAACCAATTGTTTGCCAAGCAAGAATATGTGAAGTGGGTCAAAAAAGGGTAAATCCCACAACAACAAAATATTTAAATACCAAATAATGTGAATTTTAACAATGGAAATTTTAACATTTAAATTCACCATCTCAGGTTGACTGCATATGTTGACATTATGTATTTATCTTGATCATTTTTGCATTGCAGATATGTGTTGGAGACCTATAATGAATTGTCATGGCTGACCATTGACCCGAACTCCAATGATCGTCGCTCATGCCTGCCGGTGCACTTTGTTGTGCTCATGCAGCTCTACCATGCCCTCAGTGCCATTGTATAACACCATCAGGCCACCACCGGCAACCACCGGCAACCACTGCTCCTCCACAGTATCTTGGAGATTATTTCTTTCTGATAAGTTATAAACATGAAGAAAATAAGCAACAAATGTTTGATGTATGTAAATTTGGAATTCTTACGAGGGCAGTGCTGTCTCATTGGTTGGCAAGGTGGCAGTACACGGCTCTGACACCAGATGGCAGCATTAGATTGAACCCCGAGAAGGCAGCTAGTCTTGATAAACTTGAGGGGTTCTATGTTATGAAGCATTGCAGCACACAAGAAGCAGGCATGATCTGTGATCTCGGGTTGTGGGCACTCTGGCGGCCATTTACCCACCCGCTCCACAACCACATTGTCAACTCATCAGGGATATATTTATTATTAGAAGTATAACAGCGAGAAAGAGACTCTTATACAAAAAGTACTTTCAATGACTGATGTTTTTTTGGTAGTGTATTATTAGCTGATATTAAAAGATTGAAACATGCATTGGTGATGCAGCAGCTCCTCCTTCAGGGTAAAGTAGCAAGCACATCTCCTACACATACATACATTCTCATATGTACAAAATGACGCCCAGCAAACAGAGACCTGATCAACACACTAATATACATGACAGACTGTGATGAAAACCACTGTTGTTTTTCAAGTACCTGTGAAACCATTTAAATCTGCCACCCGTGCTCAGAGGTGGTGGGGTATATAGTTACTACTGTTATAAATAGTTCAATAATATTAAATTGTAAAGAAGTCTTCTATTTTCATACTCTTGGATTTGGAATCATTCATGAGGTATCGTTCACAAAATTCCTGAAGAGAGTCGCAAAAACCTGTAATGGTGAAAGCTGGCATTAGTTTTACGAGGGGCAGAAAGCATCGCGTGAGAGGGGAGTTACCGAGGTGAATCCCACAAGAGACCTGCCCATTCTGCACAATAGCCTATGCCTTAAGATATCAGGGGCTCTCCAGACTTAACACTCAAGTGATTGTTGAATTTAGGTGAACATAGGTAATGAATTCTTCTTGATTTAAAAGCCCCGGGGTGTATGTAGGAAATTGAGAAACGTATCAAATGTACATAATTAACATGCATGCTACCTTTTCCTGCAGTCTGCATATTGATAATGTAATTATGAATTATCAAACTGATTACATCTTCTCAACACATATCACAGTGATGGAAATCAGTGGCATAAACTTTGATAATGGATTATTTTTGATTGTAATTTTCTTTACACCTTTGGGGCTGGTGTATCAATGAACTACCTCCTGTCAATTGTGAACTGCAAGTGAAGCCCAGTCTCCTTTTGTTTTTGTATATTTTTTGTAAAGTGAATGTACATAACTTTGATCAGTTTATAAAACAGTAAAAGTCAAGTGACTAAGACAAATGGACATGTTAAGTTTAAAGAAAGTTTCTTGACACCACATTATCATCTTGGTCTTGATTTATTTGGATTATTTTTATTCACATTAAGTAAAGCCAGCATTACTTCTGCCAGTTTAAATGCAGGGGTTTGTGATAGCTTTGTACAGGGCTTTGGGGCAAAGAAGATAACATGCAAATTATATGTTAAAGGGATGAGATTTTGTTACAAGGGCAGTATTTGTATACAGTTTGTATGGATAAATATATTATGCATGAGTGCCTGGAAAGAATGATATCTTTTATATATTTAAATATGAATGAGTGTTTGCCAAGTCCATGAGAGTATATAAGTTATTCAAAGTATTGACAATGTAATTATGAATATAATATTTAAGATATTTGAGAGAATATGCCATAAATGTGCCAGTTAAATGGCATGGACAGATTGTAATTATATATTATGCTGTACCATTTGTTGCTTTTTAACCCTTCTGCTGTCATGGCCGAGATGAAACAGTCCAAGTATGTGTGATTAAATAGCAAATAAAAGTATGACATGCAAAGGGTTTAGTTTCCTCCATGGCAGTCAGTTGGGTAACATGATGAGCTTTTGCTATGATAGTTTTCATCTCCTGTATGTGATTTGTCAATAGATATTGCCAATTCGTGAATCTGTAATTATTAAGATGGCTTGGAAAGTGGAGATGAAATCTATTATTGAAACTAAGCTGTTCTTATTTGTAGTAAATAAAGATAGGATGAACTTGTGCACAAAGATGCTTTGAAGCATTTGGAAGTAATTTATTTTGTATATATGTACGTCCAAAGATTTGAGTAATGTATACATTAATAATATGGGTCATTATTTAAAAACAACATTGACCTGATCATTGCATGAATCTGTCAACTGTTTTTTATAAGTGACATTGAATATAAACTTATTTGCATAAAGACAATGTTGCAAAAAAATAATAACAGATTTTATTATAAGTCTGAAGAGGCATAAACAATGTTGGTATGATAATTTTTTGCAAAATTGTACATTTTGATATTTTCTTAGAGATAAACAACAGAATACACTGTGTATACAATGCACTGTGACTTACCCATGTACAAAAGTAGAAATATCCCTATGATCATGGTATATACCAGATATCTGCATTTTGTGGGAAAAAAATCAGTTTTTCCAAAGATCTGGTATACTATTTTACAGGATTGAAGGGCATAGAAAATGAATTGTAATTTTATACAAAGATCAGAGGACATGATTTTCCTTGGCAAATTATTTATTCTGATGATATGATGGGAAATTTTATAATAATATAAAATATTTGCTACAATGAGTCTGTCCTCCAAATGTTTGGTGATATAAGATATATGCTACAAAGGGATATAATTTAATTTCAATAATATACAAATAAAATCCCTTCAAAATCATGGTGGTATATGAAAAGAACAGAAAGTGTAAATATATATGAATGAGAAGCCCTTCATTGGCTGGGAGTTTACAGACAAAAGATTGTATGTATTCTGTAAGAAAAGATATGTAAGTTATTTTTTCGTAGATAGTACAAATCCTGTAATGTATTCTAGCTGAAGAAGAGAGATATAATAAATATACAGTTGTCTTTTATGTATAGAACTGATTTGTATTTCACTTTTTGTGCCCCGCATTCTTTGCAGCGCGAATAGCGGGGGACATAAAATTGAGCTGTGTGTGTGCGTCTGTGGTAAATTAATTGTGTGCACGATACAGCAACAATGGTTTGACATTTACATCAGATATTGCACACATGCACTCCTGGGGACCTTCCTCTGATCTAATTAGATAATGGCTGTGATTGGTCAATTTCTGTTGCCATAACAACCATGTTGCCAACTTGGGTTGTGTGCATGATACAGCCAGAATCGTTTGACATTTAGCTTAGATATTCTACACATGCACTCCTGGGGACCTTCCTCTAATCTAATTAGATAATGGCTGTGATTGGTCAATTTCTGTCATTTAGCTTAGATATTCTACACATGCACTCCTGGGGACCTTCCTATGATCTGAGGAACCATGTTGCCAACTTGTGTGGTTGAGATTTTCCTGAAGTGGCAGTGAAATGGCAATGGCTAATAATTAGGTCAGCTTGACCTGTGAAGTGTCATTCAGTCAGGATTTTCATCTAGTAAGAATGATCATGCACCTTATCCCAGACACTGATAAACAAGCCAAGAATTGATATGGCTAATGGAGGTGTCAATTAAACTGTAATATATGATTCTGCTCAACTATCTGAACAGGCCCAAAATGTAGTCAAGACCTTGCAAAAATATCATTATTTTTAATATAAAGTCAATTTTTGTTTGGCTTTCTTGTCACTTTCAACATTATTTCAGTCATTTCGTGATGAGACCTACTTGTAGCAGATATAGTGCTGCCTCACTGAATTGTCATGTCGCAGGTCCCTGGCATGACAACCCGCCTGATAACAGATTTACAAAGACAATGTTAACAATGTTAACAATGTGCATGTTAAATTGTAACATGATATCAACCTTGGCATGACCAGTGATCAAACTGATCAGTAATTATGATATTCCACACACCACACCCTAATCTAAGATAAAATAATACTCAGATGCAACAAGTGAGAGGCCAGTTTTATGGGTACGATAAATGAACATTTAAAGGCATTATCATGTAAACAAAATATCAAATAAGTTATTCAAAATTTAGCTGTAACAGCCTAAAACATGTTGTACCACTTATTATAAGAATAACCCTCTAGCACTATGGTCCTTTCATACATATATTGAATTCTTTTATGGGATCGATCTCACAAAGAAATGCTTAGTTACGAAAAAGGCAATAAGAAAGGTAAAAATGAGTAGCTGTGATGTTCATGTAGAACAAATCTTTATACAAAGTTTAAGTTTTAAGATTCTATCATAGATTTACACAACATAACCTGCTATTTTATTTACAGAATTTGCCTTTCCACCAAATAATGAAGAAATCATAGCTATCCTACAAGAATAAATGACATTCATCTTTCCCCCCCCCCCAATAAAACATGCATATATGGAAAACTTTATTAGATTTTCACTATCTATAATTGTAAATGAAACACCAAATTGTGCAGTTGACAAAATTATGACTTGTAGTATTCAAAGTGATACCAAATCTATCAAAAAACATATACAAGAGGGTTATAAATATGAATGTATGATACCACTGTGCTATATTTGTGGTAGAACCCCTTGATCTCCATCTGCTCTTTACTGGACCGATGCAGTGATTGGGTTTTTTTGTAATCTGACGTACTATTTCTGACACTTTTTTTTTGCAAGGTTGTTATTTTGATTATATTGCGAATTGCTGGATTGCAAAATATCAAAATTGAATGCAACAGGAGCGATGCTGAATGTTGATCCATCTTTGGCAATGAGCAAAACTTTTATTTAGACCCAGCTGAAAAGGGTTACAACAGTCAAAGTGACTACATGACAGTATACTTTATCTGATACACACAGGCCAAACACTCATAATGTCTTATAAATACATTAAAATCAAGTCAGGAAGCCGAAATTCCTTGAAGGATCCACCAGGATTTGAACCCAGGTCCTCTTGCCTGAGAGGCCTAGCCTCTAGCTCAGCACCACCAAGACCTCAAACATTTTGGGTGGTACATAGAAATATCATTAATTCAAGAACTCCACCACCTTTCCCAGTGAGTTGAGTTGATATGAAACGGATGTCTTTCTATTGATAATAGCTTTGCATAAAGTAACAATGCAGAATAGATGCAAATGTATAAAAGAATTTAAAGGATGAAGTCACTCTGAAACTAACATTTTGTGTGCAGTGTTCTTTGCCAATATCTCCTGCATTTGTTGGATTTCTCCCTCATCCATCTCAGTACCTGTTTGTCATATATTTGAGTAATAATTACTCCAAGGTCATATAATATACCAAAATATAGCAAGATATCAAGAATTGCATTCGGTGATATATACAATACTGAATTTATGATTCACAATTTATGGGCCGTACAATAATTTGAGGGGCATTCATGAGGAACATATACATTTTTATCAATTATTTCAGAAAGAGGTTCCATATATGTTGTGAGCAGTAAAGGCCCAAGCACCGATCCCTGTGGGACACCATAATCAGTGTTCATATTTCCAGATCTCTTCCCATCAATAATGACACATTGCTTCCTGTCAGATAGATTTAAACCATCTCAGATCATTTCCCTTATCACCGCACCTTTTATCCGGTCTATTTAATAGTATTTTGTGGTCAATAGTGTCAAAAGCAGCAGAGAGGTCTAGTAAAACTAACATTACCGTTTTGTTATTATCTGTGTCAATTAGCATATCATTTTGAACTTTTAGCAGTTCAGTCTCCGTTCTGTGAAATTCTTTGTATGCTGATTGAAACATGCTTTGAATTTTATTTGTTGTGAGATGACAAACATACTGTTTGGCTACCGCCCTCTCAAAGAGTTTGGATAGATAACCTAAATTTAATACCGGTCTTAAATTATTTTTCAGCAGCTCCAGACCTAATTTTTTAATAAGTGGTCTAATAACAGCTAATTCGAAAGAATCCAGCATATTACCAAGCGTAATTGGTTTGTTTATGATTGCCATTATTAGGGGTAATAGAGAACTAATACACTCATTAAATAGCCAAGTGGGAATTGGTTTGTTTATGATTGCCATTATTAGGGGTAATAGAGAACTAATACACTCATTAAATAGCCAAGTGGGAATTGGTTTGTTTATGATTGCCATTATTAGGGGTAATAGAGAACTAATGCACTCATTAAATAGCCAAGTGGGAATTGGTTTGTTTATGATTGCCATTATTAGGGGTAATAGAGAACTAATGCACTCATTAAATAGCCAAGTGGGAATTGGTTTGTTTATGATTGCCATTATTAGGGGTAATAGAGAACTAATGCACTCATTAAATAGCCAAGTGGGAATTGGTTTGTTTATGATTGCCATTATTAGGGGTAATAGAGAACTAATGCACTCATTAAATAGCCAAGTGGGAATTGGTTTGTTTATGATTGCCATTATTAGGGGTAATAGAGAACTAATGCAGTGGGAATTGGATCCAATTCACATGGCTTCTTTAATGCTTCTTTTATTAGTTTTTTAACATCCGTTTCATCAAGTGGCTTAAAATTCTCTAAACATTTAATAAATTTTAGTTGTTTAATGATATTCAAATATTCTACCTTATTAACCATTTATTTATGCAAACACTTAATTTTGTCCAAGAAAAAAATATTAAATTCTGTCGCTGTGTCCTCATGTTTTGGGAAGGGTGTTTCCTCCTTTGTGTACAGGAGTCCGTTTAGGATTTTAAAACGTTTTTTTTTGGATCAGCTTTATTTGAGTCAATCATGTCTGAGTATTAGTTGCATCTTGCTAATTTAAGCATATTATAGTATTTATTGTTTTGTATTTGATATTGCTCAAGTCGCCTTTTGTATGTTTTATCTTTATTTATTTTTCAGATAGCCATGGTGGCGGTTTTCTCGTATTTATGGTTCTTTCAACCAGTAGTGCATGGTTATTCAAGATATTGGCTAATTTATTATATTTATTTAATAGTACGTCTAGATCATCATTATTATAGTTATGATAAATCATTAATTTTTATTTTCTTATAATTTCTATATATTCTTGTTAGTTCTTATTATATTTAATTTCAACATAAATTGAACGTAAATCAACGTAATAGCTCTCAATAATATCGGTATGGCTTTTTGTTATTAATAAATCCAAAGTGTTACTAAGAATATTTGTTGGCTCATGTGCATGATTATGTAGGTTATGTCGGTCAAGGGCATCTTGGAATTTTTCAGATTTATTCATGTGAAAATTATAATCACCGATGAAATTACCATCATGCTTGTAAATGCTATAGAAGGACACAATTTCGGAAAATTCACCAAAAAATTCTGCATAAGTGTTTTTATTTTTTTCCGAAGGCTCAGGGCGATAAATGGTAAAAACAGTGCAAGATTTAGTGCCAAATATAAGTCCAAATATAAGTCCAAATATAAGTCCAAATCAAATAGCCAAATTTTAATATCCAGAAACACCTCCGTGGACCTATGCAACTTTAAATATTAATGTCGCCATGTCAGAATTAAAGAAATACTCAACAGACCCATCCTTTTACATAAAGAAATATAAAGAAATTAAATCTATTTATACTGTCATTCGATAATGACAAGACTACTGCAGCTGCTGTTAAGGGCAATCATATTTATTCAGAATGCCCGACAAACAAATTCTATCTGTTCTATTCTAGTCAATCTATTCTGCTGAACTTCATGCTTTGTACTTAGCTTTAGATCAAGTGGAGACTTCTCCACATCGGACATTTTAAATATTTTTGTTTGTTGACAAAGTGTTTAATGCCCGGGGGGGGGGGGGTACTCTCATAGTCAGCGTTACTGGAGAAGCTGGGCTAAATAGGGTCCTTTTCGCTGATATTTTCCCTAAAACAGGTTAAGATATTTCATCATTTCCCCTAAAACAGGGTACTATTTTTCAAATTTCTCCCTAAAACAGGGATCACAATCCCCCTTTCCAAATCTCTCCCTTCTGCATCATCCCTAAATGAGGGTATAAAAAATTCAGCTAGTCCTAAATCAGGGTACCAATAATGATAGAATATTTCCCTAAATCAGGCTCTGGGGTTTTCAGTTCCGTCCGGGTTAAGATATTTTATCATTTTCCCTAAAACAGGGTACTGTTTTTCAAATTTCTCCCTAAAAACAGGGATCACAATCCCCTTTTCCAAATCTCCTCTTTCTGCATGATGCATCATCCCTAAATGAGGGTATCAAAAATTCAGCTAGTCCTAAATCAGGGTACCAAATTTCAGCTAGTCCTAAATCAGGGTACCAATAATGATAGAATATTTCCCTAATTCAGGCTCTGGGGTTTTCAGTTCCATCCCAGCCTCCGCGGGTTAAAATCATGAGAGTACCCCCCCCCCCCCCCCCCCCCGGGGTTTAATGGATGATTTGGATTTTAGCAGAAAACTGACTCATCTTTCAAATGGCACAGAAATTTACGCAGGGTATCAAGTATGATGGGAAACAACATTTGATAACATAATTTGGGGTATAAACATTTATATTATGCAAGAAAACAGTGCCTGAAAATCCCATTTCATGAATGCTTTAAGTTACCCACCAAGACCAATGCCAATCTAACTTACGCTGGACGCCCTCAGCAAAAAATATCATCTGGCAACTCCCGGGCTTAGATCTGACATTTGTCTCTCGAGACATAGCGGCAGGTGCTAGCTGAGAGGTACATGTATACCTCTATTTATACCTCAGTGATGCGCGTATTTATGCGATTTCGAATGAATACGCGCATGTCAATTATTTGTAAAGTATTGATTAGCCATCTTTAGACTGGTTCCCCATCGAGTGTCAAGAACATCGTGTATATACACAGATGGCGGCAACCAGTCTATGGCTGTACGCGCCATTTTCGGGTCACGTGACGGGGTCAAATGAGGTGCGCTTTGTTTACAAATGTTTGTAACGATAAATATCTTGTTTCATGTATCATTTTTTAAAAATACAGTAGTTGTCTGAGGTATAAAAACAAAACATACACTCGTCGGTCAGCTGTGTGAGCGGATTCAGTTCGTTGGTGATGGCGGACGGATACCCTTCGCCTTCGGCTCAGGGTATCCGTCCGCAATCACCAACTCACTGAATCCGCTCACCCAGCTTCCCGACTCGGTATGTTTTGTTATAGTATACTGATCAGCAACCACAAGCACAGTCGGTAGATTGGAGACCAGGAGGTAGTGGGTTCGACTCCCGCTGCCGACAGTGTTACTTTCAAATTGGTTAAAATGCACAAAATCAAACTGATATGGCTATTGTAGCTGAAAGGGTCGTAATACACGATTTCACAATTTTTCACAATGTTTTTTAAACAGCGTAGCGCCATCTTGTTACCGTAAATAGCGCCGGGGAAACGCTTCATAAATAACATCATGGTACCCTCCTTGACCCGTATGCAAAATTTGGTGAACATTGAATTGACCTGCGCCATGTCTTTTTCACTTGGAATATTAGGATTCATTTAATTTAATTATTGAAATCTTAAAGGTTGTGAGTGGCGCCATCTTGTTACCGTAAATAGCGCCGGGGAAACGCTTCATAAATAACATCATGGTATCCTCCTTGACCCGTATGCAAAATTTGGTGAACATTGAATCGACCTGCACTTGTTTTTTTACCCCTTGTTTAGATTATATTTTGGTTATTATTATTATTATAATTTCCTTTCACATAATATGGCACAAAATTCAGCTCGGTCATATTTGGAACATAATTTTGGAAATCTGACATGTTGACATAGTTAACTACAAATTTAGGAAAACATTTGAATAATGAACTGTGAATAGTGTTTAAGTAACAAGGTTCACACACATCCAAATGAAAGCATCAGTGCTTCCCACCAAGCAGGAAGATTCCCAACGACCTGGAAGCTGCCAGACATCATCCCCATGCATCCCACAGCCAAATGACCTGCTCAAGTCAAGGTACAGCTAAAGGCCTTACCACCTTCTTAGCCCTGCAACTGATTGGTTCATTGACTGGAAGAATGACTTTAAACTTGTCAGCCCTAACTAACTAAGCACACTGTTCAACCTCCTGACGTACCCCCTGGTGTTTTCTGTTTCCCACTAGGGCAGACTGTCCAATTCAGATGGCCTGATCATCGTTGTGTAAGCAAAGACCAAGCTTCCTGTGCCTGAAGATATGTTGCCAGCAGGTTTCATGCCATGACCGTCCACATGCTGAAGCTCACCTCGCCATTGACCATCCAGGGCATCGACCTGTACCGAGGCACGTGATGAGAGCGATCTCCCTCATGTGAGTTACAGCACACCTAATACCTGGGAGACACCCACATCTACAGACTACAGCACACCTAATACCCGGGAGACACCCACATCTACAGACCACAGCACACCTAATACCTGGGAGACACCCACATCTACAGACCACAGCACACCTAATACCTGGGAGACACCCACATCCACAGACTACAGCACACCTAATACCTGGGAGACACCCACATCCACAGACCACAGCACACCTAATACCTGGGAGACACCTACATCTACAGACCACAGCACACCTAATACCTGGGAGACACCCACATCTACAGACCACAGCACACCTAATACCTGGGAGACACCCACATCCACAGACTACAGCACACCTAATACCTGGGAGACACCCACATCCACAGACCACAGCACACCTAATACCTGGGAGACACCTACATCTACAGACCACAGCACACCTAATACCTGGGAGACACCCACATCTACAGACCACAGCACACCTAATACCTGGGAGACACCCACATCCACAGACTACAGCACACCTAATACCTGGGAGACACCCACATCTACAGACCACAGCACACCTAATACCTGGGAGACACCCACATCTACAGACCACAGCACACCTAATACCTGGGAGACACCCACATCCACAGACTACAGCACACCTAATACCTGGGAGACACCCACATCTACAGACCACAGCACACCTAATACCTGGGAGACACCCACATCTACAGACCACAGCACACCTAATACCTGGGAGACACCCACATCCACAGACCACAGCACACCTAATACCTGGGAGACACCCACATCCACAGACTACAGCACACCTAATACCTGGGAGACACCCACATCCACAGACCACAGCACACCTAATACCTGGGAGACACCCACATCTACAGACCACAGCACACCTAATACCTGGGAGACACCCACATCTACAGACTACAGCACACCTAATACCTGGGAGACACCCACATCTACAGACCACAGCACACCTAATACCTGGGAGACACCCACATCTACAGACCACAGCACACCTAATACCTGGGAGACACCCACATCCACAGACTACAGCACACCTAATACCTGGGAGACACCCACATCTACAGACCACAGCACACCTAATACCTGGGAGACACCCACATCTACAGACCACAGCACACCTAATACCTGGGAGACACCCACATCCACAGACTACAGCACACCTAATACCTGGGAGACACCCACATCCACAGACCACAGCACACCTAATACCTGGGAGACACCCACATCTACAGACCACAGCACACCTAATACCTGGGAGACACCCACATCTACAGACCACAGCACACCTAATACCTGGGAGACACCCACATCTACAGACCACAGCACACCTAATACCTGGGAGACACCCACATCCACAGACTACAGCACACCTAATACCTGGGAGACACCCACATCCACAGACCACAGCACACCTAATACCTGGGAGACACCCACATCTACAGACCACAGCACACCTAATACCTGGGAGACACCCACATCCACAGACCACAGCACACCTAATACCTGGGAGACACCTACATCTACAGACCACAGCACACCTAATACCTGGGAGACACCCACATCTACAGACCACAGCACACCTAATACCTGGGAGACACCCACATCCACAGAGCTACTGCACACCTAATACCTGGGAGACACCCACATCCACAGAGCTACTGCCCTACTTGCAGTTAAACCACACATACCTCCCGAAGGTTTCAGAAAGATGCCGGCCGACTCATTCTGGGTGCCTCAAGTTATCACATTAGAGCAGCTCACGACTTCCCCGGCAGCACGACTGACTGCTTCACTCCGCTTCCCGCCTGTAATAAGGGTGACTGCCGCTCGGATGATCTCCAAGCCTCTCCATGCAGTTGGTGTCCCTGTCGACGGCCAAGGCCAACTACACCAATGGTTGTGTGCAGCCAGAGATGGCATGAGTATGAGCATGGCCTTATTCAGACATATAAATCGAATTGTTTTATACAGATGAAATCTTCATATATATTAGGGTCTTATTTAACGATATGCACATCAAAACATGTGGAATATAAAAATGATAACTTTATACAAAGAAAACAAAAACTTTATCAATCTTCATATTGGGGTTTTATTTGAGAAATATTTGCAGACACGTACAAAGAAACTATACCATGGAGGCAACAAAGCTGACAAGATTTAATAATGGATCTTAACTTCCAGTGAGTTGGCCATGTCTATATATCACGGAAGCTATTATACCAAGAGATGTCCTTCACATTTTGAGTTGAAATCATAATGTGATGAACAGTGGCAAATATTTGATCATTGAGCTACTCAGTAGATAAGAACATAAAAATAAGGCGACAAAGGAATATAGACCTGTGAAATACATTAATTTAGCATCTGGAACTTATTAAACAAAGTGCTTGAATAACAATGGCATCCCTACCCAGCCGAAGACACTTGTTCTTTAAAAAATATATATAGGATTATTTGTATCAAACATTCAATATGTTGAAGTTATGGTATCGTCCAGAATGGCACTTCAAAATCATAAATACAAAATGTAGTTTTTCACAGATTGTGGAAGTGGTAATTTATCAACACCTTCTTGTAACGTGTATCCAAAGTATCGCCTGATGACGTTACAAGATATTTCCCTGAGAGAGAGGGGAGTACTTAGGAGTTCCGTCAGCGTATCTAAGAGTGTGACGTCAGAATAGATGTCTTCTGTGAAGCTGTGGTCAGCCAGCCTTGTCCACAAGGGCGTGGTGGAGTGTCCAGCATTGATCAGTATTGATGCCATTTCTATATTTCTGTGCTTCATAATGGCTATTTCTAGAGGTGAATACCAACTGTACACGTCTTTTACCGTGTATCTGGCCATTACATTGACTGTACAATTTGCTGTGATAAGGGCGAGCACTATGTCCTTTTGGTTGTTGAATACAGCTTCTATGATCGGTGTGTTGCCGTCGTTGTTTGCTACGTGAGGGCATGCATCGTGGGCGAGAAGGTCCCGAACTGTGCTCGCCATATTGGATGTCACTGCATGAAACAGCACGCTTTTATTAGATCTGTCTTTGGCATTCACGTCTGCCCCGTTTTCAATAAGACATGCTGCGGTGCTGGGATTCCCGTTGGTGACTGCAAGAAGAAGTGGAGTTAAACTCCAGATATTTTTGGCATTAACATCCGAGTCATATTTGATGAGGAGCTGAGCGCACTGTTTGTGGCCGTCGCGGCTCGCAAAGTGCAGCGCTGTGTCCTTTTCTCTATCACGAGCATTGACATCGCACTCTGCTCTCAGGAGTTGCTTGGTGATATCCGCGTTGCCGTTCCTCACAGCAAGCATCAAGGGAGTTATTCCACAGTTGTCAGGGATGTTAACATCACATTTAGCAAGGATTAGAACTCGGACAATGGTTGCCCAGTTTCCCCACACTGCGCCGTGCAGGGCTGTGCGGCCTTCGTCACCAGATTCATAGTCTATATCACAACCTTGAGACAGCAGCAGTTTAGTGATGTCTGTAAATAACAGAGGTTAGTTTCATATAATAGAACAAACAATATGTCATACACATTCTATGAATGATTGGATGAATGAATGGAATGAAGTGCCACGATATGGTATATAAAATATTCTTATATAATTCTATTGACCCTATGAGAAAATATGATAACTTGCACAAATTACTGTGCGTTGGTAGTTTTGTAGTTCTAGTATTGGAATAATGATTGGAACTTACAGTAGTTGTATTTGTTGCCTGCCAGGATGAGGGGAAACATTGTGATGTAGGAATAATGATTGGAACTTACAGTAGTTGTTTTTTGTGGATGCCATGATAAGGGGGAGCATTGTGGTGTAAGAATAATGATTGGAACTTACAGTAGTTGTTATTGGTGGCTGCCAGGATGATAGGGGGGGGGAGCATTGTGGTGTAGGAATAATGATTGGAACTTACAGTAGTTGTTATTGGTGGCTGCCAGGATCAGGGGGGAACATTGTGGTGTAGGAATAATGATTGGAACTTACAGTAGTTGTTATTGGTGGCTGCCAGGATGAGGGGGGACATTGTGGTGTAGGAATAATGATTGGAACTTACAGTAGTTGTTATTGGTGGCTGCCAGGATGATAGGGGGGGGAGCATTGTGGTGTAGGAATAATGATTGGAACTTACAGTAGTTGTTATTGGTGGCTGTCAGGATGATAGGGGAGCATTGTGATGTAGGAATAATGATTGGAACTCACAGTAGTTGTTATTGGTGGCTGCCAGGATGAGGGGGGACATTGTGGTGTAGGAATAATGATTGGAACTTACAGTAGTTGTTATTGGTGGCTGCCAGGATGATAGGGGGGGGAGCATTGTGGTGTAGGAATAATGATTGGAACTTACAGTAGTTGTTATTGGTGGCTGCCAGGATGAGGGGGGAGCATTGTGGTGTAGGAATATTGATTGGAACTTACAGTAGTTGTTATTGGTGGCTGCCAGGATGAGGGGGGAGCATTGTGGTGTAGGAATATTGATTGGAACTTACAGTAGTTGTTATTGGTGGCTGCCAGGATGAGGGGGGAGCATTGTTATGTAGGAATAATGATTGGAACTTACAGTAGTTGTTATTGGTGGCTGCCAGGATGATAGGGGAGCATTGTGGTGTAAGAATAATGATTGGAACTTACAGTAGTTGTTATTGGTGGCTGCCAGGATGAGGGGGGACATTGTGGTGTAGGAATAATGATTGGAACTTACAGTAGTTGTTATTGGTGGCTGCCAGGATGATAGGGGGGGGGGGGGGGAGCATTATGGTGTAGGAATAATGATTGGAACTCACAGTAGTTGTTATTGGTGGCTGCCAGGATAAGGGGGGGGGCATTGTGGTGTAGGAATAATGATTGGAACTTACAGTAGTTGTTATTGGTGGCTGCCAGGATAAGGGGGGGAGCATTGTGATGTAGGAATAATGATTGGAACTTACAGTAGTTGTTATTGGTGGCTGCCAGGATGATAGGGGAACATTGTGGTGTAGGAATAATGATTGGAACTTACAGTAGTTGTTATTGGTGGCTGCCAGGATGATAGCGGGAGCATTGTGATGTAGGAATAATGATTGGAACTTACAGTAGTTGTTATTGGTGGCTGCCAGGATGAGGGGGGAACATTGTGATGTAGGAATAATGATTGGAACTTACAGTAGTTGTTATTGGTGGCTGCCAGGATGAGGGGGGTACAACCATCCATGTCCTCAGCATCTATGTCAGCACCCCTGTCCAGCAGGATGCGTGCGCACTCCAAACTACCTTGCCAGCATGCCCGAATCAAAGCCTGAAAACAAAAAAACAAAATACACAAATAGATGAATTTGTTCAATACAAACTTGCATAACCTATATTGTGTACTTATACATAAACATAGGATAAACAATAGTGAGTCATAGTTGGCCTGTACAGAAATACACATGACACCTTGGTCTCCAGTCACCTAGAAATGACATTGAACGGAAAACAGATATTATATCACTGCACCAAAGTGGCTTTCTGGTTCAAGTGTGGGATAATTTTAACAATATAACATATTGAATCATCTGATCCTACACTTAATTTTGAAACTAGAATAAAAGGCTGAAAAAGTCCATTTTATTGACTTGGTATTATATTATATTCTGTGATCACATCAGTAGAAATGAGAGACATCTACAAATAATACATGACTGAATGAGGACCTTTGTAGGTCATTTTATAAAGTATTGCCAGTGGCCTTGATGTGAGCTTAAATGACCTTGAAAATTAATATCCTATTTCCGTGGATTTTACCATAAATGTCAATATTCAGTCATCTGCATCCTTCAAAAACGAATTCATAGAGCCTTTATTAATCAAATTCCGTTCAAAATTAACAAAAATAGAGCTATTTTTGATTTTAGAAGCAAGGGAAATTAGAGGAAATTTTGATATGCTGAGCTATTATGACAATTTATTGGTGGTTAATTTATTAAATACATATTTTACTTTATAGAAATAAATTCTAATTGTGAAAATAAAGTCAGCCAGTTTCAGGATTTATTAACAAGCTAAATTTGGTAAAAAAAAATATAAAAATAGATTGAATGTGGTAGGTGTAAAAAAGGTAAAAATTGCCACTTTAAATTGATCTAATGTTATATTTTAAAGTTTTATTTATATAGAATATAAGTCATTCAGAAAATAACTCACAATACGCTGCTGTGCACATTAACTAATGATAAATAAACTCTCATAGTATAAGAAAAAGTGACAAATTTGCAATAGAACAAAAATCAGGTGAAATGTTTTAAATACAAACACAAATGGATTACCTCATTGAATAGCTGATATCTGTCTGGAAATTTTCTTGTATTTAATTTTATTCAACAATCGGAAGATGATAAAATTAACACATGAATATGTATATAAATTGGAGAATGTGTTCTATTTGGGCACCATTTATGCTGGGTAAAGGTGACGCCATATATATGCATGTACCCACTGCAATAGGGAGTTATGTACTATCCATTTGAAATCAAATCAACTCTACAATCTATTAAGAGCAGAGATTGGGAGAATCCACCTTCACAGAAAGTGTTGGAAAGACTTGACATATTATTGGTTGACCAGGGGAAGAATATTATATTTTCCTTGATTTCATGGCACATAAGTATAAAAGGAAATGAAGCAGCTGATACCACAGCAGAACAGCCATTGATAAATTAAAAGAGATTTAGGCATCCCACATACCACATATAGGTAATATATTCATGTTTTGATGAGATACACATTGAGTAGGGTGAAGTATAAAACCTACATTAAGTGAAAAGTATAAAACGTACATCAGGTACAACTTATAATTCAAGCTGTAAAATACGTCATGAACAAGCGGTATTAACACATGGTTATTTGTTAAAAAGTGAAGATCAGCCTGAATGTGTTTCCTGTCAAACCCTTTTGACAGTGACTCACATCATGCTTATCTTTGTTGTGTTTGATAATATTAGACATCATTATTTTGAGGTTAAAGGTTTGAAAGAATTATTTGCTACAGTTGTTACCACTTTGATTATATCTTTTTAAAAAAAGAAATTGGTCTGTTCAATCATTTTAATGGTGGGGTAGTGTTGGGCTGGCATTAATTGCCAGCTTAACATCTACCTAAGACACCGCATTCACCATGATTTAGGGTCTTTTAAATGTTATGTAACTTGTGAGTCAACGTTTTATTATTATTTGCTATTGCAACATCATTGTTTCATTATGTTTTTACACTATAATATATTCACATTTACAAGTTTTTAATCCATACCTAACTTGTGAGTCATTGTTTTATTAAATGAAATTGGCCTGTTTAATCATTTTAATGGGTAGAATAGTGTTGGGCTAGCCTCAATCGCCAGCTTAGCATCTATTTAAGACACCACAAGTTTTTAATCCATACCTTAATGTGACTGAATGACTGTGATGTGTCGATGTGCCGTTAAGAATTCATTCATTCATTTATACTACCCATTTTATGTTCAATGACCACCATTTCTAATGATGAAGCTTGCTAAAATCACACACAAGTGACATGTGACATGTGATAGAGAAGTCCTGCTTTAAAGAGTATTTCCGAAAAAGAACTCTGTTGATCTTGATTTCATATATTTTCACAATAAAGACAGAATTGTCTCTTTTTTTACAAATGAAATAATGTAGATACCTCATTGAGTTCATCTTCCTCCAGCTCACCGCACTCCCCGCGCAGCGCCATCTCCAGGAGACCCACGTCATTCTTAGAGGCCGCCGTTAGCAGAGAACTTTGAAATATTCTCCCAGTTCTGAAAGAAACAATGACAAAACTTTTGACTAATAGACAAAAAGGAACAATCATCAATTGTGTCAAATGTTTTACACTTTTGATCTCAGAACATTCAATCCCCTTTGGGTTTAATGATGCAAAGAATTGACCCATTTTCTTCAGAGTGGCATGAGAGGCAACTTCAGGGGCATCCTCTTTGCCGTGGGATGCAGCTTTTGTTGGTGGAAGATGGGATCCTGTGGTCAGGAAAATCTACTGCAACACATCTCTTTGGCCCTTAATTTACTTAAACTGGAGAATCACATAAACCCTTTCTGATTCAATGGACTGATGGCAATTCTACATTTGTATCTTTGTGGTCCTAGCAATTGTTGAATAGAAAATGTACACGAAGTTTTTGCCCAAAATTGAAGCGAAAAAAAAGAAGAAAAAAAGAAATTACGCTGTCACTCATCTCTCGTGTCTTGTACATTAAATTTGGCCTTGCACACAATAATACCAAGAAGCCCCTCTCTCCATCTTAAAAATTGTATTATGGAATTCATTTGACTATCAATAAAAGAGTATTAATAGGTGATAACTGTTTAATCAAGGGATGTATTTTATACCGTAGTACACATTATATTATGATATATATATTCTGAGAGTATATTATTCTTGATTCTCCTTGGCGTTGAGATCTGGAATATCTAATCAAAGTGGCAGAAATATGGTCCTATTCTCCAATTAGAATATATAAAAAGGAGAATTACCGCTAGCCAATTGAATGAGACCAGGTAAAGCTGATCTTGCCATATAGATCAGTGAAATAAGGGCTAAAGAAGCGTGTGGTGTTGGATAGATCATACCACTATACCCAACCTCCAGGATCCACGCATGGGTCACATACCATAGCCTTATCACAACAAACTGGGGGGGGGGGGGGGGGGGGGGGCAGTGTGGCCATTCTTTAATCTCCGCGCCAACAGAGCATAAATCATATTGAAGAACATAAGAATATGAATTGCTTGGGAAGATTCGAATTGATTTTCCTTTCTTCAAATGCTCCCCACTAAATGATCAAAGTTCCATCTCAGAAAGCACAGCATACAGATGGAATCACGTGATACTTACCATACCTTGGTTAGGGGAATGCAACAAATAGAAAGTTCAAAAGTGGGCAGATGCACTGTTATTGATAAAGAAAAAGGCAAACACATACCTGAAATCCTCAAAATTACGTAGTTCGTCCATTTTATGGGGAACAAAATCTAAAGTAAAACCAACAATAGAAAGTGTAAAAGAAATACAAACTATTTCTTTGAAACACAAACACAAGACAAGATGGCTTCAACTGGTCGCAACAAATTTAAAAATAAAAACCTATTTGCTCAATTAATTTATCAATAACATGTAGATGAAACCTTTCTTTGGTTTTAATTTAGATTTTAAAAGGCACATGACACAAGGGAGGTAGAGGATTTATTGTGGAAAGATAAATCAATTACCATTGGTAGAAATACCATATATAAACAATTTGGGCATTTGGAAATATATTCCTTTTTAGTACTATTCCACCTACTTTATAGTGTTTTGAATAATGGTTGCGGGAATATGTGCTGGTTTAAAAAAGAGATCGATTACAGTCGTTGAATAGTCGTCCCAGGCCTCTCAATTAATTCACAGTGGCTATGCACTGGAGTGTATATAATTGCGATATAGCCAATCGTGCTGTAGTACATGAGACAGACAATGCAATGTATGGAAGCTATGGTCTAATTCAAATACACACTTTTAATACCACTGCTTATTTCATGAGAAACAAAATAAAAAAGACAAAAATACACAAATACGATGGAAAAAGACAAATACATAATAGACATGATCCAAATATATATTGTGATAGAGTTGACACATTACATGTTAAAGTGATCCCAATTTTAATGAATGAATTAATTAGTTCTTAACAGCACATCAACATATTTAGGTCATTTATTGCCACATTACCGAACCCTTCAAAAGAAATGAATTCAGTGGCAATCCAAACAGACATGATATGGCCTTCCAGTGACAAAAGATAACTTCATTTGTCGTCAATAATATATCTATCAGTCATGCCAAATCCGACCCCTGTACCTCCTACTCCTGTACTTTGACATCCCGATTCCCCCGACTATAACATCATATTTTACTGGAGACCAAGCCACACCGGTATAAAAGAAAATGAAAAGTAGCAAATGCAGCGAAAGCAGCCTTAGATATAACTTAAACAGATTTAAGCATCCCACATAACATAAATATATTAATGCATTGATGAGGTTTAAGTGGTTTATTTGCAATTGCAATGTTATTGTTTATTGCATGTTTGCACACTTATCATCTATCCATATTTACAAGAGTTTAGTGCAGACCATAATGACACTGAATGGCACTGAATGGCACTGAATGACACTGAATGGCACTGAATGGCACTGAATGGCACTGAATGACACTGAATGGCACTGAATGACACTGAATGACACTGAATGGCACTGAATGACACTGGATGGCACTGAATGACACTGAATGACACTGAATGACACTGAATGGCACTGAATGACACTGGCACTGAATGGCACTGAATGACACTGCATGGCACTGAATGGCACTGAATGACATTGAATGGCACTGAATGGCACTGAATGACACTGAATGGCACTGAATGACACTGAATGGCACTGAATGACACTGAATGACACTGAATGGCACTGAATGACACTGGATGGCACTGAATGACACTGAATGACACTGAATGACACTGAATGACACTGAATGGCACTGAATGACACTGAATGTATCGGTGTGTCGTCAGTCACTCAGATACATCTAAACAAAAAATGGCACCTTCCTTGTTTTTCAAAGTCATGTGGGACGTTATATGAACTAAAACTGTTGCCAAAGTTTTTCAGATTGTATGCATGTTTTTTAAACTTCAATGAGAAATGTATCATCCATTTTCATTTTTATCTTCACCGGCAGAATTCGCGTCTGTATCAGGTCATCTTTTTTGGTTTTAGGTCATCTTTTCCGACGTTTTGGTAACATTTTTTTTTTTTTTTGGAGTTTAATATTATATTATATATTATTAAATTATTCATCTAGGTCCTCGTCCATCAGGGAGCACAACCTAGGGGCATCTTCCTGGTACCAATACCAAGGATACCCAGGGGGATATACTCGTAGAATACCAAAACAGCGTGGATCATAATATAATATATATCCCTTGATTTACCAGTAAGCGGTATTTTCCTATTCATACTCTCCCATTAATATCTAACTCTTTCAAAAATAAAATTTCAAAATTTCTAATTATTTAATGGCACCAAAAATGTTGAAGTGGGTGTTTTTCATTAAAAAATTGTTTGGTTAAAGAAATATATACATATAATTAAGGAGTTACCACAAACCCAATGAATGAATGGGTTTTTCACGGCATTCAGTGATTGGGGTAAAGGAAGACCACTGATAAATGAGGTTTATTTATTATGCAATCCGAATTCCAATGAATTACGCATCTTATATATTGGTCAATGCTAACACAGTCTGATTGATATTTGCCCAGAAGTCAATAGCAGTCGTATTGTGATAACATTCCACATAGCAAGCCTATCCCGACCGGCCTGCGGTATTTACCTGTTAGTTGCATTTGTTATGCTGGAACTTTATTTATTCAGCTGTAGTTCCTATATGTTTATTGTCTGTTAACATGTAACTCCTTATTTATTTTTTACTGTTATTTGCGAATGTAATATCATTGTTTATTGTGTGTTATTACACTTACTATTCACTTATAATAACAATAGTTATTAATACCTTGGAGTAATAATGAATGGATCATAATTACAGGTTAATACATACCATAATACATACCATAATACATACCATAATACATACCATAATGACATTAACTGATGTGTCTTTACACTTAGAATGACCTTAATGTGACGGTGTGCCGTGAAGAAACCATTAATCAATCTAATGACAATGACACAGGTACCAGCTTGTGTCTACTTGCAGATCAGATTGCTGTCCAATGACACAGGTACCAGCTTGTGTCTACTTGCAGATCAGATTGCTGTCCAATGACACATGCACCAGCTTGTGTCTACTTGCAGATCAGATTGCTGTCCAATGACACAGGTACCAGCTTGTGTCTACTTGCAGATCAGATTGCTGTCCAATGACACATGCACCAGCTTGTGTCTACTTGCAGATCAGATTGCTGCCCAATGACACAGACACAAGCTTGTGTCTACTTGCAGATCAGATTGCTGTCCAATGACACATGCACCAGCTTGTGTCTACATGCAGATCAGATTGCTGTCCACCTGCCAGCGCAGATTGACGGCTATGCCACTAGCTTGTCTGATAGTTTCAAATGATTTACTGTATCTCCACTCCACCCAGTCTGCTAGCCCATTCCTTTTGGGGCACAGTCTGGCATGTGAGCTCAGTGATCTAATTAGGAAAGGTATACCATATGTATCTAAAATTAAATATATAACGGCATGATAATCTGCTACTACCCCAATTGATGTTTTTGTGTGTTAATTACTTGACGTGTGTATATGATATCAAAGATGGATAAGGTCCCTTATCAATCTTTGATGATATGCATCTTGCGTTATTTAATTAAAGCCACGTTCTTTCTCAAATCAATTGTTGGTCATCTTTAAATATGATTATATAATCATATAATGTCACGTAGCTATTTGAAAAATTTTCCACGAAAAAATTTCCACGAATGTAGCTGAGGTATGATTCCTGGATTGCCACAAATGGGTTTAAAGAAACCCAAACAAGTACCCAAACACTTTCTTTCAAAAAGGGAAGGGCATTAAATCCCGGTTTTGTGCATCAGTCTAACCTGATATAACCTAAAATATTCTGGAAAGGTCAATACAAAATCATGTAAAAGATTGCACCCTGATACTATTAAAATAATGTGGCCCTTGACCGTGATATTTATTGTTTTTTTATTGATTCCCAGATGACAGTTTTGAGAATAATGAGCCCATTCATAAGTAAACAAGCAGGAACCTGAGCCATTGATAACACTGTGTGACAGACTCATTGATAATTCATAAACACTCATCGTGGAGGCCAAATGAACACCCTATCATCACTAAGCCATGTCACATATGATTATCTTATCCCAGGATGCCAAGGGACTTTCTGTGCTAACTCTACGAAAGTGAATGTGTTAAAGAAGAAGCAAATGTTTGAAAAATACTTAGCTGTTTACATTATGGAGCAGCTCTGGTATCTGCGTAGATAGGTGATGATACTTAACTTGGCATCACTGTGTGTGGGGGTTACTTGAGATTAGTCTGGTCAAAAGATTTTCATCTCATATCCACTTACCTTGCTGTCATTTTAAACGATTTTGTCTAAAATATTCATAACCTGCTAACAGTAATACGACAGTGTTGTGACTTTACCCGCCATCTTCATGCAGTACAGCGTGTTTATACATCTCCCCTCGTCCCTCCTCACCAAGTTATTTCTGTGTTGAGGTAGTATCGCATTGCCGACTACACCCTCTCCCAACATACTGCACGCACAAGCTTGGTCAGAAATCCCTCTTCGTCTATAACTTTATCTTGATTGTTTGGCTCCCGAACAAAACCAGAATTGTCTATTCAATTTGAATATTAATTTTCAAATACTCTTTACAGTTTGAATAGAAAACCTATAATAAAAGAAAGACACTTTGTTATATTCTTTGTTATATTGGGGGGGTGTGACAATTTGATTTCATTCAGAGGAATAAAACATGTTTAATGCATTAAGTAATCTAAATATATTGCATGCATAATATTGACTGCTAGCTTGATGTGTACAATATCATCTCGATATCCAATAAATATCAAAGAACTAAATTGGCATGATTATGAGCACAGTCATGTCATGAATGGGCTTTTACTTCTAAAATTGATCACACAGAATTTAGGAATTTTAGAGATACCAGTAAAGGCAGCAGGAATATTCAGGTGCTGTGTAATAATATAGGGCCTTCAGGTTGGTGTCGCCAGGGATCTGTTGTGTACTTAATTACCTGCTGATATGTGTTCATTTTGGTTTGGAAACTGAACTCCAGAATCCAGAACATATATTGGCACTAAACTTCATAATTACAAAGATAGCATCTGGCTCATTTTTTATGCACGACGCATTTTACAAAGGGAAGGTTATACCTTGGAGTAATTATTACTCCAAGGTTATACACACAGGAATTAAGAATTATGAGAAAATAAGCCCTTCAAAACATAATGTATGGCTCAACACCCCTCCGTGGTGGTTATGGTGAATAGTGTCAATGTATGTCAATTTACGTATTTTACAAGTGAGGAGTTACTTGAAGATTTGTAACCAGGGAAGGAGGTTGGCCAGGCAAGTATAACAAGAAGATATACTATACATCTAATACAATGCCACACATGCTACAGGTTGCCAGGCATCGTGACCCCGCACCATTTCACACTAACTGAAAGATGAATGAACCTTGAGAACTGAAACAGATAATAATTTTAACATAATCTACGTAATTTCACATTCTTGATTTTAAGTAAAAGTGTGTGGCCACAGACACAGTCTAATTTGATTACAGCTGTGTGATACTCTGTGGTAATTGTTTTATGTGATGAATCTTACTTGATTATTCATCTTGAAATTCTAGATATTCTTAAAGAAGCTGGACTATTGAATCTATGATAATGCCGTAAATTGTTAAAACGTTTAAATTCTGCAGATAAAAGATTGACATGAGTTTCCACAGATCAGTAATACATATATAAGCAAGAATATGGCCTCCTTGTCATCATATAACCCCACCTCGTGCTGTGTTTGTGTTTACTTGTGATGTAATATGGTAGGGAATCATAATTCAGCACAGTGATTGGCATTAATAAGTAATGAGCAAAACTCATTATGTCTTGCACATATTCCTCACATCGATTTAAACGCACTTCCATAATAGCAGCTGTTACCTCTCACATTTGTTTGGAAATGTGCATTAAGGAAAGTTTCCTGATACGGGTTTTGTTACATTCAATATATAGTTTATATCGCTATCAAACAAGACATGGTTTACCGGACGTGTAAGGTAGGAGTTGATGTGCTTTTATTAACTGTAATTCTTCATCCAATGCAAAACCAAACGATTTTGTAAAACAAATATTTTGTATTGAGATGTTTAAAGGTAGAGAGTGAGTTTGTCATCAAGATGATATCAAGATAGAAAGCCGCACGAATTTTATACAGGCTAGAAATCTTTCCGCCATAATAAATGGAATAATGTTTCACTATAACATTTAACAATCCTAAAAATGAGCAACAACTAATGACTTGTTTTTATATTAAGATTGATTGAAATGTGACCCTAATCTCGAAAGAAATCAATATGTTTTGTATGGTCCGTTTTATATTCCTCACTGAGATATATTATAGCTGTTTCCTTATTTTGTAGACACATTTTATTACTTTAATTTAAAATACCTGAAAATATTTTTAATAGATTAACACATTTAAAGGTTAAGAGATTTGGTCGAAATATAAGAATTAAACTACAATGATTCACACTGAGATTGTCAAAAAGCACAATGTACATGTATTACTAAAACCCACAAAATAATCCAATAACACCAAACTTTGGATGATGCATTGCAATAAATCGACAATCCTTCATTGAATAGTGTAGGACTGCTGGCAGGCGATTTATATATCGTGATACAGTAACATTTATCCTAATAAGGTCATAAAAATAAACAAATAGCTCTTGGTTTGTGAAAGACCAAACTTGTTTCTTGTTTTATATTAATGATAGCTGTCATTTTGACATTAACCTTTATTCACATTTTACTAAAATAAATGCTAAAATATTCAAGGCACGATTTCGTTTCAAGAACATTTCACTACTATAGATCTAATGTTATAGAAAGGTCATATCAGGTATTGATTTTATTTCCCACAAAGTATTAATGAGGTTCTATCAGGAACATTTCTCATCGCAATTTATGCTCCACAAAAAGGCAAAGGGCTGCAGTCAATAAACATTGTGAGTGTACCGATAAGGTTAATTTATTGAATTCAAAGAAATTAACATATCACAGAAATTAACATAATCCATAGCAAATATTCAAGTGCAAGCTTATTGAGATCAGTTTCTCTCTGGTGGTCCAAATGTGATAGGTTTCATGGCTGTGTTGGCGTTGAATATATGATACGATTTCTCATATGAGATGAGGCCCGTGCCTGAAGGGTTAACTGATTGTAATCGGGTGGTTCGTCATGTCAAGGACCTACATGACAATTCAGCGGGGCAGCACTATATCTGCTACACGTAGGTCTCATCATGAAATGACTGGAGTGATTTTAAAAGTAACGTAAAACCCAAAGCCAAAAACAAAACAACAACACCAAAACAAATCAAAAACAACAAACAAAGAAAAATAAAATAAAATAAATAAATAAATAAATAAATAGATAAATAAATAAATAAATAAATAAATAAATAAATAAATAAATAAATAAATAAATAAATAAATAAATAAATAAATAAATAAATAAATAAATAAATAAATAAATAAATAAATAAATAAATAAATAAATAAATAAATAAATAAATAAATAAATAAATAAATAAATAAATAAATAAATAAATAAATAAATAAATAGATAAATAAATAAATAAAAGTGGTCTGATTCAATAGGGGTAGTATTTCTTCTTTCATTCGATAAAAGTGTGAACCTTTCGAAATGTATCGTTGTTACAAACAAGGTTTACCTTTATTGAAAATAAAAAAATAGTACTTATCAAATTTTAGATTAAAAACCCATATGAAAGCACAAATAGGACATAATTGTATATGAAGTATATAATAGTGTTCCGTGCGCATGTCCGTGCGCATGTCATATTGTAGTGCTGATGCATTATGGGTTGTCTCCTGTATCTGTATAGATGCACACTGTCCACCAGAGGCACACGCAAACTATTACCTCTGGCCAACCCAGATTAGTATTCATCCGGTCCTACTTTTACTGGCCATGTGCTCAAGAACTGTCATTGTGTTGTAAATGTGATTGGCATGTTAACATCTCTTAATATCAAATATGAAGTTGCCTTGAGATGCATTAGAGTTCATTTCTTAACATTTGAACATTTTGTGTTGGTTAGTTTAACCAAAAGTACAATAGATTAAAAGAATTCAAATTATAAACAAAGCGGCCATCTTTGTTGTGGTTCCGCCTTATCACATCCCTAGAAAATGGCTCCTCCGATTGAGAAAGTAGTTCCAAGTTTTATTTCACTTAATAGTTGTTTCTATATGCACAAACTTTTGTATTTAGGGTGAAATATATCATATTTTACCAATCTGAGTACAATCTAAGAAATAAAAATAAGTAAGATGGACAGTTGCATGAAAATTGGTGGATGTGCTGAACGAGCACAAAAAGGCACCTTGTACAGAGGTGATAGGTTCACCAAGTCGCCCTCTGGTGGAGTTTGGTATAGATGTAGAACGCCTGTAATTTAATCTCAATATTTCTATTTCTCAGATTCCAGTCGGCAAAACAACAGAAGTTGAGCGTAATTTCACTCACTCTCGGATAATGTATAAAAAATTATTATTTTATTATTTTAAGATTTGATTCAGGTTATGGCTTCACTCAGAATAATCCATTCGAATAAAATCTTTTTTAAACAGAAATAAAATTTAAATTTATATCCGTAACAAGAATCAATACACACACCTCAGGAACGACAGGTCTCTAGTATGATGGCATATGTTGTTGATAAATATGAGTCAAAGGTGCCAGTAACTATATAACACATAGAGAGAGGATCAACCTGTAAGTAAAACAAATGAAAAATGTATGTAGTTTTAAGAATGATAAACTAATATGTTTTATAATGCATGATATTTGCACGCTACAATGGCTTATGGATTGCCTATATAAATACCAGATAGATTTTGGGAAAGAGAAAAACATTCAAATATATATTAAGCACACTGGAGGCAAATTATTACAAAATATTACAATTAACATGGTCTGTATGGATTAAGCATGGACGAGGTTATTGTTAAGATATCAAAAGATGGCATGTAAATTTGTCTTGAAATATCACCATAACTGAGAAGAAAAACATGTAATTATCGGGATGTGTTTGTATTTCAACACACTTTAAGCTATACCAGGTCAATGCATGATGAGCCTGACACTACATGTCCTACTATTTGTTATTAATAACAGTGACTGAGGATCGTTCTTTGTATCATCCTACGGCCTGAGAAGACAAACTACGGCCTGGTTGGAGTCATCCCACAGCCTGAGAAGACAAACCACGGCCTGGTTGGAGGGAGAATCGTACATGCAGATGTCCATCGTCCTCGATCGTCCAGTGATTCTACTCTGACAAACACCGTCAGTACGTCATAAGATGGAGAGAATCATATTTTATTGTAAGTCATAAGATGGAGAGAATCATATTTTATTGTAAGTCATAAGATGGAGAGAATTATATTTTATAGTAAGTCATAAGATGGAGAGAATCATATTTTATTGTAAGTCATAAGATGGAAAGAATCATATCACTGTATGACTTGCCGTAAAATATGATTCTCCCCATCTTATGACTTACTATAAAATGGAGTGACTATCTGACATAAAGTGATAAGATAGAGTGACTTATATCTGACATATAGATGATGGAGTGACTCATATCTGACATATAGATGATGGAGTGACTCATATCTGACATATAGATGATGGAGTGACTCATATCTGACATATAGATGATGGAGTGACTCATATCTGACATATAGATGATGGAGTGACTCATATCTGACATATAGATGATGGAGTGACTTATATCTGACATATAGATGATGGAGTGACTCATATCTGACATATAGATGATGGAGTGACTTATATCTGACATATAGATGATGGAGTGACTCATATCTGACATATAGATGATGGAGTGACTCATATCTGACATATAGATGATGGAGTGACTCATATCTGACATATAGATGATGGAGTGACTCATATCTGACATATAGATGATGGAGTGACTCATATCTGACATATAGATGATGGAGTGACTCATATCTGACATATAGATGATGGAGTGACTCATATCTGACATATAGATGATGGAGGGACTTATATCTGACATATAGATGATGTAGTGACTCATATCTGACATATAGATGATGGAGTGACTCATATCTGACATATAGATGATGGAGTGACTCATATCTGACATATAGATGATGGAGTGACTCATATCTGACATATAGATGATGGAGTGACTCATATCTGACATATAGATGATGGAGTGACTCATATCTGACATATAGATGATGGAGTGACTCATATCTGACATATAGATGATGGAGTGACTTAAGGCAACGCAATATATAAACTTTTCATTTGAGAAGTAAAGCTCATATGATTACTAGATGTTTCTGTTTTGTACTACCTTTCATTGATATATTTAATGAATGGCATTCCGAACTTAAGCCAACGATTGCTTGCAGATAATTAGTGGGTTAATGAGAGATTACCAGACCATTTTACAACTGGGCCCCAATATTACGCTACTCACGAGGAGTGGGACCCCAGAGTGCTGAGGTGAATGCCAGGTAATAAAACCCTTGATGATAAGGTCAATATCAGAACTTTAGATATTGCTATCTTCTTATGCTTGTTATATGGGAACCTTACCATCCTTAGATGCATTATGTTTATATTTTTGTAAGCTGGATCCAGACCTGAATTTATCAATTTGTTATTAACTTTAAAATGGAATTATATTTCTAATCACAATTGTAGGGGCATGACAAAGTATTTAACATTTCTCGGCAACTCTTCTCAATATAGGATTATTTGCACACATTCCTCACATCGATCCAAACACACTCCCATAATAGCAGGTCTTTTGCCATTTTGTTTTTTACGTAATCATTTAAGGATGGTAACAAATATATCTATGTTATATGAACACCTAAGAGATAATAGTGGCAGCATTTTTGCAGGATTGTTTTAGATTAGAAGTTATTTTCAGTAATATTTTCTCCACATATTCACTTTCATGTCTGTCTTCACTTTTGAGTCGTAAATATGCTAACTGCACAGTATATGGCATCTTGAATAATTCATGAGGAACTTTAACTGTTTAAGTACATGTTTGACACATGCTATCTCTATGAAATAGAGCTTAACGAGACAATCACAATTATAAAGCTAAATGCCTCCATAAGATTTGTCTTGTGTTATTGTTAACCATAACATTATGTTTCATGTTATATTTTGATGAAAGTATTTTCTATTAAATGTTTATGATAGAATGACACAAGATAAAAGGAAATCTGTTTTTAAATTAGTTAAAATCTTGAATCGCATGATAAAATGGAGTCATTTTGCTCCGATGTCCCAATGCCGGTTGAGGTTAACACACGGTGTGCATGGCCAGTACTGATCTCTGCAAGACACCACACTTCGTACCCAGATAGTGGTCTGTCACCTGTCATTAATTGCCAAGAGCTCTTATAGGACAAATTCAGTGCTTACTTATTCATCTCAATATATATTTCATCTGTGAAGCCCAGATTCAAAGTGTTATAACCAAAATTCCAATTGCGAAATTAACACGCCAAACTACATTCAAATTAGACACTATTTTGAAAACGAAGAACCTTTCCTAAAATATGTGTGAAAAAAGAATAAAGACATTTCCTAAATTATGTGTCAAAGAAGTGGAAGAACAAGTTAAATATGATATTTTATTTGGATACATTTTAGTCGGGGGAAAATGACGTGTCCTGTAAAGTGGAGAGTGTTATGTGCAGCACACATCATGGTAATAATCACCAGCGGCTTGCTGAGTCCCACAGCAACAATGATGGGTGAGTAACAGCGACTCAAATATCTAACTTATAACTGATGTGATAACTGGATAATGATGTGTACTATGTGTTATATTGATGATACCTTATACCAAGGACCCAGTGGAGTAATAGATGACTGATTGGCAGAGGGTGGCAGGTTACATTCAGGCTCAGTGAATGGCTGAGTTCAATTCAAGTGAAAACAAATGGCAACGTGATTTCCCGTGATTTATGCAATCCTTGGCTTATAGTACAACTTTATTCCTAGCGTGTGATTGTAGAACTGGATTTGCTACATTTTTGTCATAATATTACTCATTGTTAAATAATATGTTCAGCAATGCTTATAATGTGAAAGCTGTGTAATGATATGGATAATGACGATTATGAAAGTTCAGCTAACAATCAGTTTGGGATCTTATGAGGGCCATTGATATAGCAATAAGGGTTGCCCCTGTCTTATTCTACTTCGACATGAAGGCAAGTTGACATATGTGATGTTATATTATCATAAGTTGTCAACTCATATGTAACTAAGGTTTCAATAGGTGAAACGTTGTACTTTTGATATGAATATTAAGAATATAAATAATGAAACCTTGCTATCGTATAATTCAAAAGTAATGAGAATATTTGTTGAATATTTCAGCTCACAATGTTTCAACGTTCGATGCATTATTGCAAGACATTTGCTCATCGCTCTCCCCACAGCAGCCCATTATGATTGCCAAACTACACACAGTCTTAGACCTAGATCAGGCCAGCCTTAGTAAAGGTATGTCTTATATAGATAATGTGATGCAAAAGTGAGGAAAAGAAAAATAATTCACACTGTTACAGGTCCAGTAAAATAAACACCTTGTTACTGTGTTTAATCGTACCGGAGGCCATTTTCGTATTGGGTCAATTGACAACTCAATATTCCCATTTTGCTTTTTGGTTTACATTTAAATACACTGTAAACAATTGTAACAGTAAATTTACTTGTAATGTACCTTACAAGTTGCTGACAGCACAGTTGTCCTAAGGATCTTTCCTCTGGACAAACAGCAACTTTTACTTTAAAATATTACAGGTAGTAATTCGCTTTTTAAATAGCGTTGTTTAACGATAACGTAGGGCCCTTAATTCAAAATATGTTTGGCATTTTCATGAGAGATCTTTTCCAAGACCTATACAAAAAAAAGGTGAACGTTCGAAATTATATTACTGGCAGGGTGTATTATATCAATATTGTTTGGATAGATCTAAAAAATGGCTTATTTAAAAAGATTGTTTAATGTTATAAACCTATAGGTTATTAACACGGTGGAGTGTAATCTGCTTTGTTTCAGTGTGTCCATTTGTTCAAGTAGAGCTCTCCACATTCCAGTCCCCGCTTGGCCCTTCTTTCTTGTCATCGGTGTCTCATAACGATGTCAAGATATCCAGCTGTTCCTTCCCGGGCTGGGAGATATTCTGTCAGGTGGACCACAACACTGCCTACAGACCAAGCACCGCCAAACTGGCTGCTCAGATTACCAAAACACTGGCCCTCCTCATCCGGGACCTCATGTGGCAGGAATTAATACTCATCAATGATTATCTTGACGGTTAGTTTGATTTTTTTATTCCAATTCTTTCCGTCTATCCGTCATCAGAGACCAAAAATGTGTCTCATATGTAGAAAAAAAATGCATCCACAGTCAAAATGCCCTCATTTAAAACTGGATTTGCATGATCGTATAATAGAGGCTGGAGACATTATTATCATATAGATACAAGTCTCAAGGACGGTTCTGAAAATAGACATACTTGTTAGGCAACGATGTTTTAGTGCTTTACAGCTTGGATACCACTATCACAAATTTTGCCACCAATCCAATACCTGTAAATGCATCTGTGACTCGACCCTATTCATCTTTTCATCATTCTATTTTAGCCAAGTCAGAGAGTCCCTTTGCAGACTTGGAGATTCCTTTCAAGAGGCCTACACTCGTTAATGAGAGGCCTGTTTACGCCGACACTCTGACTGCAGACATACATGACATTCTTGATGAATATAGCTATGACGCAACAAAACAGCAGCATTTCCTGGTTATCTGCTCCTTGACCTGCATAAAGCAGGTCCTTTATGAGGCAAACCTACACGAGAATCTGCCTGCAACCAATGAGCAAGGATTTTTCACATATAAAGACAGGTGGATTCTTGTGGTATTGGATGCTAGTGAACTTTCTGCTATTGAGCCATTCCTTGCGAACATTACACATGTCACAGTTGTCGGTCCATCAACTGGAACACTTGGCCAGATCCCTGTCGTGAGTATCCCACCTTATCTTTCAGTATTATGCCTTTCTAAGCATAGGATGATGACATAATATCGTATCTATTTTAAAGACATCACCATACTTGGAACCAGCATAGGGGATTCTCATTTTCAACTATATTCTAATGATGTCCTTGTACTGAAATGAATGTGCCCTGATGATTTGTGGCTGATTCCTCCTTAGAATATAAAACTTCGTGGTATTTCCTTTGTAACTCCTGTGGCTTATAGTAAAATCGTTTGCCTGCCTTGAGTAATCTCAATGCAAAACTCACTTGCTTACATTTCAGCATGAACTACATGCCACTTACCAGGAAACACACTTAGTGTTGGGGGATGATACACAGGATTATGTTCTGTTTCCTTCCCATGTGTGCCATGGGTCAGCTTCACTTGAGGTAAACGCCTTATTGTCCATTCAGTTTTCAATCTATTTGACAACCTAAAGGTAATCTCACTTTTATAATAGATGTCAATGTTTGTGCATATATTATATAATAGAGAACACAGTGCCATATCGACCCTTTATTGAGAAACTGGACAATATTTTCAATGTGCTTTATATTTTCATTTGCATACCTTTCCTATCAGGGTCCATGTGACGTTGACGATGGAACCTCTCTGGACGTTGTAGTATATGGCGCCCTCTGGCGACCAGAAGGAAGAATATTATCAGATATTGGGTCTTACTCTGGAGATGCACTTACGATGTTTGATGACATATTTCCCTGTGAAAAGTATGGTTTCAATGGAAGATTCTTCAAAATAACAACCAATATGGTATTTATTAGTTAGAGGAGCTCAATCTTTAATCCATATGGTTTTTTGATAAGTTTTAAATGATAAGTTTCATCATGCTTCCCATACTGCCAACATTCTGTGTTAGGGATTTACTATTTCTTAAAGCTAACTGTACATGTTTTATATTTAGTATCAGACAGCCAAATATATTGATTATGCCGCCAGCACAATATCTGTTCCTGCACTCATGACCTATTCAACTTTTTACCATTATATTTTGCCATTTAATACGAATCATTTGTATTGACTAACCTTTCAGCAAAGGTTAAGTCGGATTATCAAAAAATACCATTGAAGCACAATCATATATGTATCATATATATGTCCTTTGGGTTTAGGATTTGAGGTCTTTCTTAAGTAGTATCATATATGACCTTTGGGTTTAGGATTTTAGGTCTTTCTTAAGTAGTATCATATATGACCTTTGGGTTTAGGATATTAGGTCTTTCTTAAGTAGTATCATATATGACCTTTGGGTTTAGGATATTAGGTCTTTCTTAAGTAGTTTCATATATATCCTCTTCCTCCTGGGATAATGTCCAATAAAACCCTGTGTTCTGCCGGAATGAATATTTCAATGGCTACTGTGTAGTGTACAGTCATGAGGCGGCACCATGTGTCATGTAGTATATACCAAATTATTTATAACTGGATATTATATCTAAATCATCACGATAGTGCAAGGAAGGTTTACTTGAAATTTTAAACGTATCATTTTCAGTGGGGTGCATTTGTTAGTCGACACGTGGATACCAACGGCAGTGTTCACTACCAAGGATCAGCCATCGATCTCCTGATAGCCTCAGCCTTCAAATTAAACTTTACGTACGTATGGCTTCTTTGATAAACTCTGCTGTTGAAAAAAGAACAGTGCTTAAGTTGTCAAATGCTGGTCATACATACCTATATTATTATATCCGTCCTCAGAGGGGTCCTTTGTAGTGAAGAAAACTCACAACATTGCAGTAGTTATTAATTTAAACTTGTATTAATCTAAACTTGTAGATTTACTATGCAGTCTGCCACACGTTAGCTGCTTTAATCTTAAATGAACTTTATCTTTATATATGAAACACATAAGACATAAATTGGCTACTCTAACAGGAATTGAAATATATAAAGGTTTTGAGACTTAAAAATATTATAGCAAATGTGGAAAAAAATGGAAGTTTATGTACTTGGAGTAATTATTAATTTTCATGCACAATCTATGGACAAGTAGTAGGTAATCAGAGGAATTGACGTTTTAAAATTATTGTGAGTTTTGCACAAGGTTGCCACATTTGCCAGATAAAAAGGATCCAAAGTGGAGCCACTCAGTCGTGTCACACTGTATATTCTGTACTTGCAGATACTCTTTATCAGAGCCTCCGGATGGTGCTTGGGGTGTAAAAACCGAGGAGGGTTGGACAGGAATGGTAAAAGAACTTTCTGAAAAGGTTAGGACAGAAAACATTTTTCACGCTTATAACCTTTCTAATTAAACACGTACAAAACTCATACAAAACTGTGGAGAGTTTATTTAAATAAAAAGAAAGAGATACCATTTTATCAAAAGGTACCTATTTGTTATTTGATAACAGATACAAATCATTAATAGAATAAATGTATGATATAATTTGTATGTATTGCTATTTTCAGACTGTTGACATGCAGGTTTCACCACTTGCAATCCATCCTCTGAGAGAGGAGTACATGGACTTTGTGCGAGCCTTCTATGTGGAATACTCAGCCTTCCTCTACAAACCTCCCAACACAGACACCAAGGGCATTGATATGTTCTTCAGTCCACTCACATGGCAGGTATGCTACCATACAGCACAATAACGCCATTACACATCTATAGTATGGGAAATACAACTTTAACACAAAAGTACATAACAGTAAAAAAAAATAAAATAAAACTTATGACATGAGGTGTTTTGACAATACGTATTATTTACGTATATTACATAAGAGAGACCCTACAACCAAGGAGAATTGAATATACCTCAGTGGTCTGATTGGTGTTTTGGTGTAAGTAATACACACATTAATCAAATATTTGTTTACCACTAGGTGTGGATTGGAATAATCATATCAGTTCCAGTTATGGGCATATGCATCTATGCTATCTCAAAGCTATCTCCTATGTATGAGACAAAATATGACAGTGAATTGCAACTTGGCCAAGTTAATAAAAGCCTGTGGTTTACATTTGGAGCCCTTATTAACCAAGGTAAGAATGTATCATACTGCATAATGATATATTGATATTGATGATATAATGATAATATTGATCTGGAATCTGGATTGCTGTGGGTCAATATGTTGTTGTATAATATTAATTGATCCAAAGTAGATTTGTTTTCATAAACATATTGTTATAGATATCAGCTTATATGACATCATTTTGGGTTTGATCGTATTTTAGAGAAGCTCTTTTTCCAATGAAAATGAAAATTCCTCTTTATCTGTAAATGTATTTCCTTTTTTCTAGCGTCTGTTGTCCTGAATCCGATACCACTTTCAGTCAGGAATGCTGTGGCTTTCTGGTGGCTTTCTAGCATGATTGCTGTTACTCTCTATAGGTAACTTAATGTGCCATCCGCAATATTTGTATAAAATAAATAGGCTGAATTAAAATATATCTTATTGTTTCAAATTTAAAACATTCGTCATTTTTCTATTGCAATTTCTACAAAATTCTAGAGTTAGCTTATAATCTTATTTTTAATACAAATATATGGTACCTAAATTGACCCATCTATTGCTGACTCTGACTCTTGGCTTTATTGGCAAGATACGGAAATACACCTTTGTATCAAATGACATTTTGCAGTGCAAGTTTGATGGCATCCTTGGCCGTCATCAAGACCTCTGCTCCATTCAAAACTCTACAAGAGTTGTCTTTGCAGAGTGAGTACAAATTTGGCACTCAAGGAGGTACTATTTGGCAACAACTCTTCATGGTTTGTACTACGATTTACATAAACCTTTTATTTGAAATCTAAAATATTAATTGTCAATCTCTTTTCCTCTAAAACATTGAGGCATTATTCTCAAAGTAGGCAGGTAGATATATGGTAGGTAGCTATCTATATATTTATTATCATATTTTTAAATAAATTGCACCTTGGTTGCCAGAGCCGAGTACATGTATATTGATTGAATAGATCTTCAATATATAGATCTTCAATAATAATAATAATAATGATGATGATGATGATGATGATGATGATGATGATGATGATGATGATGATGATGATGATGATGATGATGATGATGATGATGATGATGATGATGATGATGATGATGATGATGATGATAATAATAATAATAATAATAATAATAATAATAATAATAATAATAATAATAATAATAATAATAATAATAATAATAATAATAATAATAATAATAATAATAATAATAATAATAATAATAATAATAAAGCTCAGTCCCATAGTTCCTCCTGAACAGGAATGTTTTCAAGTTAGACTTGAAGACTGATACAGTAGGGCTCTTCCTAATATAATTAGGGATACCATTCCATAGTCTAGGGGCAAAAACAGAAAAGGCTCGATCCCCCACAGTTTTCATGTTCGTATTAGGAACAGTGAGGTCAAGGGAAGAGCTCGAACGTAGGGTTCTAGAGCGTGTCTTCAGGTCGAGAAGCTCAACAATGTAAGGTGGCGCCTTACCATTTAGGGCCTTCCAGACAATTAGTAGTAATTTAAAGTCGATTCTAGCTCGCACAGGCAGCCAGTGTAGTTCCATCAGTTTACTTGTTATATGATCAAATTTCCTTAGGCGACCCACTACTCTTGCTGCATAGTTCTGCAACTTCTGGGGTCTTCTGATGTCAACATCTGGGATGCCCGCTAATAGGGCATTTCCATAATCCAATGTAGATGTAACGAAGGCGTGGATGATTGTCTCAGCAGCCTTATCATCCAATGATTGCCTAATGGCAGAGATATTCCTATAAGGGCATTTATAAAAATATATATGCTCGCCTAAATCATTCTATATATCATTGTTGTGGATACCTAGGCATGAACCTGATTTGCGCAGTATTGTCCAACTATTCTCTATTTAAACCCTCATAAAACCAGGAAGGTCACAGGTATATGATTTGTTATGGATTTGAGGTATGCTTAAATGATATTTTGCCAAGATGTAAATATTTTCTTGTGATAACTGTAGAATTCTCCAGGGGTGATTTTCCAGCGAATGTGGAAAAGCATGGATGGATGGGACCAGTCTGGAATCGAAGTTTTATCTCAATCTTCTTCCGTGCATATGGACATGGTAAATCGTGGAGGATATGCCTACCTGACTGATGTTACAGTATCACAACTTGAGATTGCCAAGAACTGTGAACTCAAAATGATGGAAGAATTGTTCTATCCTATGCAGTATGCTATGGGAGTGCAAAATAATTCAGCCTACACCTCCATATTCTCTGAGGTGTAAGTTTCTAATTTGCAACTACCGTCTAATTTGCAACTAATGTCAATTATTCATAATTTACTTCTTGGCAAAAACCGAGTGGCAGCATATCAAAGTGGCACAGATATAATCATACACATATTTTAGACTAGATAACATTTAACTGATAGAGCATTCTAAGCTGAACTGATAGAGCATTTTAACCGGTATCTAAGATATCTTGTATAATTTTGATTTTCGTTCTCTTGTCACAAGGATTCAATACACTAAGATAATCACGATGTATTAAAACTATTCTTGATATTGGAATGATGTCTTCAATTTGTAGGGTGATGCGGTTGCAAGACACTGGTATAATGTCAAAATGGCAACGTGACCACACTCCTCCAGTTGAGGACTGCAACACCGGTGGTGTGCAAAGGACACTTGGAATGGGCGATCTTATGGGGGTGTTTGTATTATCAAGTATTGCCTTGGCAATTGCCTTTCTCATACTTATAATGGAATTTGTATTTTACAGGTTTGTTATCCCAAAAAATAAATCAAGTGAAATAGAATAAAAGTAGCCTGATATTGAAATGTTCATCTCCACGAAAAAAGTTTTTTAATTTCATGTTATATATTAAATGAGAAAATGAACCGTCATTATCATCTTTGATGCTTTAAGAATCGTGATGTATGTATTATATCAAATAAAGAAGATTGCATTAAATGGTATTATGTACAAACACCTGTGTATTTTTATTTCATTAAAACCATATATTTAAAATACCTCAATAAATGAAAAGAGATATCATGCATTGACATGTTGTTACCTCTCCAAACTATGTTGCTTTGTCTTAATAATGATTTTGATTCTGGATATTAAAAACCAAAAAGGATGCAAAATGTCATATAACTTGCTTTAACAGAAAATGAATGAACTAGAGGATGTGAAAAAATAACATAATAACCGAAATATGATATTTCAAGCTTTGATTCTTATTAAAACTAAATATACATAATACAAATGGATTTTCAGTTGAATTTCAGCAAAAATCTAAATTCAATGATCTCGGAGTAATATGTCTTAGCTATTCCGAATTAATACGCCGTTTTTTGGCCTCGTTCATTCATGTGCTGAAGCTCTTTGTTCTACAATCTTCTGTGACCTTGAACACAGTGTGTCTGTATGTGACTCATACTCTGGTCACACTCCTATCTCCTAAATGGCTAAAATTAAAGCACATTTCATGAATTGCTCTGTTTATCACACAGTTTTAATAACCACTAACACATCTTTCAATATTCCTTGTTATCCCCAATATTCCATATTATCAACCAATGTTCCATATCATCACTCAGACTTAATCTTCCATTATAATCACAAACTCCACCAGGGGTGAGCCTATCAATAGTTTGTGTGTGCCTCTGGTGGACAGTGTGATATAATCACTCATGTTATCAAAATATCCAAAATTCTATATTTCCTACTCATGAAACTGATAATTCACGTACATTTACCCTGTTTGGTGCATAGTTATATCTAGCTCTGAGATACTGTGGTTCTCTGAGACTCCCCTAATGCTATCTATCTGCCCTTGCAGTTATTCAAGGCTTTTTCATTTACCTATAAAATGACTTGCTTATAGAGTGATGATTAATTTGTGATCACCTGAATTAGATAAATGTCACATAACCCTCACTGTACAAGTCACCAGGGCAGCCACTTCATACCCTTTGTCCAACTGAAATCCTGTTGAGAAAAATAAAGCAAATATTACTTAATAACCACAACGCTACCTTGGTGTCAACGGATCAGTACATGTGACACAAGATGTGAATATTATCTTTGGGAAGAGTAATACCTGCTTTATTTTCTTACACAGGATTTCAGTGTTTCTTGGTGTTTGGTAAAAGATGTTCCATTTACATAATATTGCTCATTTATCTTCTGGAACACAACTGTCGTCAACGACATACTATAAATTGAGGTTTCACAATCACAAAAGAACATTGTCATCATCTTACAGTCTGTAGTTTAAATCCTTTAAAATTTACAGAAGACACAATGAGACTAGAAGTTATTCATTACGGAAGACCTAACTATTTCTATTCTATCTTCAAATATGTACTTCATATTTCTATTGGGTTACCATTGAGAACAGTCAATATTTTAAAGACCCCTCTTTTTGCTACCCCATGATATTTACCTACTGACCTGACCTAATAATGAACTATCGACCCCGGGTTTGTGCCTGTGTTGGGGGGTTTAAATGATGATGGGAGTGACACACACCTTTAAAGTCTCAAACACATCGCATTTACTGCGAAGTACATATTGCCATGGCTTAATTGTGTCTAATAAGGCCAACAGAAAATCGAAAATATATTGATCTATATTTTGGTAAACACTATTACCGTCATCATCGTTTTATTTCACAAACACCTAACATAAAGCAGATTTAAGCCACATGTCATTGGTAAAGCATTTGCCAAGAGTAGATAAAAAATTGTGGCACTAAAATTAATCACAACGTAAATCTGTAATGATATAAACAATTTCCATTTTATCTGAATCTGACACGCTGATCCTCTCAGCACCTCTGTGAGTTCCCTCATAGCAACTGTCTGCATGCTACTTTCACTGAGCTAATTTGGACAGTAGTCTTTTTACATTAATTTACATTTTTTTATAATCTTCTATTGTCACTATTTGCCATAGTCAATGCTATTTTACAGAATCTCCTGAATACTTGCTCCTGAACATGCTGAATGTTTGAGACCTAAACATTTTGTATGGGTAAAATATGATACTTGAAATAATCTGCTAACCGGGCCAAATAGGAATTCCATATTCTGGCGAGGCATTTGGCAGTAACCATCCCACTGGGATCTTTTAAGCACCACGTGGGCCCAGATATGCGTGGGGGCATGAGTCAAGTCAGGCTCTGAATTAACAAGGAATCGTATGATTTATTACTGCTATAGGTTCATGATGTTGAACATTAAAATCATTAAGTTTGTCTATGAATTAAAAACAAATATCAGTGTCATTAAATTCCTTTCCAATTCTTCATGTTCGTGTATTGGTGTATGCATGTTTGATTTCCTTTTTATTAGACATTTATAGGGGAATGTTTATATCAACTTATATCAATAGATTTGGGACTATTCGTTAAAGCCCAATTACCCTACTCTGACTGCTTATAGATAACGAGAAACCCCGGAAAGGTCCAAAAAGAAACCAAATATTACAATAAGCGAAGTGTGCAGATAAAGAAACCTAACATGCGAAATTGGATTGATGGAGCATACGGTATACATCTTGAAAGCATTTAAATTTGGCATGCATGATACTGATATATTACTCGTGTCGAATATACAATGCCTTGGGTCGCATTTTTATTCCAAATTGTAAAATTGTAAATTTGATACTTGCTTGTCTGCTTTTATTTATAAAGTTTCCTTGGGGAGCTAACCAAGTGTACAAAAGGTTTTATATTGCAGTTTTAATGACAATTTCAAATCGGCATTTCAAATCTCAGTTATTCCATATTTCTGTGTTGACATCATTGTCAATTCTTGTGTGCAACTTACAATGGCAGATAAAAGGTGGGGGATTTCATATATTGAAACATAAGGCAGAGATGATTGCTTTATCTTACACAAATCACTAAGATCTTTTACTGTTATATGTTGTTGCAGTGTCCTTGTTTATTGGCAAATCAAGAGCAATATGGAAACTAATTTATGCATAATAGATATATGGCTCCTATATAGTTTCTCAGTCAATCAACGTCCCCATGTGGTCACAGGTATTTTGTTGGATGATTCCAATAATCAATGAGAGGGAGAGGGGATAGTTTGCAAACACATCGGAGTATTCCCTCACACTGGCACCTCCCCGCACATAGTAACGGTAAGATGAATATCATAGCATATAGATAAAGCCTAAGCTTTCCGCTAATATCATATCATATAGATAAAGCCTAAGCTTTCTGCGAAAATCATAGCATGTAGATAAAGCCTAAGCTTTCCGCTAATATCATAGCATATAGATAAAGCCTAAGCTTTCCGCTAATATCATATCATATAGATAAAGCCTAAGCTTTCCGCTAATATCATATCATATAGATAAAGCCTAAGCTTTCCGCTAATATCATATTATATAGATAAAGCCTAAGCTTTCCGCTAATATCATATCATATAGATAAAGCCTAAGCTTTCCGCTAATATCATCATTCAAATAACTCTTTATCTATGTCACATTTTCGTTTTCTACCCTTTACCTCGGGTAGATTTTGGAGGTTCCTGGTATCTACACCATCAAAGTATATTGAATATGTCAACATGATTGTAGTAGAACTCAATGTGCAGATATGTCACATTCCTTTGATTTTATATTTTTGAGTTAAGGTTATTGAATTTATATTTGCGAAACATGGAACTTGAGTCCGACTGCTGTGTTTTAACCTCACGCTCGGCTTCGCGCTTTCGTAATTTTCTTCATTGAGGTATCCGTACCTAAACATCACACAATAAAAACACAAGGCAATGGAATGTCTAAACTAATAATTTCTAAGATACTGCGTCGAGATCTAAAACATTCTGGACCCAATTTTTGAAGACCTCTGGCAGTGATACTGGGCCAGCATATATATCAAAGTTTTGCAGTAACCCTAGACCCACACATTTCTACTGAATATGAAGTAATTTTGGCAGTACTGTGGTCGGGACCCACAAATCAAACGGTTTGAAAGAGATATGAATACCTTAGTACTATTTTGGAGTAAATACTCCAAGGTACTATGAACTGTTTAATGAGCAGTTTTTAATCTTGTGTAAAACACTTATTAGGAAGCTTAACGTACATTTAAATTCTTCATTTATAGGTCAGCGCTACACTGCCCCGCTGAAAATTTCTTATTCCAATATTTGCAGAATGAAGCAATGACCAAGATGCCAAAATTTGGAAAATTCCACATGGAATGGATCTTGATAATTGCCATAGAAGTAGCCATGAAATATTGTGAAGCTGTAAATGGTAAGTGTATTATATCTATTTGAGTAACATATTGAACTTAGGATATTTCATTACAGATCTGAATGTTTACATCTGTAGACAATCAGGCAGGGATATAGCTGGCATACGTACAAAAGTGACATATATATATAAGTGGCAAAATAATATCATTGTCATGTATCTTTCAGCACAAAATATATCATCGATGAATATACTATTTCAAGACAAATGTTCTTCCCTTGATGTCCAGAAGTCAATAGCCACACTACACAAGGTGACAGATGCTACGGGCTCCTCTCTTAGCAAAGGTAAATAGAGGACAGCAAAAATATACATGATAAGTAGCGATATAAAGGTAAATACAGGCCAGCACAGGACAGCAAGACTATACATGATAAGTTGCAATATAAAGGTAAATACAGGCCAGCAAGACTATACATGATAAGTAGCGATATAAAGGTAAATACAGGCCAGCAAAACTATACATGATAAGTAGCAATATAAAGGTAGATACAGGCCAGCAAGACTATACATGATAAGTGGCAATATAAAGGTAAATACAGGCCAACAAGACTATACATGATAAGTAGCGATATAAAGGTAAATACAGGCCAGCAAGACTATGCATAATAAGTAGCAATATAAAGGTAAATACAGGCCAGCAAGACTATACATGATAAGTAGCAATATAAAGGTAAATACAGGCCAACAAGACTATACATGATAAGTGGCAATATAAAGGTAAATACAGGCCAGCAAGACTATACATGATAAGTAGCAATATAAAGGTAAATACAGGCCAGCAAGAGTATACATGATAAGTGGCAATATAAAGGTAAATACAGGCCAGCAAGACTATACATGATGAGTGGCAATATAAAGGTAAATACAGGCCAGCAAAACTATACATGATAAGTGGCAATATAAAGGTAAATACAGGCCAGCAAGACTATACATGATAAGTGGCAATATAAAGGTAAATACAGGCCAGCAAGACTATACATGATAAGTGGCAATATAAAGGTAAATACAGGCCAGCAAGACTATACATGATAAGTGGCAATATAAAGGTAAATACAGGCCAGCAAGACTATACATGATAAGTGGCAATATAAAGGTAAATACAGGCCAGCAAGACTATACATGATAAGTGGCAATATAAAGGTAAATACAGGCCAGCAAGACTATACATGATAAGTAGCAATATAAAGGTAAATACAGGCCAACAAGACTATACATGATAAGTGGCAATATAAAGGTAAATACAGGCCAGCAAGAGTATACATGATAAGTAACAATATAAAGGTAAATACAGGCCAGCAAGACTATACATGATAAGTAGCAATATAAAGGTAAATACAGGCCAACAAGACTATACATGATAAGTAGCAATATAAAGGTAAATACAGGCCAGCAAGAGTATACATGATAAGTGGCAATATAAAGGTAAATACAGGCCAGCAAGACTATACATGATAAGTGGCAATATAAAGGTAAATACAGGCCAACAAGACTATACATGATAAGTAGCGATATAAAGGTAAATACAGGCCAGCAAGACTATGCATAATAAGTAGCAATATAAAGGTAAATACAGGCCAGCAAGACTATGCATGATAAGTAGCGATATAAAGGTAAATACAGGCCAGCAAGACTATACATGATAAGTGGCAATATAAAGGTAAATACAGGCCAGCAAGACTATGCATGATAAGTGGCAATATAAAGGTAAATACAGGCCAGCAAGACTATACATGATAAGTAGCAATATAAAGGTAAATACAGGCCAGTAGGACTATACATGATAAGTGGCAATATAAAGGTAAATACAGGCCAGCAAGACTATGCATGATAAGTGGCAATATAAAGGTAAATACAGGCCAGCAAGACTATACATGATAAGTAGCAATATAAAGGTAAATACAGGCCAGTAGGACTATACATGATAAGTGGCAATATAAAGGTAAATACAGGCCAGCAAGACTATACATGATAAGTGGCAATATAAAGGTAAATACAGGCCAACAAGACTATACATGATAAGTAGCGATATAAAGGTAAATACAGGCCAGCAAGACTATGCATAATAAGTAGCAATATAAAGGTAAATACAGGCCAGCAAGACTATGCATGATAAGTAGCGATATAAAGGTAAATACAGGCCAGCAAGACTATACATGATAAGTGGCAATATAAAGGTAAATACAGGCCAGCAAGACTATGCATGATAAGTGGCAATATAAAGGTAAATACAGGCCAGCAAGACTATACATGATAAGTAGCAATATAAAGGTAAATACAGGCCAGTAGGACTATACATGATAAGTGGCAATATAAAGGTAAATACAGGCCAGCAAGACTATGCATGATAAGTGGCAATATAAAGGTAAATACAGGCCAGCAAGACTATACATGATAAGTAGCAATATAAAGGTAAATACAGGCCAGTAGGACTATACATGATAAGTGGCAATATAAAGGTAAATACAGGCCAGCAAGACTATACATGATAAGTGGCAATATAAAGGTAAATACAGGCCAGCAAGACTATACATGATAAGTGGCAATATAAAGGTAAATACAGGCCAGCAAGACTATACATGATAAGTAGCAATATAAAGGTAAATACAGGCCAGTAGGACTATACATGATAAGTGGCAATATAAAGGTAAATACAGGCCAACAAGACTATACATGATAAGTAGCGATATAAAGGTAAATACAGGCCAGCAAGACTATGCATAATAAGTAGCAATATAAAGGTAAATACAGGCCAGCAAGACTATGCATGATAAGTAGCGATATAAAGGTAAATACAGGCCAGCAAGACTATACATGATAAGTGGCAATATAAAGGTAAATACAGGCCAGCAAGACTATGCATGATAAGTGGCAATATAAAGGTAAATACAGGCCAGCAAGACTATACATGATAAGTAGCAATATAAAGGTAAATACAGGCCAGTAGGACTATACATGATAAGTGGCAATATAAAGGTAAATACAGGCCAGCAAGACTATGCATGATAAGTGGCAATATAAAGGTAAATACAGGCCAGCAAGACTATACATGATAAGTAGCAATATAAAGGTAAATACAGGCCAGTAGGACTATACATGATAAGTGGCAATATAAAGGTAAATACAGGCCAGCAAGACTATACATGATAAGTGGCAATATAAAGGTAAATACAGGCCAGCAAGACTATACATGATAAGTGGCAATATAAAGGTAAATACAGGCCAGTAGGACTATACATGATAAGTAGCAATATAAAGGTAAATACAGGCCAACAAGACTATACATGATAAGTGGCAATATAAAGGTAAATACAGGCCAACAAGACTATACATGATGAGTGGCAATATAAAGGTAAATACAGGCCAGCAAGAGTATACATGATAAGTGGCAATATAAAGGTAAATACAGGCCAACAAGACTATACATGATGAGTAGCAATATAAAGGTAAATACAGGCCAACAAGACTATACATGATAAGTGGCAATATAAAGGTAAATACAGGCCAACAAGACTATACATGATGAGTAGCAATATAAAGGTAAATACAGGCCAGCAAGACTATACATGATAAGTGGCGATATAAAGGTAAATACAGGCCAGCAAGACTATACATGATGAGTGGCAATATAAAGGTAAATACAGGCCAGCAAGACTATACATGATAAGTAACAATATAAAGGTAAATACAGGCCAGCAAGACTATACATGATAAGTAACAATATAAAGGTAAATACAGGCCAGCAAGACTATACATGATAAGTGGCAATATAAAGGTAAATACAGGCCAACAAGACTATACATGATAAGTAGCGATATAAAGGTAAATACAGGCCAGCAAGACTATGCATAATAAGTAGCAATATAAAGGTAAATACAGGCCAGCAAGACTATACATGATAAGTAGCAATATAAAGGTAAATACAGGCCAACAAGACTATACATGATAAGTGGCAATATAAAGGTAAATACAGGCCAGCAAGACTATACATGATAAGTGGCAATATAAAGGTAAATACAGGCCAGCAGGACTATACATGATAAGTGGCAATATAAAGGTAAATACAGGCCAGCAAGACTATACATGATAAGTGGCAATATAAAGGTAAATACAGGCCAGTAGGACTATACATGATAAGTGGCAATATAAAGGTAAATACAGGCCAGCAAGACTATACATGATAAGTAGCAATATAAAGGTAAATACAGGCCAGCAAGAGTATACATGATAAGTGGCAATATAAAGGTAAATACAGGCCAGCAAGACTATACATGATAAGTAGCAATATAAAGGTAAATACAGGCCAGCACAGGACAGCAAGACTATACATGATAAGTTGCAATATAAAGGTAAATACAGGCCAGCAAGACTATACATGATAAGTGGCAATATAAAGGTAAATACAGGCCAGCAAGACTATACATGATGAGTGGCAATATAAAGGTAAATACAGGCCAGCAAAACTATACATGATAAGTGGCAATATAAAGGTAAATACAGGCCAGCAAGACTATACATGATAAGTGGCAATATAAAGGTAAATACAGGCCAGCAAGACTATACATGATAAGTGGCAATATAAAGGTAAATACAGGCCAGCAAGACTATACATGATAAGTGGCAATATAAAGGTAGATACAGGCCAGCAAGACTATACATGATAAGTAGCAATATAAAGGTAAATACAGGCCAGCAAGAGTATACATGATAAGTGGCAATATAAAGGTAAATACAGGCCAACAAGACTATACATGATAAGTAACAATATAAAGGTAAATACAGGCCAGCAAGACTATACATGATAAGTGGCAATATAAAGGTAAATACAGGCCAGCAAGACTATACATGATAAGTAGCAATATAAAGGTAAATACAGGCCAGCAAGACTATACATGATAAGTGGCAATATAAAGGTAAATACAGGCCAGCAAGACTATACATGATAAGTAGCAATATAAAGCTAAATACAGGCCAGCAAGACTATACATGATAAGTAGCAATATAAAGGTAAATACAGGCCAACAAGACTATACATGATACAGCCGACGACAACAGAGCTGCGGACGACAACAGAGCTGCGGTTCAGTTTATCAATTGATTACCGATGTTTATCACACCATTTGACTTTGTTTGCATATGCAAGTGTCAGAAAACAACTTGGTGTGAATATTTTCGAGAGTGAAGACGCACACAAAAGGCTTTGAAAATGCAACCGCAGCTCTGTTGTCGTCCGCAGCTCTGTTGTCGCCAGCTGTAAGTAGCGATATAAAGGTAAATACAGGCCAGCAAGACTATACATGATAAGTGGCAATATAAAGGTAAATACAGGCCAGTAGGACTATACATGATAAGTAGCAATATAGAGGTAAATACAGGCCAACAAGACTGTACATGATATGTAGCAATATAAAGGTAAATATAGGCCAGCAAGACTATACATGATAAGTGGCAATATAAAGGTAAATACAGGCCAGCAAGACTATACATGATAAGTGGCAATATAAAGGTAAATACAGGCCAGTAGGACTATACATGATAAGTAGCAATATAAAGGTAAATACAGGCCAGCAAGACTATACATGATAAGTGGCAATATAAAGGTAAATACAGGCCAGCAAGAGTATACATGATAAGTAGCGATATAAAGGTAAATACAGGCCAGCAAGACTATACATGATAAGTGGCAATATAAAGGTAAATACAGGCCAGTAGGACTATACATGATAAGTAGCAATATAAAGGTAAATACAGGCCAGCAAGACTATACATGATAAGTAGCGATATAAAGGTAAATACAGGCCAGCAAGACTATACATGATAAGTAGCGATATAAAGGTAAATACAGGCCAGCAAGACTATACATGATAAGTGGCAATATAAAGGTAAATACAGGCCAGTAGGACTATACATGATAAGTAGCAATATAAAGGTAAATACAGGCCAGCAAGACTGTACATGATAAGTAGCGATATAAAGGTAAATACAGGCCAGCAAGACTATACATGATAAGTAGCGATATAAAGGTAAATACAGGCCAGCAAGACTATACATGATAAGTGGCAATATAAAGGTAAATACAGGCCAGTAGGACTATACATGATAAGTAGCAATATAAAGGTAAATACAGGCCAGCAAGACTATACATGATAAGTAGCGATATAAAGGTAAATACAGGCCAGCAAGACTATACATGATAAGTAGCGATATAAAGGTAAATACAGGCCAGCAAGACTATACATGATAAGTAGCGATATAAAGGTAAATACAGGCCAGCAAGACTATACATGATAAGTGGCAATATAAAGGTAAATACAGGCCAGTAGGACTATACATGATAAGTAGCAATATAAAGGTAAATACAGGCCAGCAAGACTATACATGATAAGTAGCGATATAAAGGTAAATACAGGCCAGCAAGACTATACATGATAAGTAGCGATATAAAGGTAAATACAGGCCAGCAAGACTATACATGATAAGTGGCAATATAAAGGTAAATACAGGCCAGTAGGACTATACATGATAAGTAGCAATATAAAGGTAAATACAGGCCAGCAAGACTATACATGATAAGTGGCAATATAAAGGTAAATACAGGCCAGCAAGACTATACATGATAAGTGGCAATATAAAGGTAAATACAGGCCAGCAAGACTATACATGATAAGTAGCAATATAAAGGTAAATACAGGCCAGCAAGACTATACATGATAAGTGGCAATATAAAGGTAAATACAGGCCAGCAAGACTATACATGATAAGTAGCAATATAAAGGTAAATACAGGCCAGCAAGACTATACATGATAAGTAGCAATATAAAGGTAAATACAGGCCAGCAAGACTATACATGATAAGTAGCGATATAAAGGTAAATACAGGCCAGCAAGACTATACATGATAAGTAGCGATATAAAGGTAAATACAGGCCAGCAAGACTATACATGATAAGTGGCAATATAAAGGTAAATACAGGCCAGTAGGACTATACATGATAAGTAGCAATATAAAGGTAAATACAGGCCAGCAAGACTATACATGATAAGTAGCGATATAAAGGTAAATACAGGCCAGCAAGACTATACATGATAAGTAGCGATATAAAGGTAAATACAGGCCAGCAAGACTATACATGATAAGTGGCAATATAAAGGTAAATACAGGCCAGTAGGACTATACATGATAAGTAGCAATATAAAGGTAAATACAGGCCAGCAAGACTATACATGATAAGTGGCAATATAAAGGTAAATACAGGCCAGCAAGACTATACATGATAAGTGGCAATATAAAGGTAAATACAGGCCAGCAAGACTATACATGATAAGTAGCAATATAAAGGTAAATACAGGCCAGCAAGACTATACATGATAAGTGGCAATATAAAGGTAAATACAGGCCAGCAAGACTATACATGATGAGTGGCAATATAAAGGTAAATACAGGCCAGCAAGACTATACATGATAAGTAACAATATAAAGGTAAATACAGGCCAGCAAGATTATACATGATAAGTGGCAATATAAAGGTAAATACAGGCCAGCAAGACTATACATGATAAGTGGCAATATAAAGGTAAATACAGGCCAGCAAAACTATACATGATAAGTGGCGATATAAAGGTAAATACAGGCCAGCAAGACTATACATGATAAGTGGCAATATAAAGGTAAATACAGGCCAGTAGGACTATACATGATAAGTAGCAATATAAAGGTAAATACAGGCCAGCAAGACTATACATGATAAGTGGCAATATAAAGGTAAATACAGGCCAGCAAGACTATACATGATAAGTGGCAATATAAAGGTAAATACAGGCCAGTAGGACTATACATGATAAGTAGCAATATAAAGGTAAATACAGGCCAGCAAGACTATACATGATAAGTGGCAATATAAAGGTAAATACAGGCCAGCAAGACTATACATGATAAGTGGCAATATAAAGGTAAATACAGGCCAGCAAGACTATACATGATAAGTAGCAATATAAAGGTAAATACAGGCCAGCAAGACTATACATGATAAGTGGCAATATAAAGGTAAATACAGGCCAGCAAGACTATACATGATAAGTAGCAATATAAAGGTAAATACAGGCCAGCAAGACTATACATGATAAGTAGCAATATAAAGGTAAATACAGGCCAGCAAGACTATACATGATAAGTGGCAATATAAAGGTAAATACAGGCCAGTAGGACTATACATGATAAGTGGCAATATAAAGGTAAATACAGGCCAGCAAGACTATACATGATAAGTAACAATATAAAGGTAAATACAGGCCAGCAAGATTATACATGATAAGTGGCAATATAAAGGTAAATACAGGCCAGCAAGACTATACATGATAAGTGGCAATATAAAGGTAAATACAGGCCAGCAAAACTATACATGATAAGTGGCGATATAAAGGTAAATACAGGCCAGCAAGACTATACATGATAAGTGGCAATATAAAGGTAAATACAGGCCAGTAGGACTATACATGATAAGTAGCAATATAAAGGTAAATACAGGCCAGCAAGACTATACATGATAAGTGGCAATATAAAGGTAAATACAGGCCAGCAAGACTATACATGATAAGTGGCAATATAAAGGTAAATACAGGCCAGTAGGACTATACATGATAAGTAGCAATATAAAGGTAAATACAGGCCAGCAAGACTATACATGATAAGTGGCAATATAAAGGTAAATACAGGCCAGCAAGACTATACATGATAAGTAACAATATAAAGGTAAATACAGGCCAGCAAGATTATACATGATAAGTGGCAATATAAAGGTAAATACAGGCCAGCAAGACTATACATGATAAGTGGCAATATAAAGGTAAATACAGGCCAGCAAGACTATACATGATAAGTGGCGATATAAAGGTAAATACAGGCCAGCAAGACTATACATGATAAGTGGCAATATAAAGGTAAATACAGGCCAGTAGGACTATACATGATAAGTAGCAATATAAAGGTAAATACAGGCCAGCAAGACTATACATGATAAGTGGCGATATAAAGGTAAATACAGGCCAGCAAAACTATGCATGATAAGTGGCAATATAAAGGTAAATACAGGCCAGCAAGACTATACATGATAAGTGGCAATATAAAGGTAAATACAGGCCAGCAAGACTATACATGATAAGTGGCAATATAAAGGTAAATACAGGCCAGCAAGACTATACATGATAAGTGGCGATATAAAGGTAAATACAGGCCAGCAAGACTATACATGATAAGTGGCAATATAAAGGTAAATACAGGCCAGTAGGACTATACATGATAAGTAGCAATATAAAGGTAAATACAGGCCAGCAAGACTATACATGATAAGTGGCAATATAAAGGTAAATACAGGCCAGCAAGACTATACATGATAAGTGGCAATATAAAGGTAAATACAGGCCAACAAAACTATACATGATAAGTAGCGATATAAAGGTAAATACAGGCCAGCAAGACTATGCATGATAAGTAGCAATATAAAGGTAAATACAGGCCAGCACAGGACAGCAAGACTATACATGATAAGTTGCAATATAAAGGTAAATACAGGCCAGCAAGACTATACATGATAAGTGGCAATATAAAGGTAAATACAGGCCAGCAAGACTATACATGATAAGTAACAATATAAAGGTAAATACAGGCCAGCAAGACTATACATGATAAGTAGCAATATAAAGGTAAATACAGGCCAACAAGACTATACATGATAAGTAACAATATAAAGGTAAATACAGGCCAGCAAGACTATACATGATAAGTGGCAATATAAAGGTAAATACAGGCCAGCAAGACTATACATGATAAGTGGCAATATAAAGGTAAATACAGGCCAACAAGACTATACATGATAAGTGGCAATATAAAGGTAAATACAGGCCAGCAAGACTATACATGATAAGTGGCAATATAAAGGTAAATACAGGCCAGCAAGACTATACATGATAAGTAGCGATATAAAGGTAAATACAGGCCAGCAAGATTATACATGATAAGTAACAATATAAAGGTAAATACAGGCCAGCAAGACTATGCATGATAAGTGGCAATATAAAGGTAAATACAGGCCAGCAAGACTATACATGATAAGTAGCAATATAAAGGTAAATACAGGCCAACAAGACTATACATGATAAGTGGCAATATAAAGGTAAATACAGGCCAGCAAGACTATACATGATAAGTAACAATATAAAGGTAAATACAGGCCAGCAAGACTATACATGATGAGTGGCAATATAAAGGTAAATACAGGCCAGCAAGATTATACATGATAAGTAACAATATAAAGGTAAATACAGGCCAGCAAGACTATGCATGATAAGTGGCAATATAAAGGTAAATACAGGCCAACAAGACTATACATGATAAGTGGCAATATAAAGGTAAATACAGGCCAGCAAGACTATGCATGATAAGTGGCAATATAAGGTAATACAGGACAGCAAGACTATACATGATAAGTAGCAATATAAAGGTAAATACAGGCCAGTAGGACTATACATGATAAGTAGCAATATAAAGGTAAATACAGGCCAGCAAGACTATACATGATAAGTAGCAATATAAAGGTAAATACAGGCCAACAAGACTATACATGATAAGTAGCAATATAAAGGTAAATACAGGCCAGCAAGACTATACATGATGAGTGGCAATATAAAGGTAAATACAGGCCAGCAAGATTATACATGATAAGTAGCAATATAAAGGTAAATACAGGCCAGCAAGACTATACATGATAAGTAGCAATATAAAGGTAAATACAGGCCAACAAGACTATACATGATAAGTGGCAATATAAAGGTAAATACAGGCCAGCAAGACTATACATGATGAGTGGCAATATAAAGGTAAATACAGGCCAGCAAGATTATACATGATAAGTAGCAATATAAAGGTAAATACAGGCCAGCAAGATTATACATGATAAGTAACAATATAAAGGTAAATACAGGCCAGCAAGACTATACATGATAAGTAGCAATATAAAGGTAAATACAGGCCAACAAGACTATACATGATAAGTGGCAATATAAAGGTAAATACAGGCCAGCAAGACTATACATGATAAGTAGCAATATAAAGGTAAATACAGGCCAACAAGACTATACATGATAAGTGGCAATATAAAGGTAAATACAGGCCAGCAAGACTATACATGATAAGTAACAATATAAAGGTAAATACAGGCCAGCAAGACTATACATGATAAGTGGCAATATAAAGGTAAATACAGGCCAGCAAGACTATACATGATAAGTAACAATATAAAGGTAAATACAGGCCAGCAAGACTATACATGATAAGTGGCAATATAAAGGTAAATACAGGCCAGCAAGATTATACATGATAAGTAACAATATAAAGGTAAATACAGGCCAGCAAGACTATGCATGATAAGTGGCAATATAAAGGTAAATACAGGCCAGCAAGACTATACATGATAAGTAGCAATATAAAGGTAAATACAGGCCAGCAAGACTATACATGATAAGTGGCAATATAAAGGTAAATACAGGCCAGCAAGACTATACATGATGAGTGGCAATATAAAGGTAAATACAGGCCAGCAAGACTATACATGATAAGTGGCAATATAAAGGTAAATACAGGCCAGCAAGACTATACATGATGAGTGGCAATATAAAGGTAAATACAGGCCAGCAAGATTATACATGATAAGTAACAATATAAAGGTAAATACAGGCCAGCAAGACTATGCATGATAAGTGGCAATATAAAGGTAAATACAGGCCAGCAAGACTATACATGATAAGTAGCAATATAAAGGTAAATACAGGCCAACAAGACTATACATGATAAGTGGCAATATAAAGGTAAATACAGGCCAGCAAGACTATACATGATAAGTAACAATATAAAGGTAAATACAGGCCAGCAAGACTATACATGATAAGTGGCAATATAAAGGTAAATACAGGCCAGCAAGACTATACATGATAAGTAACAATATAAAGGTAAATACAGGCCAGCAAGACTATACATGATAAGTGGCAATATAAAGGTAAATACAGGCCAGCAAGATTATACATGATAAGTAACAATATAAAGGTAAATACAGGCCAGCAAGACTATGCATGATAAGTGGCAATATAAAGGTAAATACAGGCCAACAAGACTATACATGATAAGTGGCAATATAAAGGTAAATACAGGCCAACAAGACTATACATGATAAGTAACAATATAAAGGTAAATACAGGCCAACAAGACTATACATGATAAGTGGCAATATAAAGGTAAATACAGGCCAGCAAGACTATACATGATGAGTGGCAATATAAAGGTAAATACAGGCCAGCAAGACTATACATGATAAGTGGCAATATAAAGGTAAATACAGGCCAGCAAGACTATACATGATGAGTGGCAATATAAAGGTAAATACAGGCCAGCAAGACTATACATGATAAGTAGCAATATAAAGGTAAATACAGGCCAACAAGACTATACATGATAAGTGGCAATATAAAGGTAAATACAGGCCAGCAAGAGTATACATGATAAGTAACAATATAAAGGTAAATACAGGCCAACAAGACTATACATGATAAGTAGCAATATAAAGGTAAATACAGGCCAGCAAGACTATACATGATAAGTAGCAATATAAAGGTAAATACAGGCCAGCAAGACTATACATGATATGTAGCAATATAAAGGTAAATACAGGCCAGCAAGACTATACATGATAAGTGGCAATATAAAGGTAAATACAGGCCAGCAAGACTATACATGATGAGTGGCAATATAAAGGTAAATACAGGCCAGCAAGACTATACATGATAAGTAGCAATATAAAGGTAAATACAGGCCAACAAGACTATACATGATAAGTGGCAATATAAAGGTAAATACAGGCCAGCAAGACTATACATGATAAGTGGCAATATAAAGGTAAATACAGGCCAACAAGACTATACATGATAAGTGGCAATATAAAGGTAAATACAGGCCAGCAAGACTATACATGATGAGTGGCAATATAAAGGTAAATACAGGCCAGCAAGATTATACATGATAAGTAACAATATAAAGGTAAATACAGGCCAGCAAGACTATACATGATAAGTGGCAATATAAAGGTAAATACAGGCCAGCAAGACTATACATGATGAGTGGCAATATAAAGGTAAATACAGGCCAGCAAGACTATACATGATAAGTGGCAATATAAAGGTAAATACAGGCCAACAAGATTATACATGATAAGTAACAATATAAAGGTAAATACAGGCCAGCAAGACTATACATGATAAGTGGCAATATAAAGGTAAATACAGGCCAGCAAGACTATACATGATAAGTGGCAATATAAAGGTAAATACAGGCCAGCAAGACTATACATGATAAGTAACAATATAAAGGTAAATACAGGCCAGCAAGACTATACATGATGAGTGGCAATATAAAGGTAAATACAGGCCAGCAAGACTATACATGATAAGTGGCAATATAAAGGTAAATACAGGCCAGCAAGACTATACATGATAAGTAACAATATAAAGGTAAATACAGGCCAGCAAGACTATACATGATGAGTGGCAATATAAAGGTAAATACAGGCCAGCAAGATTATACATGATAAGTAACAATATAAAGGTAAATACAGGCCAGCAAGACTATACATGATAAGTGGCAATATAAAGGTAAATACAGGCCAACAAGACTATACATGATAAGTGGCAATATAAAGGTAAATACAGGCCAGCAAGACTATACATGATGAGTGGCAATATAAAGGTAAATACAGGCCAGCAAGATTATACATGATAAGTAACAATATAAAGGTAAATACAGGCCAACAAGACTATACATGATAAGTGGCAATATAAAGGTAAATACAGGCCAACAAGACTATACATGATGAGTGGCAATATAAAGGTAAATACAGGCCAGCAAGAGTATACATGATAAGTGGCAATATAAAGGTAAATACAGGCCAACAAGACTGTACATGATAAGTAGCAATATAAAGGTAAATACAGGCCAACAAGACTATACATGATAAGTGGCAATATAAAGGTAAATACAGGCCAACAAGACTATACATGATAAGTGGCAATATAAAGGTAAATACAGGCCAGCAAGACTATACATGATAAGTGGCAATATAAAGGTAGATACAGGCCAGCAAGACTATACATGATAAGTAACAATATAAAGGTAAATACAGGCCAGCAAGACTATACATGATAAGTAACAATATAAAGGTAAATACAGGCCAGCAAGACTATACATGATAAGTGGCAATATAAAGGTAAATACAGGCCAGCAAGACTATACATGATAAGTAACAATATAAAGGTAAATACAGGCCAGCAAGACTATACATGATAAGTGGCAATATAAAGGTAAATACAGGCCAGCAAGACTATACATGATAAGTAGCAATATAAAGGTAAATACAGGCCAGCAAGAGTATACATGATAAGTGGCAATATAAAGGTAAATACAGGCCAACAAGACTGTACATGATAAGTAGCAATATAAAGGTAAATACAGGCCAACAAGACTATACATGATAAGTGGCAATATAAAGGTAAATACAGGCCAACAAGACTATACATGATAAGTGGCAATATAAAGGTAAATACAGGCCAACAAGACTATACATGATGAGTGGCAATATAAAGGTAAATACAGGCCAGCAAGAGTATACATGATAAGTGGCAATATAAAGGTAAATACAGGCCAGCAAGACTATACATGATAAGTGGCAATATAAAGGTAAATACAGGCCAGCAAGACTATACATGATAAGTGGCAATATAAAGGTAAATACAGGCCAACAAGACTATACATGATAAGTGGCAATATAAAGGTAAATATAGGCCAGCAAGACTATACATGATAAGTAGCAATATAAAGGTAAATACAGGCCAGCAGGACTATACATGATAAGTGGCAATATAAAGGTAAATACAGGCCAGCAAGACTATACATGATAAGTAGCAATATAAAGGTAAATACAGGCCAGCAAGACTATACATGATAAGTGGCAATATAAAGGTAAATACAGGCCAGCAAGACTATACATGATAAGTGGCAATATAAAGGTAAATACAGGCCAGCAGGACTATACATGATAAGTGGCAATATAAAGGTAAATACAGGCCAGCAAGACTATACATGATAAGTAGCAATATAAAGGTAAATACAGGCCAGCAAGACTATACATGATAAGTGGCAATATAAAGGTAAATACAGGCCAGCAAGACTATACATGATAAGTGGCAATATAAAGGTAAATACAGGCCAGCAAAACTATACATGATAAGTGGCGATATAAAGGTAAATACAGGCCAGTAGGACTATACATGATAAGTGGCAATATAAAGGTAAATACAGGCCAGCAAGACTATACATGATAAGTAGCAATATAAAGGTAAATACAGGCCAGCAAGACTATACATGATAAGTGGCAATATAAAGGTAAATACAGGCCAACAAGACTATACATGATACAGCCGACGACAACAGAGCTGCGGACGACAACAGAGCTGCGGTTCAGTTTATCAATTGATTACCGATGTTTATCACACCATTTGACTTTGTTTGCATATGCAAGTGTCAGAAAACAACTTGGTGTGAATATTTTCGAGAGTGAAGACGCACACAAAAGGCTTTGAAAATGCAACCGCAGCTCTGTTGTCGTCCGCAGCTCTGTTGTCGCCAGCTGTAAGTAGCGATATAAAGGTAAATACAGGCCAGCAAGACTATACATGATAAGTGGCAATATAAAGGTAAATACAGGCCAACAAGACTATACATGATAAGTAGCAATATAAAGCTAAATACAGGCCAGCAAGACTATACATGATAAGTGGCAATATAAAGGTAAATACAGGCCAGCAAAACTATACATGATAAGTGGCAATATAAAGGTAGATACAGGCCAGCAAGACTATACATGATAAGTAGCGATATAAAGGTAAATACAGGCCAGCAAGACTATACATGATAAGTGGCAATATAAAGGTAAATACAGGCCAGCAAGACTATACATGATAAGTAGCAATATAAAGGTAAATACAGGCCAGCAAGACTATACATGATAAGTAGCAATATAAAGGTAAATACAGGCCAGCACGACTATGCATGATAAGTGGCAATATAAAGGTAAATACAGGCCAGTAGGACTATACATGATAAGTAGCGATATAAAGGTAAATACAGGCCAGCACGACTATGCATGATAAGTGGCAATATAAAGGTAAATACAGGCCAGCAAGACTATACATGATAAGTAGCGATATAAAGGTAAATACAGGCCAGCAAGACTATACATGATAAGTAGCAATATAAAGGTAAATACAGGCCAGCAAAACTATACATGATAAGTGGCAATATAAAGGTAGATACAGGCCAGCAAGACTATACATGATAAGTAGCGATATAAAGGTAAATACAGGCCAGCAAGACTATACATGATAAGTAGCAATATAAAGGTAAATACAGGCCAGCAAGACTATACATGATAAGTAGCGATATAAAGGTAAATACAGGCCAGCAAGACTATACATGATAAGTAACAATATAAAGGTAAATACAGGCCAGCAAGACTATACATGATAAGTAGCAATATAAAGGTAAATACAGGCCAGCACGACTATGCATGATAAGTGGCAATATAAAGGTAAATACAGGCCAGCAAGACTATACATGATAAGTAGCGATATAAAGGTAAATACAGGCCAGCAAGACTATACATGATAAGTAGCAATATAAAGGTAAATACAGGCCAGCAAAACTATACATGATAAGTGGCAATATAAAGGTAGATACAGGCCAGCAAGACTATACATGATAAGTAGCGATATAAAGGTAAATACAGGCCAGCAAGACTATACATGATAAGTGGCAATATAAAGGTAAATACAGGCCAGCAAGACTATACATGATAAGTAGCAATATAAAGGTAAATACAGGCCAGCAAGACTATACATGATAAGTGGCAATATAAAGGTAAATACAGGCCAACAAGACTATACATGATAAGTGGCAATATAAAGGTAGATACAGGCCAGCAAGACTATACATGATAAGTAGCGATATAAAGGTAAATACAGGCCAGCAAGACTATACATGATAAGTAGCGATATAAAGGTAAATACAGGCCAGCAAGAGTATACATGATAAGTGGCAATATAAAGGTAAATACAGGCCAGCAAGACTATACATGATAAGTAGCAATATAAAGGTAAATACAGGCCAGCAGGACTATACATGATGAGTGGCAATATAAAGGTAAATACAGGCCAGCAAGACTATACATGATAAGTGGCAATATAAAGGTAAATACAGGCCAGCAAGACTATACATGATAAGTGGCAATATAAAGGTAAATACAGGCCAGCAAGACTATACATGATAAGTAGCAATATAAAGGTAAATACAGGCCAGCAAGACTATACATGATAAGTGGCAATATAAAGGTAAATACAGGCCAGCAAGACTATACATGATAAGTAACAATATAAAGGTAAATACAGGCCAGCAAGACTATACATGATAAGTAGCAATATAAAGGTAAATACAGGCCAGCAGGACTATGCATGATATGTTGCAATATAAAGGTAAAATACAAGTGCCATTCCAAACTGAGGATTGAATTTTTATCCTTAAAATCTTTGTTTATCGATTTGTTATGAAGTTAATTTGGAGATAAGATGGTTGTGAATTTATAATCGATTTGAGATTGTGAAAATCGAGTACTCGGTTTGAAGCTTGCAATTGGGTCCAACTCGATTACATCGTCTTATAGTTGGAGCACTAGGGTTACTGATTAATTATTGAAAAATAGCGACTACAGAGTACACGTTTGAAATGAAAAGAAATGTTCCCTTATAGAAAATAGAGATTAAATAATTAACGTAAATAATATGGTGTTGCAGTATGTTCATTTATTGAGTCTGGCCAGCCAACCTTCCAGTCTCCTATTGGCCCACCATTCATCTCTGCTTTAAGTTATCAAGCAGGACAAACAGACCCACACTGTTCTCACAAGAGCTGGGACATTGTCTGTCAACAGAACCATAACACTGTCTACACACTGGCCACGTCGCAAGTAGCTGATCTTGTGGCCCACACTCTGGCTGTTCTGATAGATGATTTGATGTGGAAGGACATTATACTCCTCACTGATTATCTTGATGGTTTGTTTGAATTTCCTAATCTGTTTGGAACCCCTGTTGAGACTCAATATACAGATAACCTGTTCAAGATTATCAAAATAATACTAGACGATACTTTTAAAAGATATGTAGATAGGTAATCTAAAAATAATGTGTTAAATGTATTGACATATTTACAATATTATATCAATAGCAAAATATTGAGTTATCAGTTTTTGCTAATGTTGACATGCTGAATGTAGATTTTCTTTCATGGTTATATAATAATGAACATAATCTTTATTTTAGCCAAGTCAGAGAGTCCCTTTGGAGACTTGGAGATTCCTTTCAAGAGGCCTACGCTAGTTAATGAGAGATTTGTTTATACGGACACCCTGTCTGCAGATATTAATAACATTCTTGATGAATATAGCTTTGACACATCAAAACAGCGGCATTTTCTGGTTATCTGCTCCCTGACTTGTATAAAACAGGTCCTTTATGAGGTATGATATTCAGTAAAAAGCATACAGTAATTATCACCTGTTGTGTGTTAGTTTATGCCAGCATATGTTACATTTCTTAGAGACAAAATATGGCATGACGCTGGGTTCAAATCTTCTGAGACTTGTTCACATACAATATATGTGATCTTGCTCAATATGGGAAATCACACTCGTTGATGGATGAAGGACAAATGGATTCTTAGCATCGACACATTTAAGTCATTCAGTGCCATAATGTTATGTATTAATAACTATTGTTAATGTGGACGAATGATAACTGTACAAATATGTAATAAACAATGACATTACAAATAACAATAACAACCATTGTAAATGTCAATGAATGATGAACAAAACATAAAATAAAAATTAACATTATAAAAGCAAAGCAAAACAGAAATATATGTCAAATATGCAAATACTAATAAACACTGCAATAGCAAATAAACATATAATAAACATCACACTTTAAAATAGCATGAAGCACAGTACACGTGGTGTCTTAAGTAAATTGTTAAGCTGCGAAATAAAGCTAATCCAACATTTCTCCACCCTTAAAACAAGCCAATGTTAAGAATGATAAAGTCATGGAGGTATCAACTGTGTCAAATACATCTTTCATTCCTTTGACCTCAAACCATTCATTTTTGATATAAACTTTGACAGAATCAAGCATGGTGATTTTTTGTCAAAGGGCTTTAGCAGGAAACATTCTCCGGCTGATCTTCATCTTTTGACAAATTACAATATGTTATGTGACTCTATGGAGATTGAATTTGAAATATTTTACGGCATGTAATAAGTTTTACGATATATAGATTTTATATCATGAATCTTATTATAAATAGTCTCATCCCACGTACACAGCTACTTGCATATCAGCAATGCATTAATCATATATCTTACATTTGGGATGCTAAAATCTCATATATTTTTTTTAAGGATGCTTTTCCTTCATTATCAGTGGCTCATTTCCTTTTATACCTCTTGGCTTGGAATCCAGTAATTTATAATCATTTCTTCATTAATATGTCAGGTTTTTCCATCACATTATGTGCCACTGGATTCTTCCGATCTAAATTAAGTGTAGAGTTGACCTTTAATTTAGCAAAAATCAGAATATTTTGATCGCTGGTGTTTTTCACATGGTTTTTTAAAATTTGATTTGATTTGATATGCTGGCCGCTCCACTTTTGTCTCGTGGGCACTCAGAGCTTACGCAGCATGGCTATCCAGCTAGAGAGGAGATTTGATTTGATTTGATATGTTGGCCGCTCCACTTTTGTCTCGTGGGCACTCAGAGCTTACGCAGCGTGGCTACCCAGCTAGAGGGGAGATCCAATACACACTCTCTCCAATCTGTGAATAGCACTCGTGCTGACTGCCGGGTTCAGGCCCCTACACTGATGAAAAACTACCCTATCTAATTACCGCCTTCTGCGCTGTCAACTTTAACCAAGACACTCACTCCTTCCCTTGGGGCCTACAATCCCCAGCGGCATCCAATATCCCTATACAGCCTGAGGCGTCCAATATCCTTGTAAGCCCTACCAATCACAACTAGAGGCTAAAAATGTCCTCCACGTGAGTACCTAGTGATCTTCCGCACCTTCATATCTACCAGCTGCCTCCTTACCAACTTTTCTAATCCCACCGAGACTACATCCTAAGTAACCGACATCCCCCACTAAACTATGACTACCACTCCTTTTCTTTCTCCGCCTGAACCGGACCTACAAGAAATAAAATCATTAGTACCATCACCCTGTTATGGTCCAGGCCAGATAAATAGAATGTAGCTCTTCAGAATAGAAGGAAGACTCGTCAGGCTGTCGTTGGGAATACACGCCGCTGCAGATTTCCATGCGCAGTTAGAAGTTCTGCATGCTGAACAGTTATTGACAATTATTTGTAAAGTAGTTCAGCTTGCTATTCAGGTAACATTCGCGAAAAATGATTTATGACCTTGAAATTAGTTAAAGTTAATATCTTTAACTATATTCTGATGAACTTCATTACTTGAATGAATGTGACCCTATTGCTGAATATAAATAGAGGTAACAAATGTGGCTTATTGCTTTTTTAAGGAAATAATAACACCTTATGACACAGACCTATAAATTTGATTGATTAATCATATGATCTTTGTTTAAAGGCAAATGTACACGAAAATCTGCCATCTTCCAATGAACAAGGATTCTTCACCTTCAAGGACAGGTGGCTGCTGGTCATACCAAGTGTGGCAATGCTGAGTGAGGTGGAGGTTTATGTGGGTAATATCACTCATGTTACCGCTGTCGTCCCCTCCAATGAGACTCTAACCGCAGTAAGCCTCTTATCACCATCACAGAGAATTGCCACAACTGTTGTGGCCTTCTACTGCATGCTTCAGGAAATCAAAAAGATAAATGATAATTCTATATTTTCAATACAGCAATATGTATATCTGATAAAAAAGAGGGTTTTCTAGCTTATAAAACCGCTATAGAAGACAGTATTAACCCTTTATGAAATAAATGTTGTGATATCTTCTATAGTAGACTCTACCGAACCTTGATTGAAACCAGATACCCTCGGAAATCATATTGAATGCCTAAACAGTCCATAAGATTTCATTATGTGAATTAATGTCTATGTGAAATAGGGAGTGATTTCAAAGGCAGAAGCAATATTATATACGCTGTCTTTCATTGTGGTGTGCAGTGTTTCTGTCATTGACCTAACCATAGCTATTAAACGACCCTGAATTGATTTGAATGTATCAAGTAAATATTATATTAGTATTAATCTTGATTTCACAGCAAGAACTGGAGGAAAGCTTCCAGTCCACTCATCATGTAATAAACAGTGGGTTAGAGGAGTACCTCCTATTCCCGTCTGATTTATGCCTTAACGCATCTACATCACTGGTAAATATTCACGTAGAAATTTTTACATTTGCATATCAAACTAGAACTGTCTTTTTTTAGACAAGAAATTTATATCGATGATAAAGGAAATTAATATCGACTTTCATGAAATAGTTTGCAGTTCTATATAAAATTATATTTTTCAAACAATCCCCACTACATCAGTAGCATTAACCTTTAACATTTTATGAATATTACCCTACTTCCTCGTATTTATATGTAATATGTAATCATATATTTACTGCAAATCCCATCCAGGTTCCCAAAAATGCAGGAAATACATATGTATACTTTGCAGGATGGTTTGTCGGAGGTTAAGTGTGGCAAGTCTCTGGAGGTTTTAGTCTATGGAGCCCTCTGGATGCCTCAAGGCAGAGTCTTCACCCCAATAGGAGACTGCAATGGACGAGTATTAACAATGCTTGATGACATATATCCGTGTGTGAAGCATGGCTTCAACGGGCGTCTCTTCAGGGTAACGACAAATATGGTAATTAATGAGCTTTTCAGATTCTACTCTTCATTTATCATGTATAAGGCCTCTCCGCGTTATCCAGCCCTCCTCTCTCTGATACTTGGCAATGATAATGACAATAATAATGACATATCTGAAGCGTTTTACAAGACTCATTGTCTGCTCATTGTTCTGTTTAGGCATCTCCCCTCTGAGTAATACCAGTCTCCATGCCATGCCAATATTATCAATTAAAGGATTTGTTCATTAATACATGTTAAGGCTTGGTCTCACTGTAATGAACAGGCCAAGCGGACGAGTTGCGGAGTGGAAAATATCCAAAGTTTTGTGCGGTCGCTTTTGTGCGTTTTTTGTGCACTTTGAAGGAACGAATGAGATATGCACAAGTAGAAAAGACCAAAGCGAACAACGCGGATGAATGCTGATATAGAACGAAAGTATTCAGGAGAAAACACGCACAGAAAGCGTACAAATACGGATATACACTGACAAGATGGATGTATTGCAGACAGAACACGAATGAGAAGCTGACCAATATGAACGTGTCTTCTGTTCGCATTTTATTCTGACCAACTCCGTTCCTTGTTCGTTTCTTCTCCGTACCTGTTCGTTTATTCTCCATACTATACCCTTTTCCCATAAATGCAGGATGAAGCAAATATCACCGAACACAGCCAGAACACATTCAGGCAGTGTGAACTGGCCGTTCGCATCTCCTCCACACAAAATGTTCAACATGTTGAAAATATTTTGCGGACCAGCTCCGAACCCAAAACAAAGGAATTTAGAAGGAGAAACAAATAAGATGTTTGAGTTGAGACGAACAGACAGAATGACAGAGCATAGCTTTGCTAAAAACATTCCTTCAATTTCGATCATATAGCGATGGGATGAACGTGTGAAGTTTAAACACACCTCTTGCCCCGTTTCCCCTCCACATCTCTGTTGTGACCCATACACGACTTGTTGAGTACCTTTATTATTCCTTCTGGTATAATTTGACCTTTTTAAGTTCTTATCAATACAATTACATATAATTTTACAGTTAATCGATGCATAAATATTTTTTTCAGTGGGGTACTTTCGTAAGTAAAGTTGAAGATGCTGATGGGAATTTCTACTATCAAGGATCTGTAATAGAACTGCTCCAAGCGGCAGCCGTCAAATTAAACTTCACGTATGTACCATATTTTATTATCCCGTATTCCATGACGTGTTATTCCTTAATAAAAACAACCCTGAGGCCAAACTGCAAACGGAATCCATCAAGGAGGCTGGAAGACACTGAATAGTGTTGTGTTTCTATGACAAAAGCAATTGTAGTTGTGGTTATATTCAATATAGAATATGGAATATTCAAGTTCACACACATGAATATTCTACCAACTTCACGGACGCGTTGTGGTTGCCAAGCTATAAAAGCACTGAAACATACATGGCGGAACCTTGCTCTAAAACAGCCTCAAAATCTCTTCAGGCCCAAACACGTAACGCAAATCAAATATTTCCTTTGTGAATATCTCAAATCACAAACACAGATGTGACAGTTATGGAAATTGAGGCCGTGCGGTGTGTTATGATATTGTGTTACAGGTATCTTTATATGTTTAGATTCCCTTTTTTATGACATTCTTTCAGGTACATTATTGCTGAGCCAGATGATGGTGACTGGGGAATTCCGGGCGATAATGGGTGGACTGGCATGGTCGGGGAACTGGTAGAAAAGGTCAATACTCATAATATTTTTGTTGTAAAACATCTTGTCTATGAATTAACGTTATAGATATTTGAGTGCAATTTATGTGCATTATGATGCCAGTATAAACCATATATAAAGACCTATATAATGTGCTTCTTTCTTTTCTTGAATTTGGTATTTTGGTATTTTTTCCAGATGGGTTGCTGCTTTATTCAAAATAGGAATGACTTATCTAAGCATATGCTAAAAGAGCAATAATTGATAGTAAAGTGATTTAAATGAGTTAATATTTTCTACTTTCCCTTGTGAATTGGAAGGAATAAATTGTATTTTTCAGAGTGTTTCTATTGCGGTTGCACCACTAGCTAGTAATCCTGAAAGAGAGGTTGCTATGGACTTTGCACATGCTTTCTACCTGGAATATTCAGTTTTTCTGTATAAACCTCCTAACCAAGACACCAAAGGGATTGACATGTTCTTTAGTCCACTCACATGGCAGGTATGCAATAATAACTTTATAGATTCATATAATTCAAATATAAATGTATGACTTGTTTGCTACGCGTACTTATCAAAGGTCAATTGTCTGAATATTATATTGTCAAATTATATTGTCTGAATTCATTAAAACGAATTTAATTTGAATTATTTTCTTACTTTATGAGGTATGGATTGGCATTATCATATCAGTTCCTGCCATGGCTCTGTCTATTTATATCATTTCACGATTCACTCCCGTCTATGTAACCAAGGACGCAAGTACATCCGAGATGGGCGAATACCATAAGAGCATTTGGTTCACATATGGAGCTCTCATACGACAAGGTTTGTGACACCTCTGAAATCCTTAATTAAAAAGTTATGTTCCTTGCTTTTTTCATGTCCCAAATAAATGATTTATCAATGGTTCTCAGACAGATATACTTCACAAAAACGACGTGTTTCTTTACATAAGAGAAACTATCACACTTTGATAGACGCATTAAGGTCACCAGCCAGTCTGAGGGATTGCCATTTTCAATTATATATTCTGATGGTGCTCAAAGCTTGAATGGATGTTTCCCAATGGCCGAAAGTAGGTGGTGAACAATGGGATTGCACTCTTCTCTGGAGATAATTGAACGTCCTGGCATGACATTTTGTCCACAGACATTGTATTTTATACCAATAAAAATAAAACAAAAATCAGTCCCACCTTATATAGGCGCAGAAGACGTGTGGCAGGTGTGCTGCAATGACAGCACTGTTTTATATATGCAAGTCGTAAAGGTGGGAGAAAATTAGCATTTAGAAAAGCCAAACCAGCTATGCGTCAGACATTTTCGCCAACAAACAGGAAGTGGCAGATAACCGGAAGTGGCAGATAACCGGAAGTGGCAGATAACCGGAAGTGGTAGATAACCGGAAGTGGTAGATAACCGGACATTTCGAGCCATTGTTTTAGCATTGGAATATCTTCGTTGTTTGAAAATGTACATTATTAAATAATAGGACATAATTAAAAAGATGAACTGAACTCATCACTTGTTGATTCTAAGCTTTAAAATGGCAGTCAATACACCACTTTCGGTTTGTACTGAGTAAAGAACCATACTCTTGTGTTACATGGCATAAGGGTCTATCGCGTTTTTATGATAAAAAGACCATACCAGTTTCAATCTTAATTGATCCATTGTTTTTATCTTTTATAATGATCTATCGTTGTGATGTTATTTCAGCTTCTGTCATCTCCAGACCTGGGCCCTTGTCAGTGAGAAATTCTGTGGCATTTTGGTGGTTATCAGGCATGATCGCAACTACTCTTTATAGGTACTACTTATTATTCAAATCATGTAAACATATAATTATTTACATTACAGTTTAAAGAAATACTTTTGTATTTCAGACATTTTAAACGTAGGGTTAAGCATGCAAACCTTTTTTGCTTAGCTTTCTAACATATTCAAATATGTGACCAATAAAAAAAGATAGGTATACTACAATATAAACGACCCATTAAATTTCAGTGCAAGTTTAATGGCATCCTTGGCTATCATCAAGACCTCTGCTCCATTTAAAACATTGGAAGAGTTGTCTTTGCAGAGTGAGTATATGTATGGCACTCAAGGAGGCACTGTTTGGCAACAACTCTTCATGGTTTGTACTGCTTTCTTCATAAACTTTTTATTTGAAATCTAAAAGATAGTCAATTTATTTTCCCCAAAATATTGATGCATTAGTATCAAAAGGTAGACGGAAATCTGAAAGGTAGCGTTTCATACTTTTGGCCTAATGTTTAAAAAAAGGTTGTACATTGGATTCCGAAGCCAAGTGCCAGATTTTCACCAAACATTTAGATGAATCGGTTTGTTATTAATCCATTATAAAAATAAAAGAATTGTTTCAAACCAAAATGTCGGATTAGGGTATTGTTTAAAGATATGAGGAATTTATAACAAAGTTATAAGGTAAATCTCAGAATCAAATGTTGCATTTAATGGATGAAGATTTTTGTCTGTCTGTTTTTAAGATAATGTAGCATATTTGTTAAAATTATTATGGATGGGAAAAAAAATGATTTTTGAATGAATGTCATAATATCACTTAAAATTGTTCCTTTACACTGACAATGTTATGAACAATTTTGGTAGTATATGAACAATTTTGGTAGTTACTATAGAAACATTTGAATATTAGGAGTGACAAATTGAAGTTGATCTTTTATGTAATAATATCTGTTGCAGAAACATGTTCGCTATTTCAGAATAAACGAGTCGATGCTAAAACATTTGAACAGTAATATTAGGGCATTTATAGAAATATATATATATGCTTACCTGAATCATTGTATGTATCACTGTTTTGAATAAGTCTCCATAAACCACAGAAAATGATTTGCGCAAATATCATTTAATCATTCTGTATTTACTGTATTTAAACCTAGGCCCACAAAACTTTCATGAAATCATGGAAATGACAGATACATGATTTTATATGGATTTGGGCTTAAATGATATTCGGTCATGATGTTGTGGTATTTGTTTCAAGTTAACCGAAGACTTCTCAACACCATTATTATGTTATGCCAGTAGTGCCAAGGACTACCAGAACATGACCCATTGTCCAGATGTTAACAATTTCTTTTGTTAACTGTAGAATTCTCCAGGTGCTGTTTACCAACGAATGTGGAAAAACATGGACGGATGGGACCAGTCTGGAATCGAAGTTTTATCTCAATCTTCTTCCGTGCATATGGACATGGTAAATCGTGGAGGATATGCCTACCTGACTGATGTTACAGTATCACAACTTGAGATTGCCAAGAACTGTGAACTCAAAATGATGGAAGAAAGGTTCTACCCAATGCAATATGCTATGGGAGTTCAAAACAATTCAGCCTACACCTCCATATTCTCTAAAGTGTGAGCTTAGAAGTACTTCATTATCTTAGTTTTGTTTCGTATTAACAACTATTCCAGTGCAATGCTTTACTGGGTCAGATACAACTTGTTTCAATATCAGGTTACAACCTTAATTAACTTCACAACTTTGTTTTACATTTAAATCTGAATTTTTGAGATTCTGTGAAGTTTCGTATTTGGCATAACTCAGCATTTGATATATTTTTATATGGTAACCATAAAAATCTGATTCAATGTTTTTCTTTTGACATTTAAGTTTGATAGGTTTATATAGCAGATGCATAAGAAAAAAAAAATAACAGCTCATGGAATATTTTGGACACAGACATATTTCCCCAGTTATTAAGTCTCAAATTTAGCCCAGTGATGTTTTATTTTCAAGATCAGTTCCTAATTGTAAAGTATAAAATCTACGTATTTCACTTCAAAATGATGAATTATTTTCTCTATAGGATCATGCGTTTGCAAGCAGCTGGAATGATGACAAAGTGGAATCGGGATTACACTCCGGCAACTGAGGATTGCAGCTCCGGAGTGGTCCAGAGGGCGCTGGGGATGACCGATCTCATGGGGGTGTTTATCTTGCCTTGTATTGCAGTGGCCATGGCTCTCTTCATACTAATTATAGAACTCTTAATAGTGCAACTGAAAAATAAAGGATATTTCATTCGGGGAAAAAAGCCAAAAGATTAAGTTTTAAGAGAACTTATTATTATTTATTACATTTTGTGCAGACAGTTTCTCTACTGAGTGTTACGGATTTGTTCATGGCTTTTTAAATGTTGAGTAAAGTTAAAATATGATGAACTAGTTGTTTGCTGTCTTTAATTTTTACAAGAAAAAAAATAGATGGAATAGAGTACTTTAATTTTATTACCACAACAAGGCCAAATCAAATGAAAATCTGCACACAAAAAATCTAAAAAAATATATCTCATTAATAGCATCCTGCATGTAATTCCATAATTCAGACAAATGTGGTTTATTTTCAGAAATGAATCTAAAAAATGGATATTACCTTTGAGAAATTCATTGCTGTTCAGTTTGAAATCCATACCATTCTGAACGTTTCGATATTTCAAATTTTCCAACATCTCCGCCAATAATAATTTAGGAATTATTAAACTTTGTAAAATGCCAAGCAATTATATGTCCCACCTGACCAGGACAAATTTAATTATTCAAAATAATTCCGAAACCATGCAAATATCATTGATAGCCTTAACATAAATCGTTCAGAATGGTCTGGATTTCTATATTTTTAAATAAATATATACATGCAAGAAAGATGGATTTTTCTCTTAAATTTAATGTAAACATTCAAAATGATGGTGTTCAGTGAATGTATTTTCAAATGTATCACAGAGTGCTAAACTTTGTGTTATAGACTAGAAATCTTTTGAGTTCCGAGGGGATTGGAAGAGCTCGGATCTTGTCCCTGACATTATGATGTCCCAGTAGGGTGAGTACTGGTTTCCTGCAGAGGAACGCCAGGCTTCTGGGCTGCTTACAAGCCTCCAGTAGCCACTGGCAAACGTCATCAAATATTGGAGAACTATTCCTCATCTGCTCCACTTTGTCAGATGAGGTAAGAAAGTTACCAATTGTATTCAAGGAGCATCCCACATGAACTAGAAATATCAGCAGGTGTCTGTTCCCGGACAGAATTGCTTCCTGTAATGGAGTAAACCCCTGAGGACCGGGAATGGAAGACATGTTGAGATCGATGTTATGTTCCAGTAGGAGATGCAAGGTGGAAGGTTTATCTGGAGACCATGACTCTGGATCAGCTGCCACAGCCCGATGCAGGGCGGTGGCGCCATCTTCACATTTCATGTCCATGTCTGCGCCTGCGCACAACAACCATCTTGTAACGTCCATGTCTCCTATATACCTCATTAATAAAGGAAGTCCGGGTGTGACATACTGATTGTAATCAGCTCCTTTAGATTTTAAAACATTCAAATATTTTTCTTTTTCTTCCCATAGTAACCTTAGTTCAATAGCGTAATTGAAGGAATTCTTTCCTTCAACAGTGAAAGCGTTGACATCGATATTAAGACATTGCTCCAAAAGATACCAAACTACACCGAGATTCTTGTATGTTATGGCCTCAATGAGAGGTGTGATTCCATTGTCGTCTGCCACATTACAGTCGGCTCCTTTAGATATCAGATATCTAACATATCTATGATTGTGAACCCTACAGGCAAAATGCATGGCTGATTTTCTCGTATATTCACATATTGTTGAGGAACCGTGAGCTGATAAGAGCAGCTCTACTATGTGCATATGATCCCCATCTAAGGCATACATCCACGGTGCATAGTTGTGACTGTCTACCACCAGGGCGGCAGCATGGAATAATAAGTACTTCACTAAGCCGAGATCTCCATTTCTGGCAGCTATATGGAGAGCTGTGGATTCAGTGATGCCAGTCTTAATATTTGCGTTGCACCTTTTCTCCTGTATTAGATATTTAACACAATTCACTCTTTTCCAGTACACTGCAACATGAAGAGGGTGTCTTTTATGCATCCCGCCTAAACAATTAACCTTGGCGCCAGCGCCACCTAGTAGCTGAAGTAACTCTACATTACCCTTCAGTGCTGCTAGGTGTATAGCCCGCCCATCTGTGTGTCGCTCCACATTGGGATCAACTCCAAATCGCAACAGAACATTAACTATCTCAACATCATTTAGATCTATTGCTGCCAGTAAGACCGACTGAGGGTATTCCATAGCTAGTTTCTTGTAGGCAACATCCACACCTTGCAGCCGGGTCTCTAAGCTTTCTGCAGAGTGTTGCACCACTGTCTTCATCAGTTCAAGGTTAATCTCCTTCACCGCATTCAAATCACACTGCCCTTTACTGAACTCGTCATACAAGTAGTCCGCATCACTTATTTCACTGATGTTGAAATCCGTGGAAAGAATATCACTTTCGTCTATGGAGAGATCCTCTTCTGTCTTTCTCTGCTCCTCTTTACTGCTTCCTACACACTTCTCCTCCAAGCTGGGATCCTCTTCTGACTTGTTCTGCTCCTCCTCACCGCTTCCCACACAGCTCTCTTCCATACTCGCCTCCATCGTATTTTCTTTACACAATCTTTGACAACGCGATGAGATTTTATATACCAAAGCATACACCTGAAAATATGAAAAAGTCATGTTAATCTAAAACATTATATTTCGGATTTTTCTTCTCATATAACCATTTCAATGTCAAACATGCATCATTATTTGCACTAACTGATATTTCAAGTCTGGAAAATAAATGAATAAATAGCAATATATTATGTTAATCAAAACGTCACCCACTGATGTATATATTGGGGTGGGTGGGTTGCATAGTCAAAAACATGTGAAGAGAAACAACAGAGTTAGCCTCACGCTTTTCCAGTACATTTTAGAGAATTTATGGAAAAGGTTTTGATGAAAAGGTCCATTTACAATGCAATAGTATCCAAGCGGTTATCAGAATACGTTTTATGAAATATGTCTTGTCCCTTTTTATTTGAAAAAAATACTACATGTAGCGTAGGTTTTTGATAAAGGATATTCGAAAACTGAGTATCACTGGCATTGGGCTGTAGGGCCATAAAGAGTATGGAGACCTTGCCTATTGGTATGCCGACATCGACAGCTCCGGGATTTGTCCAATCAAATAAACATGCTTTTTCATTGCTCTACAATGTGAATAGAACAGGAGAATATGAGCCTGCATATTATTAACAGAATGCATACGCTTTAATAAAATACGATACTCTGCCCCCTGGGAGGAATTTTAGCTTTTCATAATGATTTACGTAATAATAATAATAATAATAATAATAATAATAATAATAATAATAATAATAATAATAATAATAATAATAATAATAATAATAATAATAATAATAATATCAATAATAATAATAATAATAATATCAATAATAATAATATCAATAATAATAATAATAATAATAATAATAATAATAATAATAATAATAATAATAATAATAATAATAATAATAATAATAATAATAATAATAATAATAATAATAGCTATCTTTGAGTTGTCAAGGAGGCTGCCATTTTGAATAACATACCAATGAGAATCAAGATAACAAGTTGGGGGCAAATTTTATATGTAACATGCATTTTGATTGGTCAAAATCATCATCTGGTCTTGAAAAAGGATTTAAATGATCATTTAGGAAGAAATATTCAAAAACATTACAAAAAAGCAATGATAAGCATAGCTCTAAGGCCCATGTTTATTCACATTTAAAGGTTGTGAGATTTTGCATGCACCTAAATTTTGAACTCAAGGTCAATGTGTCAAGGTCAAAGGTTCACATGACTAAGAAAGTATGACGAGGCACAGCTATGACCTAAGGCATTTCTGTTACCAAGTTTCAATTTCCTCTTATAAGTGGTTGCTCAGATATGCCCCATACAAAATTTGTGACCTCAAGGTCACTGTACTAAGGTCAATGGTGACATCACTAAGATTTGAAGGAATCTGAATCTTCACCTCTATATCTACATCTATATAAAATATGAAAGAACTGGTAGCTTTGGAGAAGATTTGTTGACAGACGGACAGACAGACGGACAGACAGACGGACAGACAGACGGACAGACATTTTCCCCACTCCTAAAGCTCTGCGAGCTAAAGTCTCAGCAGAGCTAATAATAATAGTGTCATTGACAAATAATGAGACTTTATTTTGGGAGAGTCTTCCGCTTGTCCTATTGTGGCCTGCTTCTCTAAAAATATATTCCAATTGAGCGAGTCTGAGTGGTTGCTATCTCTGAGGCCATAGCAGTAATCAAAACTCTGATGGTGATAGAAAGCCGAGAAATGAAGAAAGACAAAGGGATCAGCTCACGTGACATGCCGACAGAGATGGAGAGATGTTCCCGGGAGTGGCGCTCCATCAAACCATATCAAACCTTAATGAAAAAAATACATTGGCTTCTGAATCGATCACAACGGTTGTGCAGACCCAATTGCAAGCACAATAGAACAGCCTTGTAGATGTCCTTTCTGGTTTAACACAGAGTATGTACGATTTCCCATCAAGTTGATATGCTTTGATGAGAAAGTCAAATCCTAATAAAAGGAAATAGGAGTGAAAACATCTCGTTGTAGCTACCCTCAATGCGAGACTTCCACACCATTATAGTCTGATTCATTAATTGGGGAATATATTCCATTGGAAAAGTCAAGTCAAGTCTCAATGCGTATTTAGGAACATAGTTTATATTGTAAATAGATATTTCATAACCTTTGCAATGAAGCAAATACACTTATAATTGTTCTTGATACTGGTGTGCAAATTCGATATTTTATTGTATTTCAAATCCCCCAAAAATGGTTAAATTCCATATCTGTTCTATGTGCAGAATGTAAAGATATGTAAAGCATTTCAATTATTGGAAACATGAGGTATAGTATAAAAGAAGATTACAGATAATACAATGAAGGAATTTGTCATTTATATTAGTCAAGTTGATAAATACATATCTGATATAACATGATGCAGGAATGGATATTAGCATTTCTCCTTGTCTTTTTCAATTATATCATTACTAAATTTTAATGCAATGTTGTTGTTGATATTTGTACTTTTATGGTGCAAAAAATCATGATATAATTTTTTTACAATATTTTATTTCTATTCCTGTGGATAGCGATATTTCATCGCAGATCATAAAAAATGAACTTCACTTTACTTTGGCATGATATTAGAAAGAAGATGTCAATATTGTCAAGAAAGGTTGTTATTTCTTTTTAAATATGCTGTAAACATATAACGCATGAGCTATTCAACTCGGGTTTCATATAGTTATTTCTACTATTTAATTCATTAGTATGTAATAATCACCACACATTACTGCATTCAAATGGTATCTGATTGAAGAAACATATTTCCGTTGTGTGATGTTCGTGCAAGATGTCGACATAACACTAAATCTACATGTATAATATATCGACATGGTGGCGGCGAGTATTGCGTTTGGTTCTCCTTTTAACTTCTGTGCTCAGAGCAAATCACGTATTCGCTGTGATCCTTCCTGGGGTGGCTTATATCATGTTAAACATTAGGATATGAATGGAAAAGGATGAATCACAAAGAGTACATTGATAACAATCTTTTTCACGCATACAAGCATTTAGATGTATATTGTTCTCCATTGCATTTACAGAAATATATTGTAACAAGAAACACTGCAGCTGCCTTTTCTTGGTTTTTATTTGATTTTATGTATATTTGACTGAGTGGGAAATCTAAAAAGTTACTTATTTTAGCAATGGCTGTTCTCATGTTAAAGATATCGACGACTGGCCTTGAATTAGGGAAGAGGAAATATACGGCAACAATCTCTTGATAACCTGGACATCGGAGATAGACTCTTTACAAAACTGCCTGAGGACATGCCTGTGTTATACGCGCTCCATGGAGTGTCCCATCTGATGCCTACTATTGCGTCAGATCTATTCTCATATTGATCTATTCTATTTCAGTCTTATCTATTCTCCTCTATTCTAATCTCATCTGTTCTTCATTATTCCAATCTATTCTCAGACATATATGGGATATAATCTCACCTTTGACCTTAATGTGTGTGGCAGCCGGAGAGTGAAGACATGCTTTAGTGGAGCTCCTGAAGATTACTAGTTTAACATCATCTAAAGTGCCTAAAAGTTTATGAAAAATACCTTTTTGTGGATAGCAACGTTAGATAACCTCATATCATTGAATTCTACAACTTTAAATGGATTTATAGCTGATTTTTGACACAAAATAGGAACTTTGTTTGCCAATCTGCTAATTGCCCAGCAGCTTCCCAGTGGAGAGTAAACAAAGCCAAAACAAAGACGGCTGATGAGGAAACCTTGCCCAAAGCCTTGGCTTTCCAGGAGGGTTCCATGTGTCTAGCAGAGGGATGTACCTTGGACCGTATGGAGGTAAATGATGCAGAAAACCCCTCTGTAAAGTGCACATGGTGCATGAAGAACTTCCACCTTGCATGTGTTGAGGTAAGTGAAGAGCAGAAAAATGCATTCTTCTCATGCCCAGACTGTAGGGCTGTGCCCTCCCAGATCTCAAACATGCACAAGGAGTTGAAAGACATAAGAAAAAACAGTATGAAACAAATCCAGGAGCTACAGAATAGACTGTCTCAGAAAGAAGCAGAATGTGATAGACTGAAAGAGACAAATACTGATCTGAGATCCAAAGTCTCAGAGCTGGATGCAGAAATCAAGGCACATACCGTATTTACTCGTGTATAAGTCGACTCGTGTATAAGTCGACCCCCCAAAATTGAGGTTATTTTTCTTGAAAAAAACCAATTTCCGAATATAAGTCGAGTTGGTTTTTCTTGAGATATCGGCTCTGCTACCATTCAAGCTTCAGCTGAAACTTGGCGGTCATTTTAAAAGTGAAACTTAAATATGCTTACGATATAAGATCTTAGCAGTCTTATACACGAGTAAATACGGTAAAATGTAAATACGATGTTCGTATTTTCGAAATAACGGATATCAGACGTAGCGGGTCGATTTTAATTGCGTTTTAAATGATAAATAAAGGTATTTACCCAATATTATTTCGAAACACTTTGTTTTGACTTTGTTCTCACTGATTCCAATTATCAAGGACGTCACGTACATCGTGTTACGTTTTCGATGTGCGGAACACGGTAAATTTGATGTGCGGCAACACGAAGAGAAGCCAGGGATCCATCGTTGCGCAATATATTAAATTTTTCAATGCGAGTTGATACACTCCATTTGTTTTCGCGTCAAAAATAAGAGCTTGTCCCCGTCACTCCCGCTTTTTAAAATGACGACCTCGTATTGCGTAATTCATTTAAATGGATGAATGGTTTTGTTCTGTTCTTGACCTGCAAGGCATATTTTGTGTTAATGTTAATTTATCATTTAAAACGCAATTAAAATCGATCCACGTGTGAAAGCATTTCTGTCAACAAGGGAAGACACGACTCAACGCAACACGTGGTCGCAATTTTGAAAGGCGGAAGTGACGGGAAGAGGCTCTTGTTTTTAGCGCGAAAACGATTGTTAATATATTGCGCAATAATGGATGGTTTTGTTCTGTTCTCGATCTGCAAAACGTAATTTGTGATAATATTATGTATATACCTTTATTTATCATTTAAAACGCAATTAAAATCGATCCACGTGTGAAAGCATTTCTGTCAACAGGGAAGACACGACTCAAAGCAGTGGAAACAAAGACGAAATGCAAAACTGTGAACGCTGATAATTGGAATCAGTGAGAACAAAGTCAAAACAAAGCATTTCGAAATAATATGTTTTAAATGATATATAAAGGTATTTACCCAATATACCTTTATATATCATTTAAGACGCAATTAAAATCGATCCACGTGTGAAGCATTTCTGTCAATTTCTCAGGATCGCCATTTTGAAAGGTAGGAGAGGCTCTTGTTTTTGGCGCGAAAAAGATTGTTATCTGGTATTGAAATATTAATATATTGCGCAATGATGGATGGTTTTGTTCTGTTCTTGACCTGCAAAGCGGATTTTGTGTTTATATTGTGTATATGCTTTTATTTATCATATCAAACGCAATTCTCCTGCAAATCTGCAAAGTCAATGATCACATGACTTGTGAGTCACGTGGCCAATCGATCCGCTACGTCACGGACATCGTATTTACGTTTTACTTTTACTTCTATGTCTATTAAAATTATTATTTAAATATATCGCACAATTCAATTCTGCCTTTGATGTCACAAATTGTTCGAGAACAGAACAAAACCATCAATCCATTTAAAACGCAATTAAAATCGATCCACGTGTGAAAGCATTTCTTTCCAAGCGGGAAGACACGACTCAAAGCAGTGGAAACAAAGACGTATTGCAAAACTGTGAACGCTGATAATTGGAATCAGTGAGAACAAAGTCAAAACAAAGCGTTTCGAATAATAGACCAGTAATATTGGGTAAATACCTTTCTTTATCATTTAAAACGCAATTAAAATCAATCTGTTGCGACTGATATTCGTTATTTCGAAAATATGAAGATCGTATTTACGTTTTACCGTAATTACTCGAGTATAAGACTGTTAAACCGACCCGCTATGTCCGATATTCGTTATTTCGAAAATAAGAATGTTCGTAATGAAAACTCATAGTGTCGTAATTTTTTGGCGTAAATCCTCGTCCACAGGTTGCTCTCGTGTATAAGTCGACCCCCTAAACATTAACTAAGAGTTTTTGGAAAAAAACCTCGACTTATACTCGAGTAAATACGGTAAGTGGAATGCCTACAGAAATGGAGTATCCAATCAGGATTTACTAGCAGGGGACTCTATGATTCGTGACATAGACAGTGCCAAACTTGTGAACACCAAAGTTCACTGCCACAGAGGGGCTGGTGTGCAGGATCTTACTGCGGATCTTGAGACTCTGGGAGAAGAGTCAACCTATGAAACTCTCACCCTTGTTATCGGGACTAATGATGCTGACAGCAGTCAGCTGGATATGGATGGTCTTATGGACAAATACAAGAACCTACTGGAAAAAGCCAGTGGGATTGCTGCTAAAGTGCAGGTGAGCAGCGTGTGCCCACGCAGGGACAGTGCCCAGGAGAAGGTGGGTTTGATCAATGCAGGACTAGTGCATCTGTGTGAGGAGTTGCCGCAGTGCACATACATTGACAACAATCCCGCTTTCACCCTGCAGGATGGGAGCATCAATGATGGCTACCTCATTGGAGATGGTCCCCATCTTACCAGATCTGGGTCAAACAAGCTGGCCAGAAACCTGAAGCTCAGGGTGAAGACAAACACCCAGGATGTTACCAAGCCGGCCAGGAAGGGGCCCAGCCAACATGGACAAAGGAGGCAAGAAGTGTCAGGTGCTAAGCGCAGAATCAACACCCAGGATACCAGAGATGGGCCCACTGGAGACAGTCAAGGATGGACCACAGTGGGAAACAAACGCAGACCCCAGCGGGGAGGCCAAGGAGGCCAGTAAAGCCAGCGTTTTGACAGCAATCAGCGCTGGGCTGACCGCAGACAGGAAGGCACCCATGACCTCAGCTATCTGCGCAGTAGGGATTACACTGGTCGCTGTCACTACTGCTTTGAAGAGGGCCACACCCTTGATTCCTGTCATCACAGGGGCCCTGTCAAGTGTATGGGATGTGCAGAAATGGGACACAAGGTCAAGTTCTGTGATGCCCATCACCATGGATACAGTGGATACTACTAGGAGGTTGGCCATGAGGGGATGGCCGGCCAATCAGATTGCTCCGAGGATATGACACCCACACTAGTGCATTGTGGGCCTACAGGGATGTGTGAGTCCCAATATCCAGCAATTGATCACGCCCCTAATGTTGGTCATGACCAATCACAGGACAGCTCCCCCTCTTGTCTCACACCAGCTGATGACAGCCTACAAGGTCCATCGGAGTGGGACCTGGATGTTTTACCAGCCCATCCGATACCTGTCAGGATTACCCAAAGAAATTACAATGTCATTCACCATGCAAAAAATAACCCAAACTCTACCAACTTAATCAATGTGAATACACTTAAATGGAATCTCCCCCGTATACTCAACACAAACCTAAGGTCATTACCCAAGAAAGTTGATGAACTCTCTGCCATACTGAAAGTAAACTTCATTGATGTAGCTATTGTGACAGAGTCATGGCTGGATGATGATATCCCAGACTCATCAATAGATATCCCAGGATACAAGCCATTGCGCAATGATAGATATGGGAAAAGAGGAGGTGGTGTGGTGGTCTTTGTTAGAGAAAATATGAACAGAACTGTATGGGATGAGCTTGAGGATGATGAGATAGAGTCAATATGGATGACAGTCAAAACAAGGAGAATGCCCAGAGACTATCCAAATATAACAATAGGAGCAATATACCACCCACCCAAGGCAAACAATTACCTATTGACTCAACATATTAGCAAATCCCTTGATCATATACGCCAGAAACATCCACAAACAGCCATTGTTCTAGCCGGTGATTTTAATACATTCAAAGACAGTTACACAAAAAGTCTATTCAAGTTAAAGCAAGTTGTCAACAAACCAACAAGGAAAGAGGCTATCTTAGACAAGATATATACAAACGTCCATAACTTGTACAAACATGTAGATGTAATCCCCCAAATTGGATCCTCAGACCACAGGGTAGTTCTATTCCTGCCTGAACTTGACAAAGAGTACCAGACTCCCACAAGAGTGACAAGGATTACCCGCAGTGCTGGATCAAATGAGAGGGCTCTCTTTTCAAGCGATCTACAGAAAATCACATGGGAGCCCCTGTACAGACTGGAAGATGCAGACCAACAACTTGATTACCTTCAAAATGCAATAATCACCATTCTTAACACCCATATGCCCCTTCAATCCAAAATGAGAAACAGTAACGACAAGCCATGGATAACTGATCACTATATTGACCTAATTAGTAGAAGACAGACAGCTTTTTGCACAAAGGACATGACTCTCTTTAGACAGCTTAGGAACAAAGTAAATCGTATGACTCCCACCTTGAGAACCAGGTACTACCAGGAACATGTAAGTGAGGAATCTGATGCAAGGAAGCTCTGGGGGCATATGGCTACCATCCTGGGAAACAAAAAGAGAGACTCCCTTGATGGTCTAGCCAGTGCCCTGTTTGATGGGGATACTGGGAAACTGGCAGACTCCATCAATGTCTTCCTACAATCAGTCAGTGCTGATCTAGCCCCCATTGTCCTGCAGCACAGCCAAGAGAACATAGACGTTCCACATGAATTTATTGTCAACAAGGATGATGTTGAATGGGAGCTTGGTCACTTGAATATCCACAAAGCCATAGGGCCCGACGGGATACCAAACTGGATACTGAGGGACTTTTGTTGGCTACTGGCAGGTCCTGTGGCTGCAATAATCAACACATCACTAAGGCAGAGATGGGTCCCTGTGATGTGGAAGTCTGCAGATGTGTGCTCAATCCCCAAGGTGTCACCCCCCAAGACCGTAGAGAATGACCTGCGACCTATAAGCCTAACACCCAACCTATCGAAACTTGCTGAAGGCTTTGTTTATAAGTGGGTGCTGGATATAGTAAAACCCAAACTCCACTGGAACCAGTTTGGAGCACTGCCTGGATCATCAACTGTGGATGCCTTAATCTACCTGATGCATAAGGCATACAGTGCAACAGATGAATTAGGCACATACGTGAGAATAGTATATGTGGACTTTCGGAAAGCATTTGACCTCATAAACCATAATATTGTCATCAAAAAGCTAAGAGACCTGGACGTACCAGTAATTCTGACAGATTGGATCTCATCTTTTTTGCATCAAAGACAGCAGAGGGTGAAAATTGGAGAAGTACTATCTGAGTGGGTAACAATGAATGGTGGCGTGCCCCAAGGAACTAAATTAGGTCCGCTCCTATTCCTGATCATGATAAACGACCTGCAGTTCACTGAACCATGTGAAGGAATCAAATTTGTTGATGACACCTCAGTTATGGAAATAGGTAAAAGGCTGTTAGCACATAACAGTCAAATGCAGTCTGCCATGGATGGTCTCAATGGCTGGACTGATGAGAATGACACCCAGCTAAATCCTAAGAAAACAAAGGAAAGCATCATATGTTTCTCAAACACCCCACCTGAACTTGAACCTTTACATATTGGTCATGACATAGTTGAACAGGTAGACCAAGCAAAACTCCTTGGTCTCATAATTTCAAACGATCTGAAATGGGACCAACACATTAAAATGATCACAACCAAAGCCAGTCAGAGATTGCACTTCCTCACTGTGTTACGCAGATGCAGAGCACCAGTGCATCACTTGCGTATGGTGTACATCACCCACATCAGATCCATCCTTGAATATGCTTGCCAAGTGTGGCACCCTGGGCTAACTGGTGGCCTGACTGATGATGTAGAGCTCATACAAAAGAGAGCCCTTAGGATTATGTATCCCACACTAAGCTATGAGGATGCTCTAGCAGAATGTGAACTAACCAGTCTTTCAGCTAGGAGAGAAGCCCTGTGTAAAGTTTACTTTGATAAGATGAAAAATGAAAGTCATAAACTGTACCATTTACTACCAGCACAAAAAGTCAATAACCACTACCTTAGATCACAGTTCCAGTATGAAATACCCTCTGTAAGAACAGACAGAGCAAGAGGAAGTTTCATAAATTATGCCTTAACGAAATTGCAAGACCCATTGTACATAGAAGCTGAAGATAATTAATAATAATCTCACTTTTAATTGTATATTTAATGCTAATTTCCTAGCCTTAACTTGTATATTCTGTAATACTCTTGTATATTGATTGTACTTGAACACATTATTTTTTGTAATTCTTCAATCATTTTGATTGCCAATAAATACACTTCTTATCTTATCTTATCTTATCTTAATCTACATGACCTACGCGAATCTATACATGACTTATTCTTATTAATTTCAATGTAATGTATTCTAAACTACTCCAATATAATTTAATCTAATCCTCGAATATTTAATCATTACCAATTCTTTTGTATTCTAATATATTCTTATGTATTCTTATGTATTATATATCTAATTCTAATATATCTAATATATTCCTATGTATTCTTATGTATTGTATATCTAATTCTAATCTATTCTATTCTTATCTATTCTATTTTTATCTGTATTCTAATCTTTTCTTGTATTTTTTTTCTAATGTAATCTAATTCTAATATATCTATTCTATTTTTAATTAATTTATCTTTATTTGATACATATCTACTCCAATCTAATCTATTCTAGTCTATTCTTATATATTCTACCAGATTAATCTAATCTAATCTATTCCCGTCTGCGCTAATCTATTCTACTATTTTCTCTGGAGTGACCTGGAGTGCCACCTGGAATGACCTGGAGTGCCACCTGGAGTGACCTGGAGTGCCACCTAGAGTGACCTGGAGTGCCACCTGGAGCTCTCGTCACCTGGTGATTTCTCCAGATTGTACACATCCTGGACATGCTTGCTGAAACCTGTCTCTATGGATACCTTACACTTTAATATATATCAGTGATCTACACGTTTATCATATTTGTAAGTAACATAAGGTATTCGTGTTATGGTTTATTATTATTATATGTCAGTATCTGCTGATGCTTGCTGTGATGGCGGCACGTGTGGTAGACCGTCCCCATGGAGACAGTCTCCCTCCCGTCCTACTTAGTTAGCCCTGAGACAACCAACACCGGTATATTACTCCAAGGTTTGTCACTCTCAGTTTTTATCGGCATACAAGTTGGGCGCCCGCGGCCATCACAAATCCTATTATCCCACAGGCAGTTGTGGGATATTGGGATGTTGTTCGTCTGGTCGATTCAATTAAACAGGGGCTGGCAATAGTCAGAGTGGGTTAGTTTGGGTTGCATTGCTGCCTCACTGTCTGCATGCCATCAGATGATGCCACGGACCTGCCCATGAAACCAACCGCTTTGCAGTCTCCATGCACTTGCCCATGTGCTGTTTGACCTTCCTGAACCAACACAATGTCTGCACTAGTATTGCGTTAAAAGCCTATGTAAGTGCATTAACTGATTGATGTATGATAAAGGGCATAACATTACATGTAATGGGATTGTGATGTAATAATATAACTTCATTATATTTCAGACAGTGTCCACCAAAGGCAACCGACACGTAAACAAGCGTGGGCAATTATCACCCAAAATGACATTACATAAATGGAGCATATCTATTCAGTGGTGTTGAATTGGCGGTAGATTACTTAATGCTGTTAGATAATTCTTATTTTAGTTTGAGTCAGATGTAAATCTAAGTCTATATTTAATGAGGGATATCCATGCAAACTACCGCTCTGGAATGTTGATATCCCGAGGGTTTTCAGACAAGTGCTGAAACATCTATCCGTCAGCTTAATACAATCATAAAGATACTTTGTGATATAATCGCTGGGAATTGAGAGATTTTTATCAGCACACAAAGTACACCTCCCCCTGTGATTGATTACCTGCGATCAGCAAGGCATGGATCCCTCGTTCAATACGTTTCTTGTGACATGCATGTTAAATGATAAATTATCGCAATGTGAATTTTGAAGAATTTATGATTTTGCGCTATGGGTTCGCTAACCCGTCCGTTCCTCTGCAAATGTGTACTAATGTCAACTATCTGACTTGAATGTCATTCGAAACAGACACGTGAAATAGCACGTCAGTTGGACAATGGTATTTTTTTTTCATATCCATGAGGTATATTTGTACCCATCACTTGTGTCATACACAGTAAAAAGCAGCACAAAAATATAAAGATACTGTACAATGCATTCTCCTGAATAATAATTGTTCTTAACCAAGTCTATGATATTTACATTTCAAAAAAAAGAAAAAAAAAAGAAGCCTAAATATAAAGTAAAAAAACTAAATTTGAAAATGTAAACTTAGAAAAAGTCAAGGTTAATAAAAACTTGCCATTTTGAAGCACATTTATGTGATTGTAAAGTATCAGAGTAGCATTGTCTCAGGGAATCCGGTCACTCGGCGGGCCTGTGTCTCCGGGGCTTGGGATCCCCCGGCGGAGGAATCGATGCCAGTGGCGGCCCCACCCAGACAACGATCACTCAATCATTCCTCAACCTCCCGGGCTCAGCCTCCCGCCATCGCTCTACCAAGCTCAGTATTAGGCAGATCATGCCACAGATGCATGCTATTTTAAAATGTTCAAGATCCAACTTAACTGAGAAATCACAAGTCATAACCAACTATTTTTTTTTCTTCTGTCAAGTTCTGATCTTAAGTATCGAATGTGTCCAAGAAGCTTTGGTTTCTCGCCGCATACAAGTATACAGTTGCCTGCATGCTCCCAGCTGTTCGGTAGAGTGGACACACTGACTAGTGCTGCAATGCAACCTTGCTATTTTGTGGTCAGTATTTTCAAACTTACCTATTCTGATGATGAAGGCCAGACGGTGATCTTTGCACGTCTGGAGGTTTCCCTTACATCGCCTCGCGGTGCCGGGTCTCTGGATCTCCTCGTCCTCCAGCCTGCCTGTCAAACGTCAACTTCGACCTAGTTCCTCTCGCGCCAGGCCAGGCCTGACCTTTGACTTTCGACCTACTTGTGATGTCATTCGCCGTGACCTAATTTGCGGCAGAAATAGGTCAATCATTGAATACACAATACTGAGAAGTACGAAGGATCATAGATCGCAAATGTCACTGTGATATCCCGCGACTTTAACATCCTTTATCCTCTCCGATCGATTGTGAATCAAAGAACACAAGGAAACACATAGTTCCCACCAACAAATGGAAACACATCTGCCACAAAATATGCGAAAATGACCACGAATTTGAAGTAAGTATTGCCTGAGAGCAATGATAAATTATCAGTTATATTACTCTCAGGTATTCCTACCTGAATATGACCTCACATTCCTCAGTGTTGCTGACGCTTTCTCACAAAAGTATGTTGCAAAAACCTTGAGTGCATTCCCACTGCATATCAGCCGTAAATAGGAAATGTTGGTGGACATATTGCATCCTCAAATGGCATGAGCGATAATATATGCTGGCTAGTGTTTCACCCTCAATCATTGTTTATGTTTACTTTGAAATGTACCTTTATCTTTATTCACACAAAATGGCAGTACTTACTAGTAATACTTGCTTGAAAGACAAAGTGCATATGTACTCAAAATAAGTATACCGGTATATGCAATATATATACATATATTCAATACTGCATAAGCACAGCATATTGATATATTTCATAAAGATTTCCGTACTAAGTTAGAGCTGAGAGCAATTATTATTGCTCTCAATTTATAAGAACAAGTATTATGTTGTCTCATCGGTTTTGCATGGGCCTCTTTTCGACTTGTCTTTAAATTGCATAATATCAATGAAATTTCAGACTCTCTACCTTTCCGTTTCAACATTGTTTGGTCTTCAGGTTAATTTGCCTTTTCGAGTGATATTTCTGGAGTTTTGAGCAGTTACAGGGTGACCAGGGTTCATGCACTTCTTTTAGCCAGAGTCAAACTGAGGGAAAGAATTTTTTTCCATAGTCAAACATGCCACGGTCAAATGGAGGCCTGTGTGACACTCATGAAACTCAAAATGTTATTATGAATTGTTATGTATATAATTATACATGTATTACTCAAATCACAGTGAGCTGAGTTACATCAACAATCAGATTTCACTGGGGAGAGGGGGAGATTAAGTGGTGTCTAATATAATAGAATGCTTCTGTTGCTATTAAAAGTTGAAAATGTATACATCTTTTCATATAATGCTTATATCTACATGGATAAATATGACTTATGTTGCTAGTTAGATATACAGGTAAGGGCTATGTCAGGATGTACACAAAATATTTTTGGAATATTTTCTTGTAGCAAAAAATACGTCTCAAATAACTTTTATCAGGAAAATGATTGAAACAGCTTTGAAACAACTGGTCCGAAAGGGCTGAGATGTTCTCCAATTTACTGTAATTTTCCAATCTACACGCTGTAAAATAATGATGTTAAACAAACTTTAAAAAAAATCTTGGTTGAATTTTAAAAGCACAGTCACTGGCCTATAATATAGGTTTGAATGGCTACACTGACCGGTGGGCTCCAAACCCCTTAACTCGGCTTCAGGGTCATCACTCACAGGTATAATGTGGAGTTTTAGGAGATAGGTCAATCCTCATCTTACTTTTTATTAATCAGTCACCTTGATCATAATTTTGAATAAGCCTTATAAAATTTTAGAACACTGTCACATAAATGACCAAGTACATTAAGGTTTGGACATGCCTCTAAGAAAAATAGGTATTTGTTGTCCTAATATTGTCCAGTGACCTTGCCTGCATGGCATGCTCCCATGCAAAAAGAGTACTTCTGCTCTTATGATATTTGACAAAAACGTCAACATATTATTTAACAAGGAACAAAGGAGATGGGACTGTATGTCAAGGAGCGGGCGCAGTGAGGTATTCTGACTGGCTTAATCTTGGAAATAAACAGATGCAGATCGTCAATTTTTGTTTATTTATATAATATTAAGTATACATTCCTTTTAGATCTACCCTACTAAAGTACCAGTATAGATATTTGCTTCAAGTCTGGAAACTTAGATAAGATCATACTGAAACATTATATATGGTTGCTGACAATACATGTTTAATTAGGCATGCGCCATCAACAATCTGCATGTTATATTATAAACTATGATATAATGACAGCTAATTAATCTGGTTTTGTGATATAGCATATAAATGATTTTGATATGGTTATGATAAGTTCATTTATCATATTCATAATATTAAACATGACATGGTATGTCACAAAACATAATGAATGAATAAATGTATACATTTGTGTTAATGTAAATGATTACAATGAGAGTAAAATATAAAAACTGTGTAATCATTCTATTATTCATACACAATTTATATTTGTTTTGAAATTATATAATCATTCTATTATTCTGAAGTTGAATAGATTAATATCCCAGTTTTAAAGTTAAATGATCCCAATTAGTCATCAGGTTTCTGCAGTGGTAGATCCAGGATCTGACATAAGAATGGTGTCAGCTCGGTACACAGATAGAAAATATACTGGAAAGAATGAGATATCATCGTAAAGTTAAAAACAGACTTCTTACTGCCCAGAGGTCATGTTTTGTTAATTTTGTTGGTTCTTTTTTTGAGAAATGTATCAGAAATTAACACTTCAACAATGTTCCACAGGCCTATAATTTTATCACCTTCCTGGATGGTTATTTTTTTTCTCATATTATTCAATCAATGGTCACATTACCAGCCCCCAGAAACTCTACATTAATTCTTTTGCCCTTATAAGTTAACAAAGTGTAATTGTCTGCTTCAGGGTATGCATGTGCACTTGGAATGTTGGGGAGGCAGATCCCCCAGAGAACTTCACCCATCTGCTGGGACTCAGTAGGGAGGAGCTGCCAGCCATATATGCTATTGGGTTTGTACCATCTGATAAAATCAGGTGTCATTGATAACAATAAATTCAGCAAGACATTTACAATTTACACAATCCAATATGAATTCACAATTATTTATTTCCCAGCTCAGTCTCATAGACATTGATCTAACAAATAAATATAATGATGCTTTCTGTAAATATGACCTCTTTTTTATTAAGCTTGCAAGAAATAAAATCATCATTTGGAGCCATTGCCTCTGATGCTGTGTTTGACGACCCATGGACAGTCAACCTGACCAAAGCCTTACACATGAGGAAATATGTCCGGGTATGAAACTCATTCAAATCCTAACTTTTATAGCTGCATCTACTTTCTTGTCAATTAGGTAACACCCACAATATCACTTTTAATTTGGTCAGATATCCTGGATCTGAACTAGTTTTAAAAATGACCTGAGAACGGACTTCTCCTGAGAGCATAATATAAAATGATTAAAATTAATATATTTTAATGTTAAACAAAATGGTCAAAGTTGGATAATAGTATTGTGATATTCCTTTGTATTTTTCACCCCTTATTTTGAAATGGTGTAATTTCAGATTTCCAGCATACGTCTCATGGGTATCCATATGGTTGTATTTGTTAAGAGACAAGAGCTTCCATTTGTCACAAACATTGAAACTCAGTACACCCGCACAGGCTTTGGTGGCACTTGGGTGAGAATCAACTTATCTAAAATATTGATTGGATTAAATAAGAATAATGGATCAATAAATGTATACCTTTTCATCATATACAACTCTGCTTTAGATAGGTGAACACTATGTCCATTGTAATCAGATGCAAGAGGCAAGTTTAACAAGACAACATGAACAAATTCAAAATTGTTAAATTCTCCATTCCACAACTTTATTTTCACGTGTTGATTGAGCCTAATTTCTTAATTGCAGGGAAATAAAGGAGGTGTAAGTGTTCGCATGGATATCCGCGGCGTCAATATCTGTATCGTCAACTGTCATTTAGCCGCTCACCAAGAAAGAGTCGTTGAACGCATTGAGGTAGACACAATTTTCCTTCTCAAAATTTTGTCTCTAAAACTTAGAATTTCAGAGACACACAAAAACCTACTTAATTAAGATATTTAATGTGAACTTTTATAGGCTTCTAATGTATTTGATGATATCAGTTTATAAGGAAAGTGATTTGTATTTGGTGAGTGCTGATGTTATTGGTGTGATTGCAGGATAACCAAGCCATTGCTGATGTTATTGGTGTGATTGCAGGATTACCAAGCCATTGCTGATGTTATTGGTGTGATTGCAGGATTACCAAGCCATTGCTGATGTTATTGGTGTGATTGCAGGATTACCAAGCCATTGCTGATGTTATTGGTGTGATTGCAGGATTACCAAGCCATTGCTGATGTTATTGGTGTGATTGCAGGATTACCAAGCCATTGCTGATGTTATTGGTGTGATTGCAGGATTACCAAGCCATTGCTGATGTTATTGGTGTGATTGCAGGATTACCAAGCCATTGCTGATGTTATTGATGTGATTGCAGGATTACCAAGCCATTGCTGATGTTATTGGTGTGATTGCAGGATTACCAAGCCATTGCTGATGTTATTGATGTGATTGCAGGATTACCAAGCCATTGCTGATGTTATTGGTGTGATTGCAGGATTACCAAGCCATTGCTGATGTTATTGGTGTGATTGCAGGATTACCAAGCCATTGCTGATGTCATTGGTGTGATTGCAGGATTACCAAGCCATTGTTGATGTTATTGATGTGATTGCAGGATTACCAAGCCATTGCTGATGTTATTGATGTGATTGCAGGATTACCAAGCCATTGTGGAGAGCCAGATGTTTCAGGACCAGGAGAGACTCATCATTATGGACCATGAGTATGCAACTATCAGTCCTCACACAAAATAGAAATTCTTTTGAAAAGTTTAGACTATATGCTTTCGTAAGCTACATGTGTGAAAAACATTCAACTTTAACACAAATTACTAATGTAGTGTTGAGTTTGTTCACTATAACATAATCAGTTGGATTTATTTTCAATTTCAGCTATGTGTTTTGGATAGGCGATCTCAATTTCCGCATCGATGGAATACCAAACCAGGAGATAAAAGACAGAATAGCAAAAGGAGATCTTCAGTCAATGTGGGAGAATGATCAGGTATGTTTGACAAGATTATCATCATTGATTGTAAGCATGTAAGCATGTAGCATATATATATAGTACAAAATTCCTTCTTCTTTTATCTTCTGGTTTTAAAGACCCATATATACTGTGCAGCTTATCCAGATGACAGAGCATATCAATATTGTAAGGTCTATTAATGTTTTGCAGTTGAAGAAACTGATGAAAGAAGAGAGGATTCTGCTGGATTTTGAAGAGGGTCCACTTAACTTTGATCCTACATACAAGTTTGATTTTGGCACTGACGTTTATGATACAAGGTATATCCTCATAAAAGTGAAAACTCAAATGGTTTTTGGACACATTTATCAATTCAACATTGAGTAAATAATGACAATATTTTTTACATGCAGTTGACTTTTATTTCATTTTATTACGTTTTCTTTGATCCAGTAAGAAGCAACGGAAGCCTGCATGGTGTGACCGAATCCTGTGGATGTGTCATGAAGACACCTTTGAAGAAGTCTCATTATCCGTCAAGCAGCTCTCATACAGAAGCCACCCAGAATACAAGAACAGTGACCACAAGCCTGTCGTGTCCCACTTTGTCATTCAGGTGAGCTTGCTAATTCAATGTCTTAAAAATAAGTAAGAATGTAAATATTATAAAAGTTGATTTTATGCATTACAACCTGATTCTTCAGACTCTCATAACATGTTGTTATTAATGCAAAGAGATTGATATAAAGTAAAATTTGAATTTAAAAATGTTAATTAAAGTTTTTGTTCATTGCTTATTTTTGTCTCAATATTGTGTTAAAAAGAATTACAAACAAGAATTAGACATGTGATTTTTCAACTTCATACATAAGCATATTTTCCAACCATTGATATCTGGAGAGACATGATAGGTTTGAGCGTGGTTTGCAGGTATTAGAGGAGCCGCCACCATTGCAGGTTCGGTTTGAGCATGTGGAGGACTGGACTCACACTGGCAATGGCATCTTCACATACACAACTGCTGAACACTTTGATGCTTCGACCTGGGACTGGATCGCTATTTATAAGGTAAACCACAAACATGCCTTCTCACAGTGGAAAGTCTCACAAATGTATTCATTGTGATGCATATGTCAAGTTTTCGTTTTTGATAATTAAACAACTAAATAATTTTTAAATAGTTTTTGATAATTAAACAACTAAAATTGAATATAACTAGGACTAGAATAGAATATAACTAGGACTAACATACTAAAGCAATTATTGATATAAGAAAGTTCTCAGTCATTTTCTCATCATCAACATCAGAGATCTTGAGTTTGACTCCTTGCTAAAGGATATTTTCTTATGCAAAGTGATATGCTAAGTGAGTGTGGTGGCTGGTGTTGCAGACAGAGATGAGCCATCTGCAGGACTATGTGACATACGTGTGGGCCCCCAAGGACTGCTATGCTACCCTGGATGATGGTCGCAAGCGGTGGAGAGCCGTCTTTGACAGGTCCTATGTCCAGGAATGCAAGGGGCGATATTGTCTTATGTATTATAGTAGCAACAAGAATAGCACAGTGGGATGCTCTGAGACGTTTAAGGTAACTTTTAAGATATTTCAATGAAAAGCTCACTGGGAAAAAAATATTTCTATGATATTAAGACTTTGCAATATTATAAATTAGAATTTATCTAAATGTACCTACCTATTTTATGTCTCACTGGAAGGTGAGACGTGGTACTTTCTGCCTGATTACAATCAACAAAGCGCGAATGTTCTGTTCTAATATGCACCTGTCTCAACACTTCTACTTACTGCCTTGACTTGGATACCTTGTGCGTATCATATTGTATTTTTCCATGCAAAATATAGCCTCTTTCACACCTCCCTTGCCTTCTTTACAGCCTATAGATTTGTTTGGAATAACCATGGAGTATAATGAATGGAGTTGAAATGCCCTAGCTTATGCACATTATTCTATAGTAAATATTATATGAATAGAATAGAAGCATGCATTTACACAATTGTATTCAACATCAGTAGTAAGGGATTTTTAGGAATGAAAAAAATAATGTATTACATCTACTTGGGAATGTTGATACTGTGAAATAAATTTAAAAGTTTAATGAGTTGACAATTGCACCTTTGATCTCATGTCATCAAAAAAACTCCTTTGGTTTACTCCAAGGTATAATTTTCATTAATCTACCTCAATTAACAAAGAAGATATTCAAAATGAAAGTGAGCTGCTAGAACAGCCTTACCGAACCACCATTTCAGCTGAGATCATGTCAGTACTCACCTCAGTACTTTGATTTGATAAGATCTGGCAAAATCAATACTTTGTTTCATCAATTACTATATGAAACCCATATGAATAAATGGATAACCAATGGTTAAACAAACCAGTAGATTCACAATCTATGGAAATACAATTTGATTGAAATACAAATAGATAGAGATACATAATTAATGTCAGTCAGGATTGAGCTCCCGCTTTTCCTGCCAGATGGAATGTTTACTTTAAATTTGGTCTTCACACGATCTGTGTATAAATGTATAGTGTTGGTTCAAGGATTTTTCACAATTAAAAAGTCATTTGGGGCCAAACAGGAGAACTTGAACGGACCTTGCCTTGCTGGAGGCTGTCAATCAATACTTCTACACTTTTGAGGCATGCACATTTTTAAAATATTGATGATTGCAGGTGGTAATATAGACTGTTATCTTTGTGTACCATGAATGTGTGAGTGGTGCTATGTGCAATTAAAAAGTGTAGCAGCCTCCAGCAAGACAAGGTCCGATGAATGACCGCCATTGGTTTCAATGGTACAGACGCTTCAAAGCTGTGCTCTACTTCATCTGCACGTACATACAAACACCTAGCAACCAAATTTATGAATGGTTTCCAAGTAGTTCAAAACGAGGCAAATTGCAAGGGCAATTGGCCGTTGTAGGTTGGATCGAGTCTGAATGATGTAACAGACAATATATAGGGATATTTTTACAAAAGGTAAGTGGCTGCCAAGGTGACTTTAGTAATTTACTATTTGGGTTGGGTACAAAACAGCATGTGGTGCCAGTTGGCCCAATTTTTATGAGAAAGGAGATGAAAAAATACTTGCAGCCAGTGGTGTTGCAGGGCTCTTGCCAATTTTTTTTACCCAGTTTTTAAAAAAACGTTTCTTTGAAGAATTTTTTGCATTTTTTTGCAATCTGCTCCTGTTTATATTTTAATGCCTTCAACTGTCACATAGTCCAAATTGTATAACACAGTGGGATATATTGCAATCTTTGATTGCCCTGTAGTATGAATTGAATATATATTACTACTTTATTTAATAAGGTTATGCTTTGATTGTGATCGAATTTGCTCACTTTTAGATGATGTGAATTTTATTTTAGATTGCAACAAAGAATAGAAAAAGAAAGGTGAATAAATCACAAAGTGTACAAAATCAATTCTGGCCTGTCCCAATGTTATGCTATAACAAATTTGCAGGAATTGGACTCATCAAAATATTGCAAATTTGTAGCTGAATGGACATTGGGAAGGGCTTTAACTCACTCCTTACTTGTATTACACCATGAAATGAAGTAGAAAATAAGAAAAACCCAATGTGCAACAATCCAATCGTTATTCACACATTGGTACAATAATACATCATCCAGCATTTTAATCTTTTTTTGAATATTTATTTGCTCAAACGCAGTTATCAAAATGTCAAGAATTTAAGTTTTACCAAGTGACTGCCTTAAACACTGAGTAACTTCATAGTGACTGCCAGGTGACTGCCTTATACACTGAGTAACTTCATAGTGACTGCCAGGTGACTGCCTGATACACTGAGTAACTTCATAGTGACTGCCAGGTGACTGCCTGATACACTAAGTCACTCAATATCCATTTGCATCCATTCCATACACAAGGCACATGCTCAGGAAGGTGATTTTACGTTTATGCAACATTTTGAGAGGATATCTTTCAAATTTTCTTACAAAGAAGCTTTTATTACTGCAAAACCAATAAAGAATTTTATGAAAATTAAATGTTATGTACAAAAAATATTTGAAAAACAGTCAAGGTTAATTTTTTATTTATCAATTTTTTTGTACATATAAACTTTAGGAGCTTACAATTAAGTACCTACTCCATTAAAGTTACCAAAATAACACTATAAGATTTCCAAAAAACTTAGTTATTTTTATCAAAACATGACCATCCAAAAATAGATCAGATCAGAGGGTCACCTCCATCAGATCAGAGGGTAACTGCTATAAGATCAGAGGTTAACTACTATCAGATCAGAGGGTAACTGCCATCAGATCAGAGGGTAACTGCCATAAGATCAGAGGGTAACTGCCATCAGACCAGAGGGTAACTGTCATCAAATCAGAGGGTAACTGCCATCAGATCAGAGGGTAACTGTCATCAGATCAAAAGGTAACTGCCATCAGATCAGAGGGTAACTGCCATCAGATCAGAGGGTAACTGCCATCAGATCAGAGGGTAACTGCCATCAGATCAGAAGGTAATTTCCATCAGATCAGAAGGTAACCCTCATCAGATCAGAGGGTAACTGCCATCAGATCAGGTAACTACCATGGCCTCAAGTACACAAACAACATCATACCTCCAGTTATTATACTCCAAGCTTTTATAAAGAAGCTGATAAAGAAAATACTGTTTGTCTTCAAATTATATAAAATTTATATTTTTAAAATGATTGGATGATGTCATACCAGTGATAGTTTTTGTCATAATTGTATTTATTTCATACTTTATTTGCTAATTTTGGACCTACATTTTCCAGCTTATACTAATATGGAATTCAGACATTTGACTAATTGGTAAACTGATTATTTTCATACTAAACTTAAAGCTCTAAAATTGTATTCTTTGTCCAATAATAACTTTATCTTATTGATTTGACAATAATGAAAAATTGGTTCCATGTAACAGTGTCGTCAGTGGATTAAAGGTAGAATTCGCAGGAACCACGTGCACCCCTGTATGTAAGACAAATAATCTCCCCACCCTCCCTCCTTATATTTGCACAAGTCGTCACAAATCTCACAAACACAATATCATATTCAATAAGGTCATGGTATATTTAGCATTCTCTTTCTCATATTACAATAATCTAAATGAGAAATCCAATGTGTTTAGCCTGTAAATTTTGAAGGAGTTTGTTGACATTTTACAACCATTTAATTAATGTCACACTGCTTTATTGCAATTTATTATTCTTGATTTAATACTTTATGATGTGCATTGCTTACTAATGATATCAATTTCCTAATGGAGTATGATATTTAGACCTTTCACTTTTTGTGCTGTCACACATATCAGTTCTGAAAAATATTAAAATAATCAAATTTACAGTTAGATTGATATAATGAAAGACGTAATATTTGTGCCATAGCAGACCTAGTCTGGAATGGTGCTATAGAAATATTTATTATATGACCACAATAACAGACGTTATATTGATTTATCATATATATATATTTAAAATTATATTCCAAGATACTTATTATGGACAAAATGTTTCAGGTGCAAGGCTTTGACACTCCCGATGGGCTGTTTACAGAGAGTGAGAGTTCTACCACTCACGAGTCTGGCTCAGAGTCAGAGTCAGATGAAGTCTGCAGGCAGCACTCAGACTCTGACTCATGTTCTGAGCCTCATGATGTTCCACGTGGTTTGAAAGTACCTCTACTGCCATCTGGTGGGCAGGATTCAGACTCCAATTCAGAGCCCTATGACGTTCCTCGAAGCCAAGCCGACCTCCTACTGCCACAAGCCACAGCCCCAGGTTACGACTATGAAGCCTACGAAGTTCCTAGAAGCCAAGAAGACCTTTTATTGCCGCAAGCCACAGCCCCAGATTCTGATTCAGACTCAGAGTCATATAATGAGCCATGGAAAGATCCTCTCCAGGCCCAACAGAAACTCACAGATCTGATGGCAGAGCTCAAGGTCAAAGAGTCACAAGGTCAACATATTGATGAAACAGAAACACAAGACGTGATGAGCGCATATTTGAGTAGCAGTCAACAGGAAAGTGATGTGTATGATAGCCTGATTGGCTCAGGTGAAGATAGACAAGAGGCTTCAGGGGGTCAATTTAGGTCAAGGTCAGAAGAGGTCACAGAAGCGTCAGAGGTCAGACAAAGGTCAAAAGAAGGCGCAGAAACTATCCAAGACTCAGAAGAATCAGAAGTGATCCCAACACCAAATGAAGCATCTGATACCAACATACAAGCAAAGGCAAATTAATATCTTCAATAGAGGACACAAAACATAGGTGTTTTTTCCTTTTATTTCATATTTTTGGAGTAAATTTAAATTTAAGTAAATTATCGAGTGATCTCTGGGATGATGTCGTAGCACAACAGTAATTGGGTTAGGTTAATCAGCCATTTTCCAGGTTTTGAGAAAGAAGTAAATGGCTCGATCTCCTTTTTACCCTCAGCCCCTGATGTAATCAGGCTGAGGGTATTGTTACCCTCAGCCCCTGATGTAATCAGGCTGAGGGTATTGCAGTACTCCTGGCGTGGGTATGTATGTATGTATGTATGTATGTCTGTATGTATGTATGTATGTATGTATGTATGTCTGTAGCGAACATCCTTGTCATCGCGATAACTTGAGAACAAATGATGGCAGCTTCATGAAACTTGACATACATAAACATCTGGTGAAAACCTCGGACGAGTTCGATGGACAGCGACCTTGACCTATTTTTCAAGGTCACAGGGACAATTATGTGAAATCCAAAGAATTGCAATAACTTAAGAACAAATGATGGCAGCTTTATGAGATTTGACACACATAAGCATCTGGTGAAGACCTCAGAATTTTTTCTATGAAACATGACCTTCACCTACTTTTCAAGGTCACAGGGACAATTATGTGAAATCGTCCTTGTCATCACGATAACTTGAGAACAAATGCTGGCAGCTTCATGAAACTTGACACACATAAGCATCAGGTGAAAACCTCGGACGAGTTTGATGGACAGCGACCTTGACCTATTTTTCAAGGTCACAGGGACAATTATGTGAAATCCAAAGAATTGCAATAACTTAAGAACAAATGATGGCAGCTTTATGAGATTTGACACACATAAGCATCTGGTGAAGACCTCAGAATTTTTTCTATGAAACATGACCTTCATCTCCTTTTCAAGGTCACAGGGACAATTATGTGAAATCACAAGAATCACAATAACTCAAGAACAAATGATGGCAGCTTTATGAGATTTGACACACAGAAGCATCAGGTGAAAACCTCGGACGAGTTGAGTGGATGGCGACCTTCACCTACTTTTCAAGGTCACATGGACAATTATGTGAAATCATCCTTGTCATTGTGATAATTCAAGAACAAATAATGGCAGCTTCATTAAACTTGACACACATAAGCATCTGGTGAAAACCTCGGACGAGACCGATGGACGGTGACCTTGACATATTTTTCAAGGTCACAGGGACAATTATGTGAAATCCCTAGAATCACAATAACTCTAGAACAAATGATGGCAGCTTTATGAGATTTGACACACATGAGCATCTGTTGAAGACCTCAGACATTTTTCTATGGAACATGACCTTCACCTACTTTTCAAGGTCACAGTGACAATTATGTGAAATCCCTATTGTTGCTATAACTCGAGAACGAATGATGGCAGCTTTGTGAGACTTGACACACATAAGCATCTGGTGAAGACCCCAGTGAAGACCTTCACCTACTTTTCAAGGTCACAGGAACAATTATGTGGTGCGGTGACGTTTTGTTCACAAATATGTGTGAAGCAAATGTTGTGCAATAAGTTACCAGGGCTGAGGGTTGATGCATCTCTGATGCCTATGTTTGATGGTGATATATTCTTCCCAGAATTTGATTGGTTGATTATGCTTAGCTTGAATTTTTGATAAAGTGATGAAAATAGAAAAGCAGCCAATTATTTCATATTCTCGCACAGTGACAAGTACAGGTGCTTAGCTCACATTTCTTGTGTTGTACTTGTAACATTTCCACGATGTGCAAAAATATTTCTTTTCCTTGAAATATTTACAATGTGATCAGACAAGGATTTGAAATACTACACAAAGTGTGTAAGCTATTTTTACAAATAGGTCTGTTGACACTATTGTTATGATTTTCATGGTTTTCATGAATTTGTGTTGTTCGTGCTTTGCATTACCTTATGTGATAACACCAAACTAAATATATTTTTCTACATGTATGCAGTAAGAACTAAGTATACTTCAGCCAGAATTGAGATTTATTTGTTTTAAGCCATCCAAGTTTTGTTTCATAGCTGTTATACAATTTATTGGTAAAGTTTGTGTATGGTGTATAAAATATATATTTTTGGTGTTGAGGCAGGTTTATACTCCTGATTGGGTAGAACTGACAATCACTTTACGCTTCAAGAGAATTACATTTATACCCAACAAAAAGAAATATAATTATTAAAATAATTTCTACATTTTATATTCACCTCATCCAAAAAAAAATTATATTTTCTTGATTGACAAATGTCAAGAACTTTTTATATTTTATCCATTAAAATGTGGTCTTAAGGCAATGTTAGCGTGCCATTTATTATCAAAACATGGATTATCCACTATTATGTTATCATATTCACAAGAAAAATGGACCAAACCAATCACTAGTAGAATTCTACAACTGCTTTAAAGCCAGGGTGAAGTTTTATTATATTTTGAAGGAAATAACCTGTGGTATCCGCAGTGTAACACCTAGTGCTGGAATGCTAATCTGTGTAGATATCTTAACCAATCATGGCCTCGTTGTATTCTATCTTTACCCTATCTATAAATCTACAACTGTTGTTAAAGAGGAACTAGTAATTAAAAATGAGAAGTCAAATTGACCGCACCAACATATTGCCACTGCCAATTAAGCCCTGGATGCTTCTAAAGGGTCAATCAACAGACCAGCAGATATTGGGAAAAAATACCAATTCATAACAGTTATGTTAAAATGTGAAAACCTGACCCTTTTTACTTTCTCAGGAATGAACAACACACTAACTTAAAAAGTTGATGGCATATATTGTGGATCTACACATTTGTCACTGGGATTTTGGTCTCAAAAAATGTATTATTTTACATAAGTTGGTATACAAGACACTTTTATCACTGTTTTTATGGGAATGGACTTTGGTACTTTTATACTGCAATCATTTATCACACTGCTTAATAATATAGATAATTGATTACATTAAAAAAATTGTGTAACTTTCATGAATGTGTATATAGGAACATATTAATCCAATGTAAGATAGTTGTGTGGCAGATAATACAATGTCTGTTTCTCAGTTTTGTTCATCCACATGGAGTGGGAATTGTGTGTGGTTTGAGTGGATTACAGGTCATGAATATGTAGGCAAGGAATATGAAAAACCAGCTTTGGTCGGTGCATTTTCTTCATCTTTTGATGGATGGCAATAGATTTTAAAACAAAATAAACACCCAAAATTACTTTTCAGGATATCTTTAAAGTGAAGCCATATTGTTGTTTAATCTATTAATCAACAGGAAACTGCACAGCAAAGAAACTAGAAACTTTTTTTGTAATTATTTTTGTAAAGAAAACAAATATATTGATTTTACCAGGCCTTGAAATATGTCTGCACAGATATATCAAAAGTAAGGAAAATCTTTTTAAATGCATTTGTTCCTTTTGAATGTTTGCATATTAACTTCAACTGTGCTGGGATTGCTGTATGATACCAAATCGAAACAAAGATTGTGAAATTATGTCAATAATTACGGTTATGGACAAGGATGATACATACAGCGTAAACAATCTATGTAAATCAATCTATGATTTTTAGCTACGAACTAAACTTGTTTCATTCTTGTGATAATTAAGAGAAAGTCGCACAAAAGCCACTTTTTATTCACAAAAAGATATATTAATATCTCAGATGTGGGTGATTTGATAATTAAGCTTTGGTTAAAAAGTTGATAAACAGGAAATTTGTGATATCCAAATAATCCTCAGTAATCAAATAGACCTTAGGGGAAATCGTGGATTATTTTCCTTGAGTATATATTATGAATATTACAATAACAAAATAAGTTTATAGAATTTACCAACAATCTAGAAGATTTTAAACAATTTTATTTCAGCAAATAAGTTATAAATGTTATGAAATTATTTTATTCCAAAACTTTTATAATTTGGGACCAAAGGACGGTATTTTAAATGTATTATTATGAAGTATTATTTATGAAATTAGACATTTCATTGTAGTTATGCAAATGATATTTGTAAATAAACCAAACTTGTTTCTTTGAACAACTTTGCAAGTAATTTACATAGAGGATTTTGTTGTTTTTTGTTCATTTCTGATGCAGAAGATTGGGCCAGGCTGACTTATCAACAATCCTCATTCTTATCAATTGATAGATTCACTCTTCAAAATACTTAATTTGAAGTTCCTATTCAGAATGCATTCAGTGTCTTTATTGAAATATTGTTGACTGTAAAGGCCCAGCCCAAATAAGCAATACTCATTGACATCCCTGGGACAAAACCCCCTCTCAGAACATCATATTCTTACCCAATGGCCACATATTATATAGACAATCCATGGGGACATGGGTTTTTTGTGGTATATCAGAAATATCTTGATCATAGTTTCTTAGAGCTAATATTATGTAACTCAACTGAACAGAACAGGGGAAAGGGCTTCTAGAAATTTAATACAAGTTTGTTAATTAAATGATGATACATATGTAAAACGGGTAAAAGATATAATCAACCAAGCTAAATATAAATATATTGAAGATAAAAGGATAGTGTGAGAACTTCCTAAATTAGATATTCGTACATACACGGTACCTTATATAATAAATAAGAAGAAAGAAATGAATAAACTGGAAAATGACTTAAACAGGAGGAATGAATGTTTATTTAATAAAATGAACACTGATGACCGAGAGGTTATAGAAGAATTTAATAGTGTAAAAGCAGAACTTGAATCAATTGAACGTCACAAGGCTAGGGGGGTAATATTACGCTCTAAATGCAAATGGGTTGAAGAGGGGAAACAAAATACAGCATACTTCTTAAGGCTCGAAAAACAGAATTTTTGTAATAAAATAATTTCACAATTACAAGTAGGTGATGATCTTATTTCAGACCCCAAAAAGATACTGTCAGCTGAAAAAGAATTTTATGACGACCTCTACTCAAACAAACATGACGTTAATGAAAATTTGTTCAAGATACATACTGATAAATTTGTCAAAAATCCTGCAATTCCAAAAATTACTGAGGAACAAAAAGAATTTTGTGAATCAAAATTAACTGAATCTGAAGTTTTGGCAGGTGTAAAAAGTTTGAAAAAAGGCAAATCTCCTGGTACTGATGGGCTAGTGGCGGAATTCTACCAGTTCTTTTGGATAGACATTAAGTCATATATACTGGATAGTATAAATCATTCATTAATAGCTGGTGAATTATCAATAGAACAGAAAAGAGGCATAATAACTTTGATTCCCAAGAAAAATAAAAAACGCCTATTCTTAAGAAATTGGAGACTTATAACCTTACTTAATGTGGACTATAAAATAATTACAAAGGCCCTGTCTAGCCGATTGTGTAAAATATTACCTTTTATCATTGATGAAGATCACACAGGGTACATTAGTGGGAGGTTTATTGGCTGTAATATTAGGTTGGTGGAAGATATTATTTCATTCACACATTTGACAAATATTCCTGGTATACTGCTGACAATAGATCTTGAGAAGGCTTTTGACTACATAAATTGGAATTTTATAGATAAAAGTCTAGAGGCATTTAATTTTGGCAAGATTTTTCGTTCATACATCAGAACTTTATGCACAAATATTCAAACATCTGTTACTAATAATGGACAAATATCAGAGTGGTTTCAGCCCAAAAGAGGAGTCAGACAGGAATGTCCAATATCCCCATATTTATTCTTGATTGCTGTTGAGATCTTAGCTATTGGTATTTGGGAGAACAAAGATATCAAAGGAATTTGTTTGAATGATAAGGAAATAAAAATCAGCCAGCTAGCTGATGACACAACATGATTTTTAAGAGACACTAACTCCTTGGAAGAAATGCTATATGTATTAAATATTTTTGAATTATGTGCTGGATTAAAAGTAAATAAGGACAATTTAGGAATTCTGAAGGAAAGCACAGTCTTTCCATATGGCTTGGACTGGATCCAGGGAAAAATAGATATATTGGGCGTAACAATATCAGACAATGAAAGTGACCACTATGAAAATAACTTCAAAAGCAAAATTGCAAATCTTGAAAATTTATTTCACTCCTGGAAATGTAGACACTTGTCAATGAAGGGTAAAATAACTGTTATCAATGTATTGGCAATGTCACCCATTCTCTATCTTGCAAGTGTTATACAAGTGCCACCAAGTGTATTTAAAGAAGTAAAACAGTGTATCTTAAACTTTCTTTGGGGTGGCACTTCAAAAATAGCATATAATGTGTTGATTCAGCAGATAGAAAGTGTAGGCTTGAAGTTAATAGACTTTGAAGAAAAAGTAAAGTCTATGAAAATAAACTGGGTCAAAAGATTATATGTGATGGATCAGACCAGAGGTGGAAGGCAGCACCAAGTTTGTTTTACAAAACTAGTAATGTCAATTTCTTCTTCAAATGCAATAGCAAACCAGGAAAGTGTGCATCCAGATTCCATGAGGACATACACCATTCTTGGTCTGATCTAAATGTTATTGAACTTAATAATACATGTATTAATCCAGGCAAACTGATATGTAATCAGGTACTTTGGTGTAATAGATACATCACTGTCCAAGGTGAACCAATTAAATGGAAAAACTGGATTAAAAATGGTATCCTGTATGTATAGGATTTACTTAATATTGATGGTAGCTTCATGTCTCAAGATGAACTGAATTTAAAATATAATGTAGATTGCAACTTTTTGAATGTCCTACAAATAAGACACAGTATTCCTCTGGAATGGAGAAACATTATTTATAAACATGGTCAATATACTAGTGCATATGGCAACAACAATGAAAATGACATCTGTGTATATTTAAAAGATAAAAGCTTTTTGTTGTCAGTGCTAAAATGCAAAGAAGTATATTGGCATATTGTTGAAAAATGTAAAATAACACCCAGCTGTATTGCAAAGTGGACACAAGAATATCCAGATTTCAATGATGCCATCCCAGAATTATGGCCCAACATATTCACATTACCTTTCAGGATCACAAGAGAGACAAAACTTTTCAGTTCAGATTAATCCATCAAGTAAATTATTTCAAATGAAACTGGTAGATAGTAGCCAATGCCTTTTTTGTGATGATATAGATGATATTACACATTTCTTTCTTTTTTTGTGAAAAAAAACAAGAATTCTGGGACTCTTTCTTTAATTGGTGGAACACCCTGGGAGATATTAAAATAACCTATAATACAGAATGTTTAACAGTGTATTCTCTTTGGATTCCAATCTAATACTGAAGTTTTTGATGTACTAAATTACTGTGTATTGGTATGTAAATATTATATTCATAGACAAAAACTTTTCCATCAGGCAAGTTAGTGTGGTATCTTATCAGAATTAAAGTATAAACTAAAAATAGACAAGTCCATATGTACAAAGAATAATAACACAATGTTTAGCAAATTTATGCTTGTATATGAAAAACTATAGACAGGATGGACATGTTTTGAGACATGTACAATTTGTATTTTATTGAATAAAGTCACTTTTAAAAAAAAGAAAGAAATATCTTGTCGGAAATGTGTGTCATTGACATATCAGTGTATTTGGGATTTTTACATCACTTTCAAAATTATTTCAGTCATTTCATAATAAGAACTGATTTTTCAGCTTTCACCATAAGAAAGAATATCAGGATTTTTCTTTTCGTCCCCCCTTGAAAATTAATGCTCCATCCCCTGTTTTTTTGTCTAACTATTTTGGTATATGTGTCACTAACAATGCATATCGTATGACATCAATTGTTGTGCTCATTTTCCAGTCACAACAATGACACTAATTGGCCATGTAACAACAAGCAAAATATCCGACTCCGTGCTTATTGGCTGCTTAAAAAAAGCTTGAACTGGGAGTGGTCTCCTTAACCTATTAATCCAGTCTATATCAATCAACCCTAGGACTTTCTTTTTAATGATCCCTCAAACTTTGCACCTGAACATGATTTCATACATGGCTTGCTCAGCAGGGTACCTAGGTCTGAGTAATCCAAAAACCCTCCCTGTCAGACAACGCGGGTCATTGACCTCACCTCATGAGATCATGGGTATGGACACCCTCCCACGCAGTGTCGCCACCGTCTCGACCACCCTCTCCACCATCGACGATACCACCAGTGATGAGTCTTTGGCCCAGGGCTGTGGGTGGAGTGTGGGGTATGGATCGCTCTCCCTGGACTTCTCGTGATTAAAATTGGGTCACCTTGCACATATCCTTAAGGTAACAGGTTAATTTTTCTTGATCATCAGTTGTATTTTGTTTTGGTTTCGAGAACATATCTTTTTATTGCATATGTTTAAAGTGAAACGTTGAGAATTTGAACAGCATGAAGTTCTTTATTCTCCACAGGAGATCCAGGATTTATACCTCGCCATGCAGCGTAGTTCTTTTGATGTTTGACGTTTTTTTAAAATAAAGTGCCTGCAGATTTATACCAGTATATAATTTTCGAACATGGTGAAACAAGTTATGTAAAAGGATATATATCCTTTCAAAAAGGATATATCTTTTCCTGTGACAAATGATTTTTTTCAGCACGATTAATGACATTCTCTTAATCAATTGTAACAGATGTCCATGGAATACATCTATATTTACCTAATGGTATATGGTAAAAACGGTAGATAAAAGGATATATCCTGTAAAAAAACAATATGTAACTTCACCTTACACAATTACATTGTTCAGTATGTCTACAGCCTACTTTGCATTGTGGCAGTCTTTGCAGATTTTGATGCTTGCAAAACAAAAAAAAACAAACAAAAAAACATGCACTTTTTGGTAGCCTCTGAAGGGATCAAAACAAAGTGAACTCCTATAACGCAAAAAAAGAAAAATGTTATCTGAAGAATAAACAGTCATCTTGTATTATGTCATATCAGTTATGGACATAATTAATTACAGTGATAAGCATTTATACCAGTATATTATTTTCGAACATGGTGAAACAAGTTATGTAAAAGGATATATATCCTGTCAAAAAGGATATATCTTTTCCTGTGACAAATGATTTTTTTCAGCGTTGTGACATTCTCTTAATCAATTGTAACAGATGTCAATGGAATACATCTATATTTACCTAATGGTATATGGTAAAAACGGTAGATAAAAGGATATATCCTGTAAAAAAAACAATATGTAACTTCACCTAACACAATTACATTGTTCAGTATGTCTACAGCCTACTTTGCATTGTGGCACTGTCTTTGCAGATTTTGATGCTTGCACTAATGAGGGGTCAGGCATACTTGCTAGACATAGCCTGTGGGATAAGAATACGAGTTAAACTAGAAGAGGAGGAGATATGGCCCTTTTCCTCTGGCAAAATGAGCATATCCAGTACGGCATATTCCTGGAGTTGTGGGCCTGTCCTCGCAGATTATGAGGAACTTATGAAGGGTCACGCTCGTGAGAATTTGTAAGTTGAAGATGGGAGGGTGAGGGAAACTTACAATGCAAACTTACTCCTTTATCCTTGAGAATGAACTAGACAGTCAAATCGATTAATATATATTTAATTCTGATAGGTTCAGTCAGGTGCACCGCGAATCTTCGTTTCTCGACATTTTTATGTGTTAAGTTTGTTTTATTTCAATCTTAAAACTTCTGATTTCTTTTCATCGTTTATAAAACGATACATTGGGACAGTCCTGTAATGAGCCTTAATTAAACACATAAAAAAACACTTTTAGTATATTGCTTATAAATTTATATATAAATTACAAATTTTATACATCTTATATTTCGTGAATAAAAATGAAAAATTCACTTAATGTACTTTGGGATTTAGGAAAAAACTCAATCTTCACAAAATATTGAAAACACTATTTACATTTTACAAATTTTGAATTTCATTGATTTCATTGCATGAATTGGTACTTTACATCATCTCATGATCACTCCGAACCAAGGGGGAAAGCTTAATAAAGTTATGATTTAAGAAACGTATTGTAACTGTCTATTAAAAAAAACAAAAAAAGGGATCAAAACAAAGTGAACTCCTATAACGCAAAAAAAGAAAAATGTTATCTGAAGAATAAACAGTCATCTTGTATAATGTGATATCAATTATGGACATAATTAATTACAGTGATAAGCAGAGTTTATCTCCTCATCATCCTGATAGAAAGAGGCGTTCTTCCCGGCATTAAGAATGGAGTGAATGAGGCGTGCAGTTTGGTGGGATGAGTGCCCGAGGCGAGGGAGGCCATCCTGTACCTGGTCGTGAGGTCCTCTCCAGTCAGCACCCGGAATGCAGTGGACCGATGGCTGGCTCGGCTGGCTCGGCTGCAAGGGCTTAGGTACATCCTCAAACTTTCTGCACCGTAACTCTTGACAAAATCGTTTACAGATAAATGAGACATATGATAACTGTTGTCTTCCATTACTACGCCACATTCAACTGACAGCTTTGTTTTCTGTATTCTCTTGCCTAAATTGAGCATGATGGAGAACAAGACCACATTTATCACAGCTGAGACAAGCTGAACAATGTCGAAGTATATGGCGCCTTTCTGGTGCATGAGGTAGCCGGTGAGGGCCAGCATGGCCGTGCTGCCGAAGTTACCTCCCACCATGAGCACCGCCGCTACCGGGCCCGTCATCTCCATCTGGTGCTCCAGCCACGTCAAACTGGCCGCCATCACCGTCGACGTCCCCAGGCCTATCAAAATAGTGGTCACCCACAGGATGTCAGATTCTGTGTTAAGCAAAAACACCTCCATAGCAAAACCAATGATGGTCAAAACTAGATTTGCTGAGAGAATGACGGTCTCTGTGCAGAAGTGGGCGAGTATTATACCCACTCCTCTGCCTATGGTGATCGCCCCAAAGTAGACTGCTGTGAGGTGCGAGGCATCCACCTTGTTCCAGCCCCCTCCCTTTGTGGCCAATATTGACACCAGCCCTGCGTGGGTCGATTCCATTCCAACATATAACAAATGAAACATGGTCATACATCCAACTAACATATACTTCAATGTCTTTTGCTTGTCTTCTTGAGTTTTGTCAATGGTACTTTTCTTTTGTTTTACCAAGAATGTTCTTTCCTGTGTGAACCAGACAAAGAAGAATGTGACGGACACAACTGCCAGTGTGGCAGCTGTAATATAGAATACATACTGGTATCTGTATTCTGGTTCCAGGTCGGCCTGCAGGGTGGTCAGAGCACTGGCTGGGGTGGGCATCATACTGGAAAGTTTGCCTTCAGTCATGTTTTCAATATACACATAGCCAAGCTGATGTGTCATCGTGTAATTTCCATCATTATTTAATGCAACTTGTATCTGATCGTGATTTCCGGTTCCTGTTGCATTATGGGCACTTCCGGTGAGGGTCGTAACTGAGCGGGAGGTGAGGAATGGTGCTGTGATGAGAGGTCCAATAACACAGGCAAAGCCATACACAAAGTGTAGAATCTGCATATAGGGGGCGCTCTCCTCCTCCCAGGTGTACAGCAGCACCACACTGCTAACTGCAATCACAATACATTAATAAATCAATCTCATATTTTATCTCTCCGAAATTTCTCAAGCTGAGTCATAATTAAAATCAAATATAGTTTCCATTATTTCAATATCTTATCAATTTTACAGAAAAAAAGATATTTGAGAATTTGTTGTTATTCTTATATCCAAAAAGTCACTGGCCAGTCAAATAAAAGAAGATGGTGGAAATGTGTGAGTACTGACCTGTGTATAAAAATAGAATGAAGAGCCCCTGGAAGAAAGCCACAATGCTGATGGATATAATATCCGTAGTGAAGGCCATGGCCACCGTAAACACTGCTGCCATCGTCAGACTCACACACTGGTTGAGGGTCTGGTTGAAACTGTCGAAATACGTGGCCAATATGATACCAGCAAAGGCACCGCCCAATGGGCGCGCGGCGAGCAACAGAGAACTCTCATCAGTTCCTATTCCCAGTCGTTCCTCTATGTCAATCAGGACAGGTCCCATGCAAGCATAGATCACTCCCTGAAAAAAAAACATATATGGACATTTAAACTTGAAATCTAAATTTTGAAATGGTGTCTCTGGATTACAATATTTGGGCATTGCTAATAACTGTTTCAAAAGACCCCCCCCCCCCCTTCCCCTTTCAAGGGCATGGCGTCAACCAAATAGGCCGCTTTTCTATTTTGCATAGGCCATCTCAGAGAAACATAAAAACATTTTAGGCTTTATTAGCTCTCTTATGAATTCTTTCTCTGGAACTCAATGCCCTACTCTTTTCGAAGAGGGTTTGTGGATATTTCTTTTGTATTATCACACAGATCTGTGATGTCCAGTCAGGAACACAGGTTGGAGTGAGAATCAAACTCTGTGGCAGATAACAACCTTTCTCAACTGTGCATTTCGTCAGTGTATGGGTTAATCCTTCGTGAATGGTGCCTCAATCCATATGATTAATTATATCATGAATTCAATGACATGACCAGGATTTGAACCCACGACCATTGGATCACCAAGGGGATCCAATGGTCGGGGAAATGAAATTTTGTGATCGTCCACTCCGAGAGCAAACTCCTCTTGGGACGACATGGGGAACCTATACTTTGTGCTGTACCTCTGTGTGTGCTCAAAGAAAAAAACAAAACAAAAACAAAAAAACAAAAACAAAAACAAAACAAAAAACAGTATCAAATTGCCAAACTGAATTGCACTTACAACAGCGAAAAATTCCAGGTACAGCAGGATTGTCCTTAGGATCTTCATGCACTTTGACATTGGTTTGACCTCTTCCTCATCGTCAGACCCGTCATCCTCTTCATCTTCCTCTCCTCTGTCAGTGGATAAGGGTTTAATCTCGGGGTCTTCCTATAAGTAGCAGAATTTATGTGAACATAAGTGATATACGTATTCAGAGAATTCATTAACTTTTGTCGCTGTTCCTACTTAAAGTACTTCTTTCCTGTCCCCTTTCCAGCCCCCCAAAACACCATGAATAAATGGTGTTTTAAACTACTCTATAAGCTCAGTAGATCAGGTATCATCCTCTTTCGTGGGAGCTTGGAGTATGGCGTCACAACTTTATACATTATAGGTGAGAGTATCTTTAAACTCAATAGACAAGATATTATCCCCCACACAACGAGTCTGTAAAATAGGATAGGACAAATCTTTTTAATGGAATTCGATTTATCAATTTGTGATTTAGAAGATCTTTGACTGTGTTATGGTACATACAGTGAGCGGTTCGAGACTGGAGAATGGGGTGCTGGTGTATCCGGGGCTTCTGCCCGCCACTAACAGACTACCCGACACGCGGCCTCCTCTCTCCCCGGAGAAACACGAGGCAGACACCTGCACAGAACCAGCGCTTTATATACAACATTGAATGTAAAGAAAAACTGAATCACATGACAATAGGTATAACAAAATGTAAAATAGGTCACAATGAAAGGCACAATTGCTCACAGTGAAATATGTAAGGGGTCACAATGAAAGGAACAACAGGTCACCATGAAAGGTACAATAGGTCACAATGAAATGTGCAATAGGTCACAATGAAATATACAATGGGTCACAATGAAATGTGCAATGGGTCACAGTGAAATAGGTCACAATGAAATATGCAATGGTTCACAATGAAATGGGCAGTGGGTCACAATAAAATATGAAATAGGTCACAAAAAAATGTGGAATAGGTAATATAATTAAATATGCAATAGGTCAAAATGAAGTATCCTACACTTTCTATGGTATCCACAGAACCTGGCCGTCCTTTGTCCACTTTGCGCTTATGCCGGACCACCTCCTCACAGTCCAGATTCGGCGTAATCTTCACGTGAGACAGGTGGAAGTTTCTAGTGAAAAATCATCCATAACGTCTTAAAATTTTGAATCCAAATAAAACGAAAAACTGACAGTCAACGGGATCAGAAAGTAGATCCAGATGGTTAAGCCATGTCAATTCAAGTATAAGTAAATAATTCATCGAGAATAAACATTTTTCAGATTTGTACTCCTGCACAAAAAAAAGAAAATGAGGAAACCCCTGCAGCGGTAATTAATTAACTCTGACCTGAGCGCAGATAGCGATGTTTGCATGAGTGACGTGCTGGAGTCCTCTTCCTCCGGGGTAAGCCATCCGGTCCCGTACCGGTGAGAGTTACTCATCCTCGGCGCGGACGATGCCTCGGCGCCCGGCTGAGTGCACGACTCGGCCGCATCATCTACAACCAAGAATTCACAAGATGCAGCCACCAGATGCGGAGAAAAATTCAACAAATCCTGTTTAGTTATGTGGAAATAAATCGAAATGTTAGAGCTCTTTTCGATATATCTTTTCCACGCAGATCAGTCTGATACATAGTAAAGCCAGTGATGCCGTGCCCACCATTCCGTGATGTTCGTTCCGTATGCCCGACCAGTTGCTCCTTACTTTGCCTTTTATCTGCTGAGATCAGGGGACGACAACTGCTGCGAACCGGGGTACGAACAAATCTTTTGGCTTTTCTACTCGATGGCTTCTTTCTGCTCTTGAATTTGCTCAAGGCCAGAAGTTGCCCCTGTAATTCAAATCATCATATTTATTTACAGCGTTAAAACTGGCTTAAAGGTCTATGCTTTTGATAACATGACATTTTGAGAAGAGTCAAAGGAGACATCTGTTTGGTGACAATCATGACATTTTGAGAATGTTGGAGAAGCAATAAGTTGGACCAAGTTAAGAGTAGGCAATGGTGCGAATCTGTGCATTTTATGGCAAGTTAGAGGGTTTGTTCTAATAACACAGGTCAACATCGGACATATCAAAGATTTGATCATTAAGCATTATGATGTAAAGTTTTCCGACAATCCGTGTATTTTTTGGTAAGTTACAGAGCCCGAAAGGTATTCTAACCCTGATCTTACAGCAAATTCTAAAAGGTCATGGAAAGGTCAAAGTCAACCACATCAGAGGTTTAATCCTGAACATGACAAAAAAAAAAAAAAACAAAAAAAAAAAAAAAAAATAATAATAATAATAATAATAATAATAATAAAACAATAATAATAATAAAACAATATAAAACAAAATAAAGTCGTCTATAACCGTGCAGCATACACAAATAATAGAGATAAATGAAAAAGAAAGCTTACTGGTGTTGTGAGCAGCATTTTCCTCTTCCCCTTTGCTGATGCTGCGTATCCTTGTCCTGGTATTTGAAGTAATGAATCCAATTTGGAATCATATTTTCCTGTACTTGATACCGCACTCTTGTCCTTCTTGTCCTTCTTGCTCTTTGATACCAGCCCTGCTTCAGTAACCATAACATGCAAGTTTGAGGTTCCAACTGTTTTGATATTTTTAGTTTGAGATGGCTGACCTTTAACATTTGGGTCTTGGATTGACAGGCCCGGAACTATCTCCCTTCTCCTCGTGTTTCCTTTCTGCTTTGGGAAATCACGATACACGGTTATGCCGGGTTTGTTCCCAAGAATGAGTTTACCGCGCCTCCTGATCCCAGAACTATTTTGTGCACATTCATTCCTGCGGTAGTGCGGTCTGTAGGGCGAGGACTTTGGAATAATTTTGGTCTGTGCCTTCTGCAGTTTTGTCTGAGATCTCTGTATATACGGGGACCCCAAGTCATCAGGGATTTCTATGTTTTGGTCCTGAGGAGTTTGGTAATCAGCCTCATTGACAACTTTGACTCTGTGTGGACAAACATCGGGTGTCCCATTTTCTAATTTCCTGGGGGTTTTCTTGCAGACGACAACCCGTCCATGTTTGTCCAGCATTCGTGCTTCAGTTTTCTTGCTGAATCGTTTACATTCAGGACATTTCATCCGATCTTCAGATTTCTTCTCCGTTGACCGTTTTGATTTCTTTTCCCGCACAACAACTCTCCCAAATTTATCCAACATTAGTGAGATGCTTTCCTCGGCAGACTCTCTCTCCTGTTTTAAAAGATTCTGATTAAAAAAATAGTCTTCCGATGCCAGAATAGATCTTCTTTTCTTTGAAGGAGATTTATCGTTTTGAGAAAAACTTGAGGCATTATTTGCTCCACAGGCAACTCGACCGTCTTCGATTTGGTCTGATTCGTGACTGATGGCCGAACTTTGTGACCTTGGCGAGCAATGCAGAGGGACATCAGAGAAAACAGAAAATGTTTCATTCTGGGCCACATGAATCTGGGGCTGAGTGGTGTGAATCTGGGGCTGAGTGGTGTGAATCTGGGGCTGAGTGGTGTGAATATGGGGCTGAGTGGTGTGAATCTGGGGCTGAGTGGTGTGAATCTGGGGCTGAGTGGTGTGAATGGGGGGCTGAGTGGTGTGAATGGGGGGCTGAGTGGTGTGAATCGGGGGCTGAGTGGTGTGAATCGGGGGCTGAGGATTTCTCCAATTGTTTTCATCATCCAGAAGGGTCACTGTGATTGTTGGGATAACACCGGCTGGAGGTAACTCATCACTGGACAAACCTGGGAAATACAAGGAACATTACATCTCATTAAGGTAATATAAAGGGATATAAGGTATAGAAAATAATGATCCTACTTGTAGCAGATATAGTGCTGACCCACTGAATTGTCACATTTGTTCATATTATGAAAGAAAAACAAAATCTTGAAAATCTGATCTCATGAAAGTTTTAACATAGAAAATATAACCTAAATCGTGAAAATTCATTTTTTATCATCTATAAATGGAAAGGCTCGTGGTATTGATAGTCATGGCACAAAAAAAACTCCAGATAACATCACCTTCATGACAAAAAAAAATCACTATAAAAAAAAATCACTATAAAAAAATCACTGACATCACTGAGGTCAGAAGGACAGCAATGCTGTGTGTTGTAGTTGGGAAAATATCTTACTTGAAAACTCAAACATCATACGACAAATGCTGAATATTGAATTATGGATAGAGAAATACAAAATTTCAAATGAAATTTTCCTTAGATCAAAAGGGACCCAATTAATGTTAAAATCAGATGAGTTGGCCAATTTCATAAAGTAGTATTCAAGTTAATAGATTTACCTGTCAGTCGAAATGTGGGTGGTTTTCCTTGCTTTCCTGCATTAGAGAGTGCTTCACTCATAGGTGTGAAGTACAGACTGGTAGGGCTGCCGGCAGAGGGCGTCAACATGTCCGGATGGTACTGGGAGGATGACATAGTGTCCAAATACCTAACAAAGATGTGCAAAACTTGATATACCAGGGAATCATTACTGTGATATAATTTATATCAGAGAGCACGGCTGTCAGCAACCTTCCCTCTTTGCAACCGTCAGTGCCCTTTTCTCCTTGTAGGTCCTTGACCTTGGAGTAGGTTACTGACACCTTACATGCATAATAAAAGGTTCTCTAAGAGAGCGAATTTCAAACAATAAAAACAATGTCACACATGCAATTTTTGGCCAAACACTTTTTAGTACTTTTTTGTTACTCCATTGATATACGTACTCATTTTTCAAGTAAATGCGTGAAACCCTTTAAATATAGTCTTAATAAAAATAAGAAATCAATTACGTTGCCATAATGAATGTGCATTATGATACGGAAGTAGTTAACCATGACAAGTGCTGTTTGATTTTTTGCATGACTTCCGGCTTTCGGCCCTGTTGCCTTCACCGAATATGTTTCTGTAAGATTGTATGTCCAGTGTAATGACCATAATTAGTAAACTTGCCAATGCCACACAAAACCCCATACCATAAACGGAAGGGCATGTCTATCCTCCATAGCAGGACTTCTCCATCATATCAGTCCCCGCCACCAGAGCTATAAATATACGCACAGAATCCAGAGAAAGTCATTAGTATTCAGAAAAATCTGTCTGTCAACTCACTGGTGAAATAATATAAATAGATTTGTTTTTTATTGACAGTTGTGCTGATTAGTCAGTATATGTGCCAGACACCTGGTTATAGATTATGACCTAATGTTGGTCAATTCAGATTTGATGATATTTTTGTGAGCAAGGCAAGTATTCAAGACTCTGTAATTTCTATACTTTGAATGAGATCAAAAATAGGGCAATGACTGCAGAGGTAGTAATTGAATACTACCCATGTAATGCAGAGTAGGGCAATGACTGCAGAGGTAGTAATTGAATACTACCCATGTAATGCAGAGTAGGGTATGTCCTTCTTCGATCGGATCTCCTCGACATATATTTTAAATCTTATACCCGCATTTCATTGGGCGACAGTAGGAAAAATATAAAAAACCCACAAAAAAACAACTAGTTTTCAATAAAGCAATGTTCACGTGAACATCACACACGAGTATACTACCTTACGGTCTGTATGATAGGAGAATGGCACACACTAAATCCATTCTTTGTATCGGTGATGCCGAGAAATGAATCATGACACACATCAATCAGATATACAGTGGCAAAGAAGAGCAACAACTCACCAGATATCTTAATATAAACCAATAGTCGGGATCATGAAAGTTGTCGGCTGGTCATGGTGGACGAGAAGTGCCACCTCTCCGCGGTGCCGTGCACTGAGCTCAGTCACGTGACATAACCACGTGACCTACCCACCCATAATCCTCACCGAGTAGGCTCAGCTCACTTCTTAAATGCTGACATTTGTATGGATTTATTCAAGAATCTGGTCTGTTTCATTATAACTGTATTTGTCGTCTTATGTTTATGTCTAACCTTTCAATAAAAGTGAAGAATGATATCAATGATATTGGACAGTGGAAAACAGACCATAAATAGACACTTTCGTTATCATAAGTGGAACAAACCACGTCAGTTACATCGCCAGATTACTAAAATCAAAGACCAGTGCCCCACGATTGGGGATTACAACCTGTTTATGTCAGCATGCCTGTCTGATGAAGAAAAATATAAATCCTATATTAATAATATATCCGTAATATATTTTTTCTTCACATTTTGCTTTTATATCATTCTCCATAACTAGACCATGTCCATACTTTAGTAAAAGAAAAAAAAATGCAAGGATTTTTATTCTACAATCACAATGGGGAGAAACTTTATTCTATTTGACCAATAACGAACACCTGGTCAAATTGAGCCTTAGCCATTTATTTTGTATTTTTAGCAATAACTCTGGAAAACCAATCAAACAAAATCAAAAATACAATGATTTCAATTCATTGTATACCCAAAGGTAACCAATTGTAATATCATTAATTTTATTGTTACGAATACATTATAAACCACCATTGTGAGTGGTTCACTGGTTGGAATATTTCATTTATTATCATATAAACTTAAGATACTCTTTTCCTAATAAAATTAAAATGGAGTTAAGTATACATATATGTTATTGATATATTATCACGTTTTATCTATCATTGTAATTTCATATTGAAAAGACTTGTTGAAAGAAACTGAGGTGAATATTTCAAATATGAGTGAATCTAAATGTAAGTATAAACTATGATACAAAAAATGATATTATTCTTCTTTTTTCTTGAAGCCTCTGTCATTGATAATTTTAGAGTAGAATTGGGCAGAGAGTTTGGGTGTTCTGGTTCTCTCCTCGCTGGTGAAGTCTACATGATACAATCCAAACTTGATAGTATAACCCTGGAGCCATTCAAAGCAGTCCATGAGGGTCCAGGCCGTGTAGCCCTTCACATCGCACCCGTCTATATTTGTTGCTGAAACAAGAAAACGCATCAGCGAGAATGAGTGACATAGCGCATGTAACGGGTTTATAGCAGTGGGAGGAGCGGACGTCCAGAGAGCACCCTGCAGAGCACTTTCAGTAGCATTTAATATTGGCCGATTTCTACTTCCATTGACCAAATTAACCACACAGAATGCCATTTTTTTTAAATTATCAAAAAAATTGTATTTAAAGGAAATGGGCATGAAATTATCCAAATAGTAAAAGGGGTCATAGGCCATTTTAATGATTGGCCACTTTTAGTGATGTGTTTCAAAGACATATTCATAAAAGGATTTCACTTACTTCCTCATATTGTTGAAAAAAAATAAATACATGAATTTTTTTTTAAACACATCAGCTACTAAATGTTATAACCCAATTGACTCTACATTCAATATATTTTTTATTATATTTTTTTCAATAATTTCTATTCATGATTACTTTTCTCATATTTTTCAGGGAATATTTCTTCTTTTTTAGGTATTATTATGATAAGAGCAACTTATTGCTGATTATTTTCTGAAATTAGATTAATATTTAATTTATCTAATACCTAAAAAATAAATGTGAGGTAAAATTAAAGTCCGTCAATTTGTCACTTTTGTAACCCTACCTATTTAAGCTATTTTTAATCATTTTAGCTTCATAATAAATCTTGAAATTGACGGACTTTTTTTTCAATTTCTTTTTAGTATTAATGTGTTTTTCTGTGCAGTATTCTATATATTTTCATAAACTAACCCCCAATAAGCTGGCATTTTTATATTATTTAAAAAAAACTAAGTATTATAGTATTTTCCTCTGTTTTCCCTTATAGATTGACCACAAAACTATAAATTGCTCTCAAATTGTTAATTATGAACAGATTTTGATGAATAAGGACTCCACGAGCTCGTATTTGAAAGATGTCGATGATAGGATAATAAAACATGTAGATAATTTCGTGGAAATAGGCTTTCTATTTTCAAGGTCATTGAAAGGTCACTTCAAGGTCACTGGCAATATTTGATCAAAATAGCCTAAGAAGGTTGACATTCGATCACATATCATTTGTAGATGTATATTGAGTAGTAAAAAAGTTATATCCCTAAGTCTGCCATTTCTAGTGATGCATTTAATACTTCGTAAAGATGTTTTTTATTGAGTGAAATGATAAAAGGCGTCAAATCTAGATTTTACCCTCAACCTTAAGATATATTGGTGGGCGTGACTCGTATGCATGTCTAGACGTGGAATTCAAACTCAGTGGACAGTGTGCGTGGAATTATGACCAATTTGGGATATTGATGATGCCTTGTTCAGAAAACCAAGTTACTTATTTACAATGAATTCAACAGATGTTGAGACATAAAGTAATAAAGCATAAATAACATGTTGATATCACTCTTGCATTGACCATAAATGACATCCTCTTTAAATCAGTGGAAACAAGTATTATAAGTGTCGTATGATGACATATTCCTGACAGAAGAACAAACAAGTACATAACAATTGTTTAAATATTTTTTTGGATTATTTGTAATGCATAGAAGATGATAATGCTACCTTTGAGAACTTCCTGCAGATGATCCCTTAAGAAGCTGACCCTGTCCGCATCTTGCGAATCCCCCGTATCATCTGCATAGCCATTCTCTGTGATAAGCACTGGGGGATTACCGTATTCATCTCGTATATGACACAAAAGTCTCCTCAATCCCCAGGGCACAACTCGCAAATATGGTAAGCCACACCTGAAGCCAGAGAGTGTGAAACATAAATTACCTGAATATGGTTTTCAAATGATATGAACTTTGTATATATTTTAGTATGATAAGTCATCATCCACATTCCTATATGCTCGGTTCTGATAAAACTTTCTTTTTCAGTTTGTTCACATTTATTAGGAAAGCGAAATAGTCATTTTGATTACAATCTTTGAAGTATTATTCGATATAAATGAAAGCTGAACAGTTTCTGCAATATTTACTAATATAAAGTAAAACAATTCTTTGCAAATCATGCCTTCAACATATCTTTTAGTCACTACTTATCACTGTTTGTTTCATTTGTATATTGTTATCATCACTTGTCACTTAATCCTACTGACACTAACATGAAAATTAGACAAACATGATATTTTCTACAAAATAACCAAATCATTTCAAACTAATAAAACTAATGTGGTATCGGTCCTGTGAAGATCCTTCAGTCGCTGAACACTTCGCGCTGTGACAACATCAAATAAAATGCACTCATTGTTGTCTGATCGATGACAAATTGTTGATGCAGTAAAATGATCTCAACTATTTGGTTATTTTCAACAACCAATGTGGCATGCAGTTGTGCACACAATCGCATCTCATCCTACTGGAGATTAGAGCCAAATAATTTCGATCTAATCTTATTTTAACTATTTGACTACACTTTTTTATATTTCTTTGGAATTTTAATTTTTCTACAAAATTAGCATGAATGTAATATTTGAGCGCAAATGTAATGAAACATAACAAACTTGATGCGAGGTGGCATTCTCTTCATATTATAACATTAGTGTGTTTATCAAAATTCCGTCTGATGAATGACATTCAAAAGGGTTGGGGAAAACAAGGTAAAACAGAACAATTAATGAGATTAGCTTTTCGCTTTTGAAAATACACCCTGTTTGTACCTGGGCCAAATCGTGTCTTTGTACCGCTCAAGGCGACACCTGTTGTGTAAATATAAACGATATATATATTACTGATTTGCGCTTTATATCTATATAGTTCAGTTCTATTACAGGTATTTGGTATTTATGATTCTTTAGATAACATGAACTTTATGTTATTTGATGAAATATATTTTTGGCTTCTTTAGCGGAGAGAGATTATCATGTGGATTTATTTTGAAAGAAAGATGTGATAATATTTGAGAAAATAAAGGCGACTTTGATATTAATATATTTTCTTGATATCAGGATAATGGTAGATGGATGTACCTACTTCGGCCACTTCTTGTCATGTGTGAACTTGGCTCTCACATCTGTCACATGACTGGGTTCTTTAGAATGAAAGTCTGGAACAACCAAACTGGTGGAATATTGGTTCAGGGCGAAGAAGTCAGCGCTGCCTAAAAGAAACCAAACCAAATAAGACACCACAAAAGGAAGATAGATTTAGAAAGTATTTCAATGCAAACAGGGATAGGAATTTGATATACTTAGTTAACGCATATTTTATTCCCATTTGTTCGTAAGTTAACTCTTTGATTAGAATCAAGGAATGTCCATGCTTGAGGATATTTCCGTTTATAGAATATTTTCAAAACAGATTGCCATTATAGTCTCTTTCACTACATATTATAAGATGCAAATACAGTAAGTGGCGCAGGCCACGTGGAAACATTGCTCATAATCTTATTTGTATTCATGGATGAGATAAATCGGAATGCGTAATCGAATCCCAGTGAGTGTTTCGTTTGGTACCCTGTGGTAGATCAAATACGAAATATTTAACTTTGTTATTTTCAAAAACATGACCTAACCAAAGATTTTCCTTTTTTTTTCAATTTAAATGAAAATACTTCAGTGAAATTCTACATCCGTCAGTTATAAACACCTTTAATTTTTTGTTTGTCTTCTTCAGTGAGCGTTGGCAATCTCTGGTGTTTGGAATGTTCTCCGAGGGTGTCCCTCATCTCAGCCGGATAGTCACCATCTCCAAATATAGGATCTGCAAACCATCCCAACCGGAAACGGAGTGCTCTCTCAGATGCGTGCACATGTGTGACGTCATATGTGTCAAATGGTTCTAACCAATCAGCATCCAGAGCAATGGACACTTGTCCTGCAAATGGAGACATCTTCGATTGTGTTACATGTACTTTTAGCTGAGATAAGGAGAAATTATTTAGCAGCTTTCAATTCAACTTCTGCCATGATCTTTAAAAATAAAATCTTCCTGATGCATTTATACGTATTATGTACATGTAGATGATTTCCCCCTGAAAAATCTATTAAACTTTAAATCTATTAAAATATGTTCACATCGGCGTAACATGGCAAAGTTAAACTACTTCATATTAAGCTTGTGGGATATTAACCCTGTTGTGTTGACCTGTATAGTTCATCGTATGCCCTGTAGGCTTCTGCGTGGGCTCTGAGAAGGTTGTGACCGACCTTGTACATAATCTGACCATGACCTGTGACGCCAGGGGCCATCATGCCTGTCTCATATCCGGTCCAACACGTCAGGTATGGCTCATTAATAGTTAACCAAAACTTCACCTGGAAATTTGTGATAAAGAGATATTAATAAATTATCGTGTTTACTCGATGTCTTAAAATATATCATATATTTTATCAATACTACGATAAAAACTCACCCTGTCACCAAAGGTATCAAAGCAGAATGAGGCATATTCTTTGAAATGCCTGATGGTTTCTTCATTCTCCCAGCCTCCTTCATCCTGCAGGGCCTGTGGTAGATCGTAGTAGTATAGCGTAACTATAGGCTCTACTCCAGCATTCTTGATGGAATTAATCAACCGGTTATAAAACCTCAACCCGGCTGGATTTGGAAGATTATTAACCCGCCCTGTTGGGAACAGTCGACACCATGAAATGGACAGTCGATAGGCCTGTACCTACAATAAATTCATACATTTGTTTAATATAAATGATTAATCACATATGGGAAAGTGTGTGTGTGTGTGTGTGTGTTTGTTTGTTTGTTTGTGTCTGTGTGTGTGTGTGGAACTTAAACAAATGCCTTTTATTACAATTATTTAGATACTACTTGCCCCAAGTTCTTTAAGCATGTGGACATCTTCTGTAAGGTGATGGTAGGTGTCGCAGGCCACGTTGCCTGTATGACCTCTGGCCACTCGCCCAGTGTGCATGTGACTGAACCGGTCCCATATGCTCTCTCCTTTCCCTATAATATAAACCGATATCTAGAAAACAATCTACACCAGGATAGCATTAACATCTGTCAAATAGCAAACTGTCTTCACAATAACACCAACATCTCACAACTAACAAACTCTCTTCACAATAACACCAACACCTGACAAATAGCAAACTCTCTTCACAATAACACCAACATATCACAAATAGCAAACTCTCTTCACAATAACTCCAACATCTGACAAATAGCAAACTCTCTTCACAATATAACACCAACATCTCACAAATAGCAAACTCTCTTCACAATAACTCCAACATCTGTCAAATAGCAAACTCTCTTCACAATAACTCCAACATCTGTCAAATAGCAAACTCTCTTCACAATAACACCAACATCTGACAAATAGCAAACTCTCTTCACAATAACTCCAACATCTGTCAAATAGCAAACTCTCTTCCCAATAACACCAACATCTTACAAATAGCAAACTCTCTTCACAATAACACCAACATCTGACAAATAGCAAACTCTCTTCACAATAACACCAACATCTGACAAATAGCAAACTCTCTTCACAATAACACCAACATCTGACAAATAGCAAACTCTCTTCACAATAACACCAACATCTGACAAATAGCAAACTCTCTTCACAATAACACCAACATCTGACAAATAGCAAATTCTCTTCACAATAACACCAACATCTCACAAATAACAAACTCTCTTCACAATAACTCCAACATCTCACAAATAGCAAACTCTCTTCACAATAACACCAACATCTGACAAATAGCAAATTCTCTTCACAATAACACCAACATCTCACAAATAGCAAACTCTCTTCACAATAACACCAACATCTCACAAATAGCAAATTCTCTTCACAATAACACCAACATCTCACAAATAACAAACTCTCTTCACAATAACTCCAACATCTCACAAATAGCAAACTCTCTTCACAATAACACCAACATCTGACAAATAGCAAACTCTCTTCACAATAACACCAACATCTGACAAATAGCAAACTCTCTTCACAATAACACCAACATCTGACAAATAGCAAACTCTCTTCACAATAACACCAACATCTCACAAATAGCGAATTCTCTTCACAATAACACCAACATCTCACAAATAACAAACTCTCTTCCCAATAACACCAACATCTGACAAATAGCAAACTCTCTTCACAATAACACCAACATCTGACAAATAGCAAACACTCTTCACAATAACACCAACATCTGACAAATAGCAAACTCTCTTCACAATAACACCAACATCTGACAAATAGCAAACTCTCTTCACAATAACACCAACATCTGACAAATAGCAAACTCTCTTCACAATAACACCAACATCTGACAAATAGCAAACTCTCTTCACAATAACACCAACATCTGACAAATAGCAAACTCTCTTCACAATAACACCAACATCTGACAAATAACAAACTCTCTTCACAATAACACCAACATATCACAAATAACAAACTCTCTTCACAATAACACCAACATCTGACAAATAGCAAACTCTCTTCACAATAACACCAACATATCACAAATAACAAACTCTCTTCACAATAACACCAACATCTGACAAATAGCAAACTCTCTTCACAATAACACCAACATCTGACAAATAACAAACTCTCTTCACAATAACACCAACATCTTACAAATAGCATACTCTCTTCACAATAACTCCAACATCTGTCAAATAGCAAACTCTCTTCACAATAACACCAACATCTGACAAATAGCAAACTCTCTTCACAATAACACCAACATCTGACAAATAGCAAACTCTCTTCGCAATAACACCAACATCTGACAAATAGCAAACTCTCTTCACAATAACACCAACATCTGACAAATAGCAAACTCTCTTCACAATAACACCAACATCTGACAAATAACAAACTCTCTTCACAATAACACCAACATCTTACAAATAGCAAACTCTCTTCACAATAACTCCAACATCTGACAAATAGCAAACTCTCTTCACAATAACACCAACATATCACAAATAGCAAACTCTCTTCACAATAACACCAACATCTGACAAATAGCAAACTCTCTTCACAATAACTCCAACATCTGACAAATAGCAAACTCTCTTCACAATAACACCAACATCTGACAAATAGCAAACTCTCTTCCCAATAACTCCAACAACTGACAAATAGCAAACTCTCTTCACAATAACACCAACATCTGACAAATAACAAACTCTCTTCACAATAACACCAACATCTGACAAATAGCAAACTCTCTTCACAATAACACCAACATCTGACAAATAGCAAACTCTCTTCACAATAACACCAACGTCTGACAAATAGCAAACTCTCTTCACAATAACACCAACATCTGTCAAATAGCAAACACTCTTCACAATAACACCAACATCTGACAAATAACAAACTCTCTTCACAATAACACCAACATCTGACAAATAGCAAACTCTCTTCCCAATAACTCCAACATCTGACAAATAGCTAACTCTCTTCACAATAACACCAACATCTGACAAATAGCAAACTCTCTTCCCAATAACTCCAACAACTGACAAATAGCAAACTCTCTTCACAATAACACCAACATCTGACAAATAGCAAACACTCTTCACAATAACACCAACATCTGACAAATAACAAACTCTCTTCACAATAACACCAACATCTGACAAATAGCAAACTCTCTTCACAATAACTCCAACATCTGACAAATAACAAACTCTCTTCACAATAACACCAACATCTGACAAATTGCAAACTCTCTTCACAATAACACCAACATCTGACAAATAACAAACTCTCTTCACAATAACTCCAACATCTGACAAATAACAAACTCTCTTCACAATAACACCAACATCTGACAAATAACAAACTCTCTTCACAATAACACCAACATCTGACAAATAGCAAACTCTCTTCACAATAACACCAACATATCACAAATAGCAAACTCTCTTCACAATAACACCAACATCTGACAAATAGCAAACTCTCTTCACAATAACACCAACATCTGACAAATAGCAAACTCTCTTCACAATAACTCCAACATCTGACAAATAGCAAACTCTCTTCCCAATAACTCCAACATCTGACAAATAGCAAACTCTCTTCACAATAACACCAACATCTGACAAATAGCAAACTCTCTTCACAATAACACCAACATCTGACAAATAGCTAACTCTCTTCACAATAACACCAACATCTGACAAATAGCAAACTCTCTTCCCAATAACTCCAACAACTGACAAATAGCAAACTCTCTTCACAATAACACCAACATCTGACAAATAGCAAACTCTCTTCACAATAACACCAACATATCACAAATAGCAAACTCTCTTCACAATAACACCAACATCTGACAAATAGCAAACTCTCTTCACAATAACTCCAACATCTGACAAATAGCAAACTCTCTTCACAATAACACCAACATCTGACAAATAGCAAACTCTCTTCACAATAACTTCAACATCTGACAAATAGCAAACTCTCTTCCCAATAACTCCAACAACTGACAAATAGCAAACTCTCTTCACAATAACACCAACATCTGACAAATAGCAAACTCTCTTCACAATAACACCAACATCTGACAAATAGCAAACTCTCTTCACAATAACACCAACATCTCACAAATAGCAAACTCTCTTCACAATAACACCAACATCTGACAAATAGCAAACTCTCTTCACAATAACACCAACATCTCACAAATAGCAAACTCTCTTCACAATAACACCAACATCTGACAAATAGCAAACTCTCTTCACAATAACACCAACATCTGACAAATAGCAAACTCTCTTCACAATAACACCAACATCTGACAAATAGCAAACTCTCTTCACAATAACACCAACATCTCACAAATAGCAAACTCTCTTCCCAATAACACCAACATCTGACAAATAGCAAACTCTCTTCACAATAACACCAACATCTGACAAATAGCAAACTCTCTTCACAATAACACCAACATCTGACAAATAGCAAACTCTCTTCACAATAACACCAACATCTCACAAATAGCAAACTCTCTTCACAATAACACCAACATCTGACAAATAGCAAAATCTCTTCCCAATAACTCCAACATCTGACAAATAGCAAACTCTTTTCCCAATAACTCCAACAACTGACAAATAGCAAACTCTCTTCACAATAACACCAACATCTGACAAATAGCAAACTCTCTTCACAATAACACCAACATCTGACAAATAACAAACTCTCTTCACAATAACACCAACATCTGACAAATAGCAAACTCTCTTCACAATAACACCAACATCTGACAAATAGCAAACTCTCTTCACAATAACACCAACATCTGACAAATAGCAAACTCTCTTCCCAATAACTCCAACAACTGACAAATAGCAAACTCTCTTCACAATAACACCAACATCTGACAAATAGCAAACTCTCTTCACAATAACACCAACATCTGACAAATAGCTAACTCTCTTCACAATAACACCAACATCTGACAAATAGCAAAATCTCTTCCCAATAACTCCAACAACTGACAAATAGCAAACTCTCTTCACAATAACACCAACATCTGACAAATAGCAAACACTCTTCACAATAACACCAACATCTGACAAATAGCAAACTCTCTTCACAATAACTCCAACATCTGACAAATAACAAACTCTCTTCACAATAACACCAACATCTGACAAATAGCAAACTCTCTTCACAATAACACCAACATCTGACAAATAGCAAACTCTCTTCACAATAACACCAACATATCACAAATAGCAAACTCTCTTCACAATAACACCAACATCTGACAAATAGCAAACTCTCTTCACAATAACACCAACATCTGACAAATAGCTAACTCTCTTCACAATAACACCAACATCTGACAAATAGCAAACTCTCTTCACAATAACACCAACATCTGACAAATAGCAAACTCTCTTCACAATAACACCAACATCTGACAAATAGCAAACTCTCTTCACAATAACTCCAATATCTGACAAATAGCAAACTCTCTTCACAATAACACCAACATCTGACAAATAGCAAACTCTCTTCACAATAACTCCAACATCTGACAAATAGCAAACTCTCTTCACAATAACACCAACATCGGACAAATAACAAACTCTCTTCACAATAACACCAACATCTGACAAATAGCAAACTCTCTTCACAATAACACCAACATCTGACAAATAGCAAACTCTCTTCACAATAACACCAACATCTGACAAATAGCAAACTCTCTTCACAATAACACCAACATCTGACAAATAGCTAACTCTCTTCACAATAACACCAACATCTGACAAATAGCAAACTCTCTTCATAATAACACCAACATCTGACAAATAGCAAACTCTCTTCACAATAACACCAACATCTGACAAATAGCAAACTCTCTTCACAATATAACACCAACATCAGACAAATAGCAAACTCTCTTCACAATAACACCAACATCTGACAAATAGCAAACTCTCTTCACAATAACACCAACATCTGACAAATAGCAAACTCTCTTCACAATAACACCAACATCTGACAAATAGCAAACTCTCTTCACAATAACACCAACATCTGACAAATAGCAAACTCTCTTCACAATAACACCAACATCTGACAAATAGCAAACTCTCTTCCCAATAACACCAACATCTCACAAATAGCAAACTCTCTTCACAATAACACCAACATCTCACAAATAGCAAACTCTCTTCCCAATAACACCAACATCGGACAAATAGCAAACTCTTTTCCCAATAACACCAACATCTGACAAATAGCAAACTCTCTTCACAATAACACCAACATCTGACAAATAGCAAACTCTCTTCACAATAACACCAACATCGGACAAATAGCAAACTCTCTTCACAATAACACCAACATCTGACAAATAGCAAACTCTCTTCACAATAACACCAACATCTGACAAATAGCAAACTCTCTTCACAATAACACCAACATCTGACAAATAGCAAACTCTCTTCACAATAACTCCAACATCTGACAAATAGCAAATTCTCTTCACAATAACACCAACATCTGACAAATAGCAAACTCTCTTCACAATAACTCCAACATCTGACAAATAGCAAACTCTCTTCACAATAACACCAACATCTGACAAATAGCAAACTCTCTTCACAATAACTCCAACATCTGACAAATAGCAAACTCTCTTCACAATAACACCAACATCTCACAAATAGCAAACTCTCTTCACAATAACACCAACATCTGACAAATAGCAAACTCTCTTCACAATAACACCAACATCTCACAAATAGCAAACTCTCTTCACAATAACACCAACATCTGACAAATAGCAAACTCTCTTCACAATAACTCCAACATCTGACAAATAGCAAACTCTCTTCACAATATAACACCAACATCAGACAAATAGCAAACTCTCTTCACAATAACACCAACATCTTACAAATAGCTTTCGTTTTATAGTTTCGTCTATTCACATACCCTAAACATAGAAGCCTTTTTAATCTAAACAAATTTACTAATCAAATACCTTAACGGCCGTTTTTGTCACTGGACGCACACATGAATAACATACCATTTTCTATTTTCCAATGCATGATGATAGATTATTTTGATATACATTGTTCTTATGGAAAGACTTAAAGGATTAAAGGTGATGGAATAAAACCTAAACTTGAAAAAGATTAGACACCGGTGGGAGGGAGGTATTGTTAGTAATTCTTGTTTAGTGTTCTTGTGTTCACAAAGGCTAAGATTATTGAGGGTCCAAGCCAAGATATGTAAAGGGTGATGTACCCACAGCCGCTGTGGTGTTAGGGGTGCGGACAGAGTTAGTAGCACGTGGGTCAGGGGTAGGGGTGTCTGTAGTACCACAGCTGGCCCCTGCTGATATATTCCCAAAGACAGCACTATAGTTCCTTACCCATGGAGATTAACAAAGGTAAAGTATTCACAATATTTCAACCGGAAATATTTAATATATTCGAGGAACCAGTTTGTTCTTTTAAATAACAAGAAAACCGAGAAAAAATAGTATAGTTGCTTGAAGCCGGATATAAACATTAGTTTTTGATGCCGTTTTCGTTATGTTGTTGGACGCTATAATAGCTTTTTATTGTTTTTACTTGAAAATAGGGAAAGGCCTAATCTTTTCTATTCATTTCATAAATAAAACTTAAGCCAATCATGTTTTGGTTTGGCATCAAACCTGATCCATTTCTAAGGTGTGAACCCGATGTTTTGTTTATGGGTAGATATCTCTGGTGGTTTATGGCAGGGTGTCATATTCCACCAAAGAGACAAACAGGTAGTTCATACATGATACATTGAAATCCGTCTGCAGTCTCTCAAAGGAAAATAATGACTACTATGATAATTCAATTTAAGCTTATTCGAATGTAGATCTATCAACTGATATCAGATAATATCATGTTTAGTATATATTTTTTCACAATTATGTATTGTATTTTGGCCAGTAAAAACCTCGCTTCCGTGAATAACTGTAGACTGCCCAACATTTATGTCAAGCAGGCTGGGCCATTAAGACCCACACTACCATGACACTCTGTGACGGGCATTCAGTATTATTCAACGCACGTACACAGGGCATGGCTCTCTCTCTAGCTATCTCTCTCCCTCAATTAAATATATCATCTATTTCAATGACAGAGAGCCGTCAGAATGGCCTAGCATGTGCACTGCAGGCTCAAACAACTCTATTGGAAAGTCATATTTACAACTTGATAATTCTATGAAAACGTGTACTTAAGACTATGTAAAACGTTAACGTTGTAACCTATCAGAGCCTCTGAGTTACTACTCAAAGTAGGTCAATCATTTTCACAAGATATTTGTAAATGTATTAACACTGAAACATAAATTACACGTTTAAAAGCCTATTGCTCATTTAAACTGACTTCAGAAAATTAGGAAGAGAAACCTGACAGCGCTAACAGAGTAACAGAATTATCCCATCCCAAATATCGCCTCAGACCTAGCGTATAGATAGTGCTCCAATAAGACTGTGCTTTCAGGATCATTACTTAGGCATTCTTATGAACGTTGAATGTACAGCGAAACAAGAGCAGAACTGTACATTTGCAGTGTATAGTACCAACAAGACGTGCTAAGATATCCCACACCTGTGGGGAAACATCAGAGCACATTCGCAGGAACTGATAACGTTACTGTTGATTGACAATATACTCACATATTTGTTAGGGCGGATACAATCAGTGACAGTCACAGAGATGATATAGTGACCGAGACTGGTAGGACTGATACAATCACTGGGACTTGCAGGATTGACACAATCAATGAGAGCCACAAAGATGATATAGTGACCGAGCCTGGTAGGACAGATACAATCACTGGGACTTGCAGGATTGACACAATCAATGAGAGCCACAAAGATGATATAGTGACCGAGACTGGTAGGACTGATACAATCACTGGGACTTGCAGGATTGACACAATCAATGAGAGCCACAGAGATGATATAGTGACCGAGACTGGTAGGACTGATACAATCACTGGGACTTGCAGGATTGATGCAATCAATGAGAGCCACAATGATGATATAGTGACCGAGACTGGTAGGACTGATACAATCACTGGGACGTGCAGGATTGATGCAATCAATGAGAGTCACAAAGATGATATAGTGACCGCGACTGGTAGGACCGATACAATCACTGATACTTGCAGGATTGACGCAATCAATGACAGTCACAAAGATGATATAGTGACCGAGACAGGTAGGACCGATACAATCACTGATACTTGCAGGATTCAAAGATGATATAGTGACCGAGACAATCACTGGGACTTGCAGGATTGATGCAATCAATGAGAGCCACAAAGATGATATAGTGACCGAGACTGGTAGGACAGATACAATCACTGGGACTTGCAGGATTGACGTAATCAATGAGAGTCACAAAGATGATATAGTGACCGAGACTGGTAGGACAGATACAATCACTGGGACTTGCAGGATTGATGCAATCAATGAGAGCCACAAAGATGATATAGTGACCGAGACTGGTAGGACTGATACAATCACTGATACTTGCAGGATTGACGTAATCAATGAGAGTCACAAAGATGATATAGTGACCGAGACTGGTAGGACTGATACAATCACTGATACTTGCAGGATTGATGCAATCAATGAGAGCCACAAAGATGATATAGTGACCAATACAATCACTGATACTTGCAGGATTGATGTAATCAATGAGAGCCACAAAGATGATATAGTGACCGAGACTGGTAGGACTGATACAATCACTGATACTTGCAGGATTGATGCAATCAATGAGAGCCACAAAGATGATATAGTGACCAATACAATCACTGATACTTGCAGGATTGATGTAATCAATGAGAGCCACAAAGATGATATAGTGACCGAGACTGGTAGGACTGATACAATCACTGATACTTGCAGGATTGATGCAATCAATGAGAGCCACAAAGATGATATAGTGACCAATACAATCACTGGGACTTGCAGGATTGATGTAATCAATGAGAGCCACAAAGATGATATAGTGACCGATACTGGTAGGACTGATACAATCACTGGGACTTGCAGGATTGATGCAATCAATGAGAGCCACAAAGATGATATAGTGACCAATACAATCACTGATACTTGCAGGATTGATGCAATCAATGAGAGCCACAAAGATGATATAGTGACCGAGACTGGTAGGACTGATACAGGCCTGAAAACTGAACTGATATTAGGATATCCAGACTGTTACAGTTAATAGAACTGGACAAACGACCCACAGTTACAACAAACAGCTACCTCTGTGTTAGGGAAACATGTATGTATATCCCCAACACCTGTTCTGCTACATGATATGCAGAATACAGGTTGTCTCATCAGGTCAACTACGCTTCCACAATAAGGATGGATATGAAGATTACTTATGGTAATTCACAAAATAAAATCGCAGAGAAAACCAATAGTGATCACAATATCGCTGCGTAACATGTTTATCATTGCATGTCAAGTATGTCATACAAAGAGCTCGTGTGGAGTATTTTCTTAGGTGTACTTTATGATTTTCTTACTGTTTTTATTTAGCTATGAGTTATGTTGTCAGATGTTTTGAGGAATGGAAGCAATCAAGGAAACCCTTTGACATGGGATTGTTGTCTTTACTATAAATGTGTGCATGTCAGACCACAAACCATTTTTTCAGTTTGAAAAGAAATCATCGTCTAATATCATAAAACAGCGACATCTTATCAAAGGCAAAGTGAACGGTTTTTTACTCCACGAACTTTGTTAGCTTAAAACTCTTGAGAGCCCCCTAGCTGCTAGTTCATGAGGAAATAGAACAGAAGCTCTACAAATTGTACTTTGACGACATGCCACAAAGCATCAATCAATCACGCGAAACTTTGCCAACATTCCGTAACCCCATCAATCACGTGATTACAGTCGAGTTCTTGCCTCCACTACAAAAGTTTCAACAGGTGTGCAGTTCTAAATGTACGAGGCAATGAAAAAACCCAAACGTACACACCCACAACACTAGAAGCAGTGTTGTTAATAGCCTCGAGGTTATAGGTAAGACATCCAGGGAAATATTCACACTTATAATCTTGAACCATTCATGTATAATGATTTAATGTTTTGGAGTTGTACTAGGAAAGGTGGGTAATCATCAGACATAACATCTACCCGGGAAGATATATAACATGGCGGCGTGCTTGAAAAGTGAAAGCAAATGTCATAAGAGGAATGTAAGTCCACTCTGAAATGTAAATTTGTCTGATATGATGTCAAATTGAAAATAGAAATATTACAATCTTCCATTCCCACTATTTACGTATGAATCCAATGGTACATTATGGAATTGTCAGAAAGAAAACACAAGACTTATCATGTGCACTGAATATACCAGGTTAATTCAAAGTCATGCAGAGGAGTAATAAGACTTCTGGCACTCTATATAGAGTTCAATATGATGGTCAAATAAAAGCATACCGTACCATCTACCGCCCAGGCTCCCTCCGTCTGGTAGGCCGAACTACCCACTGCAAATAGGAAATCATCGGGAAAGTTCTCATGCAGAAACTCATCATACAGAGATGGTGTTTTCTTTGGTCTCTTGAACTTATTCTGATTGCCTCTTCGCAGTACGACTTGCTGTTGCATTTTGTCTCTATTTTAACAGAAAATGTTCTACTCCCTGCACACTTCACTAACAATGAGATTCAACTACACACACTTTGCCTGACGCTGGTTTTTTTGGTGCGAGTCCCATTTTCACTTGGGTAAAACTGGCACAGTTGAAGTAAGGTGATGCCCAACAGAGATTAATGTAAAGAAAAGACCCAGGATAAATTCACAAAAAGAACAGTAAGAACAATACTCGGTCTTGTGCATGGGAACAATTTGAAATATTCTGCTCTCTTTCTTTTTGTCAAAATGATAATGCTATTGTCCAAATGATAATTTTATATGTATAATTTTGGATCCAAACAACTAAAAGGAACAACGATTACTGAGATATGTCTTGTTCATTGCGACATATGTTCATAAAAACGTGATTGACAGATCACATTAAATCCGATATTTCTTCATCATTGCGACAAGTTAACCTGATGTGTAATTGGACAAACCAATCAGTGTATAAACTGACTGTATCTAACACCAATAAACGACCAGCCCACTAGGACCACGACTTATTTTTGAAATTATGCATTATATCACAGAGGATCCGAACTTTATCAAACTTCACAACATTTATTCAAGTGGGTCAATAAAACATTCATATGGAATTTCATGCGCATTATCGGGCAACTGAGCCGGCTAAATATGACCTAAATATGACCTAAATATGACCTTAAGCATATGTGTTGACTGGGCCAGGTCTGTGTTAAGCCCAGCTGATGTTTACTACAGTGAATCTGTCTGGTAACCTGAGCTCTCCCATACAAACTATTGGCGTATTATCATTGCAGTCATTCATGTTCCGGTGTTTCACAGAGCATGAAGTGTTAATAAGATCACCGCCACATGTTCCCAGCTTTGTAACATGTTGTGATCTTCATTCACACCAACAGAGGACATTTCATGGTTCCCAGAGTATATGGGTGCTTCTATTTATGAACATTTGACTATATCGTTAACAGGCTACCAGACAGTATCAGCATTCTGGTCATGAACTGGACTTCCAGGCGTAGTCATTTTGAAAATAAACTAGTCTCAACAAAACAAAATACCTTACAAACATCTATGTAAATGATAAGAATAATTTGGATATTTTTTATTTCCATCAATATTTATTCACATTTTTATCATAACATAGTAACAAAACATATTTTTATCCTATGAAAAAGTAGAAAATTACAACCCATATTTGAAATCAGTATTTTTCAGTATTTTATCACATTGAATTAATGCCTGAGAGGCTATGATCTTAAATGTTGAAGTGGCATCTTCATGGGTTTCTACATAAACTGGTGCATACATGTACTACATCCTGGAAGACGGGCATATATTTATCACCATGAGAACAGCCAAGGCAAAAACACTAAACGTGGAAATCTTCACCGTCTCTCCAGCAGAACTGCGGTCAATAAAGCCATTATCTTGGATGAGTTGGGCTATATAACTGGCGGACTCCTTCGCCTTCCTGGGCCTGTTATCATCATCAAAGTCCACATAATGAAGCCCAAACTTCTCTGAGTAGCCACTTCCCCACTCAAAATTGTCCAGCAGAGACCATGCCGTGTAGGCTCTGACGTCACACCCATCCTCCTTGTAGGCTGAAAGCATACAATAATCATGGACTCCGAAACAAGATGATAAGTCGTCATCATTCAAGGTGTAATGTTCGCCTTGAACTTGGTATATTTTGGGCAATGTTTACATAGTTGTGTGAGTGAAAATAGCAAGGGGAATTCAGTGACATTAAGCAGTGGTGGTGGTTTCATGTCATGTTCATAATCGTTATTATGTACACGTTTCTAATGATGTCTTGAGTGGTTTTTCATCTATGACTGATGCATTTCTCATCTTTGATCGAATTGATGCCAGCCTTTTCAGGTTGATGAAAGTATTAACTCGGCCAGTTTGATAATAGTACTTACACTGGTTAAATTGATGAAAGTGGTCGGTTTGATGCTAATTCTCACCCTGGTCAGATTGATGATAGTCTTTATACCCTGGTCAGTTAGTTGATAGAATTTTCCATGATCGAAGTGGTGATAGGTCATACCCAGGTCAGATTTGATGTCAATATTTACTCTGGTCAAATCGGTGCTAGTATTAACCTTCGTCAGTTTGATGAAAATATTTAACCTGGTCAGATTAATGGTAGTATCTACCCGGGTCAGATTAATGGTAGTTTCTACCCTGGTCAGATTAATGGTAGTACCTAACCTGGTCAGATTAATGGTAGTATCTACCCTGGTCAGATTAATGGTAGTATCTACCCTGGTCAGATTAATGGTAGTACCTAACCTGGTCAGATTAATGGTAGTACCTAACCTGGTCAGATTAATGGTAGTACCTAACCTGGTCAGATTAATGGTAGTACCTAACCTGATCAGATTAATGGTAGTATCTACCCTGGTCAGATTAATGGTAGTATCTACCCTGGTCAGATTAATGGTAGTACCTAACCTGGTCAGATTAATGGTAGTACCTAACCTGGTCAGATTAATGGTAGTACCTAACCTGGTCAGATTAATGGTAGTTTCTACCCTGGTCAGATTAATGGTAGTATCTAACCTGGTCAGATCAATGGTAGTACCTATCCTGGTCAAATTGATGGTAGTACCTATCCTGGTCAGCTTGATGGTAGTACTTACCTTGGTCAGCTTGATGGTACTACCTATCCTGGTCAAATTGATGGTACTACCTATCCTGGTCAGCTTGTTGGTAGTACTTACCTTGGTCAGCTTGATGGTACTACCTACTCTGGTCAGCTTGATGGTACTATCTACCCTTGCCAGATTGATGGTACTACCTACTCTGGTCAGTTTGATTGTACTACCTACTCTGGTCAGTTTGATGGGACTACCTACTCTGGTCAGCTTGATGGTACTATCTACCCTTGCCAGATTGATGGTACTACCTACTCTGGTCAGTTTGATGTTGATGTTGATTGAACCCACAACCTTTGGATCACCACAGAGGAACTGGTGCAAATAAGCTGGCGCTCTAACCAACAGCGCCACGGCTTGTGGCCCTTGCAACTACAAAAGCTACCCTCATCTGAACTTATCGAAACTAATCTTAACTAGCAGAATACATACCTTTGAGAGCATTGTTGATGTAGTGCTTATAGAAATACACCCTGTGACCATCATCCAGAGTTCCATTCTTGTCAGAGACACCATTCTCAGTAATGATCACTGGAGGGTTGTTATAGTTATTCTTGATGTAAACTAATAGCTTCCTCAGCCCCCAAGGTACCACTCTGTGCCAACTGGAACCAGTGCTACAACATACAAACCAACGTTATTTCCTTCAACCTCCATTCATTCGACCATATAGGCACATTCATTTAAGTATTCCTGTAAACCTTTAAAGTATTCCTGTAAACCATAACAGTATTCCTGTAAACCATTAAAGTATTCCTGTAAACCATCAAAGTATTCCTGTAAACCATTACAGTATTCCTGTAAACCATCAAAGTATTCCTGATTACCATTAAAGTATTCCTGTAAACCATTAAAGTATTCCTGTAAACCATTAAAGTATTCCTGTAAACCATTAAAGTATTCCTGTAAACCATTAAAGTATTCATGTAAACCTTTAAAGTATTCCTGTAAGTGTACCTACTACTGCCAGAGACTTAATGCTGACCAGATGACGTCTCTCATAGTCAGGTTGTTCCTCTTATGAAACAAAAGCAATTAATAATCAATACTTTCCTACTTTTATGCAGGTCACCTTAGACCCATATCACTTATTTGACACTGACATTCCCCAGAATATGACGTAAGCTTCATATAAGTACTAACGTGGGCCAGCTGGGGTCCCTGATTTCCTCCACATCCTGATCATTGCTGTAACTGGGCTCATCTATAGGTCTTTCCAACGGTCTGATCAGCTGTGTAGTGTAGTGGTTCAGTCCGAAGTAATCAGAGGTACCTTTGAATATAAACATCAATATCGCTGAAAACAATTACTCGTTTTAATAGTTAAAGTTGTCAGATTAATCGATTATCCTTGGTTGGATTTTCAACTTGTTGAACTGATTTTCAACTTGTTGAACTGATTTTCAGCTTGTTGAACTGATTTTCAGCTTGTTGAACTGATTTTCAACTTGTTGAACTGATTTTCAACTTGTTGAACTGATTTAAATAAAATGATAGGTCAATGAACATTTTACTACTGTGAGCAACGCTTGCACGTCTACAAATTAGTGACGAATTTTAAGACACCAGGTGGCAGCAGCGGGAACTACTCAGAATTATGATTAACACACCCTTGATTCTCTGCACCTCTTCAGGAGTGAACTCAGGCAAGCGAGATTCGTTGAAGCCCTGTAGAGAACTCTTCTCGGCGATGATCTCCTTCATGAGCTCAGGATAATCTCCGTTACCAAATATGGCATTAGCGAACCAGCCCAGTTTGAAGGTCATGGCCTTCTCCCCGGCCGCGACATCAGCCGGGTCACTCTGGTTGTAGCCTTCCTTCCAGTCGGAATCCAACGTGATGAAAATGTTCCCTTAACACCAACAGAGGGCAGCACTTATAGGATTGACATTTATAATCAAATGAAGATAACGAAAAATCAATCGCCAATTTTTAAAAAGCGACTTGGTCACATAAATCCATACATTGTTATTTTACTGTATATACCTGGTCATAATTTTCAGAATTAATTTATAATTTCAAACCGGTATATTAGGGAATGATTCATAGGCATTGAAGTCTCCTCGTTGAAGATATATAGGTTTCTATAAGGGGGACCCACCTTTCTGATTGGTTCTGAACTCCTGGTCGTAGATGTGATAGGCCTCGGCGTGGGAGAGGAGCACGTGGTGGGCCACCCTGTACGGTATGGTCCCCGGACCGTACCCTATACCCGGAGCATGCACGCCAATACCGTACCCAATCCACACAAACACGAACGGCTCATTAAATGTTATCCACCATTTCACCTGAAAAAGAAAACAAAAGGGAACTACATTCTCCGTCTAAAACTAGAAAATTGTCTATTTCTACTTTTCTTTTGATATATTCGTGAGTAGCTTATATGGATTTTTAAAGGGAATAGAAATAATTTATGATATATTTTGATAGAAATGATTTTTAATTTTGCTTAAAACGATTATGAATTTCTTGTATTTACATACCCTGTCTCCATATCTTTCAAAGCACATCCTAGAATAGTTAGCAAAGTGTTGCACCATTTCCCTATTTTCCCAGCCTCCAATGTCCTGCAGGGCCTGTGGCAGATCCCAGTGGTAGAGGGTGACCATAGGCTTGATGTCCACGGCAAGGAGAGCATCTATAAGCCGGTCATAGTAAGCCCAGCCCAGTTCATTGCTCACTCCATCCGAAGTCCCGTTTGGTAAAACACGTGCCCACGAGATTGAGAAACGGTAGTGGGTGACCTGAAATAGTGAGGAAAATATAATGTTTCGGTTAATATAACTTATTAAATAGCACCGATGTTGACTGAGTTTCTAGCCCTTCCCTCACGTCCTTTGTGGACCCTCACAGCAAAAAACACAATGCAAGTTCAGTTTATTTCTGGAAATTTAAGAGTGCCATACTTATTATATATTAATCAAAACCAGCATTGTGGTAATGAAAAAAAACCATTGTATGCCTTCCAGAAGAAAATAAATATAAAAAAGCTGCATTGATTTTGTATGTGAGAGGCCGTTCCGAATCCCTTCTTCCTAATCCCAGTTCCCACATTTGTACAATAACGAACACTTTGAAAACTCAACGAAATATTATATGATAAGGTTATGTGTAAATTTGTTTTAAATATCACAGTAAGAAATGAACATTAAAATGAAATATATAGAATATGACAAGTAGTTGAAGATATGTAGCCATTATATATTGGTTTAATTGCTGCTAAATAGTGGTATTTTTAGGCATTTTTAGGCATGTTATACAGTACCCCCATGTCTTTGAGGAGTTGGACATCTTCTTCATACTTGTTGTAGCTATCACACGCCACATCTCCGTTGTCATTGTTGAGTACATTGCCGTCAGTGTGGCTGTAGCGGTCCCAGATATTCTCTCCCTTACCTACAACAACAAAATAACAAACCCACCCCGTTATACCTCAGCCATACGTATTTCAATAAAGACACCTGGGCGATGGTTTTTTTGGTAAAAATCGTCCAGCAAGCCCAGGAACAGTGCTATTTTCAGATTTTTAGACGATGTCCATGTCGCCATGAAGTTTTAGCTGCATACACATTGCTAGCATCTCCACGATATCTTTTAACCAAAACTTAAACATAAGTAGACGGCTCCTTCAAGTGTCCTGCAGGAATATCGTGAGATTATCTTTGGACAGCTGCTGGCATTGTATGGCTCTAAACTGTCCTGAAATAGCGAGCCAAGAAACGATTAGAGAGAGGTGTCTATTAACAAAGGGTTTTCACTAAAACAAAGTTGAGATCTGGAAATTTCAGGATTTAATCAAGGATTTTAAACTTCGAGTAAGTTGGCGATGATGCCAACCTTGAGCATGTTGTTAAATATTAGATGCTATATAGTGGACAGTGTGATTGCATACAGAGCGATGAGTTAACAGAAAGCATTTCTATATGTGTAAAGCAAGCTGCATCACGCTGCCTGGCAGTGATGATAGTGTTTGGGCTTATCACCCTCATGTTCAAGTGTGACACTATCATGTTACCACACAAAGTGCAGGAGGAGAGGACAGATAAGGACTGTCATGTTTCCAAATTGTAGTTATGATATATGTCTAATTACGACTTAATCTTCAAAGCATGAGAGGTAAATGCCATAGTGTAATAAAGGAGAACACGCGTCATACAATACATGATGATAATGTTTAGTATGATTGTTTTCCAGTTGCTAATTACATTGAATCTCATTTTATTTTTCATTTTATCACACCAAACTATACTTTCACACATTGTGAATGATCTTCAGGAACTAGATGTAACCGTTATAAATCAGTCTAATGTCTCAAATATATGTTTGTGTCATTGTAGAAGCGTGCAAAACTAAAGATAATTTATTTATTAATTTACTATCTCTGGGTGGCCTCCACGTCAGCGAGAAGTATTTTGTTATAAGTCGGGGTCTCCCGACCCTATACTGACAAAATGGCATCGCATTAGTTAATGGAGATTTTTATTTTTGTAATTGGGTTGAAAAATAATTGATAGGTTCCTAGTTTCTTTTATGAGGTTTTCTTGACGATGATAAGATGACAACACTGTGTAGCTGATAGAGTGTGCGACGACCCTCATGTTGCCAAACAACTTGACAAAGTATTTACTTACATGACAACTATGTAATGGGCAATTATCATTGACCTTGGTATTTGCTTATCAATAAACCTTATGAAATACCTGTTTGAGGTCCGATCGAAATTTTGATAAACCTGATTGCTTTGTAGACGCTGAACACACTTTAAGCGATTCTCATTTACACAGAAAGTAGTCATTTCATATGTAAGGATTAAGTAATATGTCGGGGTATATTCAGGACTTAATAAGAAAGCTCCTCCATTGTATCTCGCCATTTGCCATATGTTATGACATATATGAATGATTTGTAACTACAATAACAGTGATCACCTTGAAACCTATATGTTACTATTTATGTTGTGTTTGTGAGGTCTTCATTCACAAAGTATGACACAAATAACAACCAATTGTCAAAGCAAAAAAATGTATTCTGTAATTATGAAACGTGTAAAGTATACTTGTTAATTAACGACGATGAAACATTCTAAGAAATAAAATGTTACTGCCTTGTGATTCAGGATGTATATTTGACAAATGGAATCAACTATTTTTGAGTGCTTTCTGTCGCGATGTAATAATGAGAAAAAAACTTTACCGACACTGACGGACAAAATGTCGTAAATAGATTCAGACGGACAAAATGTCGTAAATAGATTCAGACGGACAAAATGTCGTAAATAGATTCAGACGGACAAAATGTCGTAAATAGATTCAGATGGACAAAATGTCGTAAATAGATTCAGTTCATCAGTCAAGTGATAACACATATCAAAGATCAAGAGCTCGTTCAATAACACAAGTAAAAATAAAATTACTACCTAATTTCCTGGATCGATTATATTATATTTACCAGACTACATCTCTCATGACTCAAACAAAATATCTTGAAATATTTTAGTTCTATAATTATTGCTTTGTAGATATTTTAGTTCTATACTTTTTTTTTTTTTTTTTTTTTTTTTTTTTTTTTTTTTTTTTTTTTTTTTTTTTTTTTTTTTTTTTTTTTTTATCTCTTTATTGATTTTCTTAAATATTACAGGAGGTTTACACCGAGTTTTCCTTTATTTATTCATAATTACACTCTATTATCGTTGAAGTAGCAATAATAATTAAATTAAATATTGTCATAAAAATACCAGACTTTTTTAAATTTTTCTTCTTTTTTCTGTTGGATTGAGATGAGATGCAGTACATCTAATTTGCACTTTAGAAAAATTTTGAAGCCAGCCAGAGTAAGTGGTGAACTGTTAATTCTACATAAGTGTATATAATTTTTAGCTAATATTATACAGAAATTCAACGAATGAAATTTGAGACCTGCTTCTGTGTGTCCAAAAAGTAAAGTTATCACATTTAAAGAGAAATCTTGACCAGTAATACTGGTCCACCATGACCCTAGCTGGCCCCAAAAAATTATACATGGCTCACAATATACAAATTTATGTGCTATGGTTTCTAGCTCGTCATTATCACAAAATTCACAATTAGGCAAATCAACTATTTTCATATCATATAATCTTTTTTTACATACTATATATCTATGAACAATTCTAAACTGGAAACATTGAAGTTTGGTGTCAGTGCAGCATTTAAAAGGCAATACAAATATTTTGCTCCATTCAAAATTTACAAAAGGAAACTCTTCTTCCCATTTAATACATGATGTTGGCTTGCAGTACATCATTTTAGTGAGCTCTTTATATACGTCTCTGGAAGTTAATTTATCTATTTCCCTATTTATGTTGTTAAAAGTTACATTTGCTTTCAATTGATCTGTATTCAAGATTGGACTATTGCCCCTAACTAGTTGCTTCCATTCCCATGGAATAGCTGATCTTAGTTGAAAATATTCTAAGAAGCTAATATGCATATCAAATTTCTCTTCTATTATTTCTGTGGGCAGAAAGTTTCCATCCCTATCCAGTATATCATTGATAAATAAAATACCTTTTGAATACCAATTTCTAAACAAAACTGTTTGCATATCTATGGTAATATAATCATTGAACCATAATACTTCTGACCTAACATCTTTGGAAATTTTTGGATATGAGTTTTGTTTAATTTTATTCCAGAGTAGTAAAATATCCTTATAAAACTGTGGTATAGACATTAATCTTGTGGCCCCTAATTTACCTCTAGTCAAAAAAAGGTCATTTAGTTTCATATACGGGATATATTGCTTTATGAGGTATGGCCATTTTGCTCCATCACTATTCAAAATTCTTTTAATCCAACTAATTTTTAAGGCATCGATTTGTAACTTGACATTGGGCATTTTTAGACCTCCCATGCTAACGTTTTGCATCATGACATTATTCTTAACTTTAATACTGCCAGGAGACCACACAAAATTAACAATAAGGCCTTGTATAATCTGTATATATTGATTTGGAACTGTGATTACTGAAGCTAAGTATATAAATTTTGAGAGGCCCATTGTTTTGACAATCAATATTTTTCCAATTTCTGAAAGTTGTCTTTGTTTCCAAATATTAAGAGTAACTTTGAAATCTTTAATTTTTGGCTCATAATTTTGAGAGTCTGCCTTGTTATGAACATCAAATTTTGTCCCAAGGGTTTCAAAATTGCCATTGCTCCATCTAACAGGTAAATCTCCATCTTCATTGTATTTATTTGATCCTATCCAAACTGCTTCAGTTTTGTCTAAATTAGGTGATAGCCCAGAAATTTGCCTAAAGTCATTCAAAGTATCAAGTACCTTTTGTGCTGATTGTACGTCTGCCATATAACATGTAGTATCATCTGCTAGCAATGAAATCTTAAATTCAGCATCTCCAATTTTTATGCCTTTTATTTGTTTGTTTTTCCTTATCGTTTCTGCGAGGAATTCTACAGCTAAAACAAATAGAAAAGGTGATAGCGGGCAACCCTGTCTAACTCCTCTGTTCAGATTAAACCAGCCACTTGAGAATCCATTATTTAGAATGCAACTATCAATGTCCTTATATAGTATGGAGATCCATTTCAGAAAATTTTCTCCAAAACCAAATTTCTCTAGTACCTTTGTAATATATGACCATTCAATAGAATCAAATGCTTTCTCAAAATCTACTAACAAGATGAGCCCGGGGATATTATATAACGAAGTTAAATGGACGAGATCAGTAATGGTTCTTATGTTCTCCCCAATATATCTGTCCTGTACATATCCACATTGATCTGGGTCAATTAATTTAGGTAAAATATCTTTCAGTCTAAAAGCTAAAATTTTTGCAAGAAGTTTGTAGTCTAAATTAAGGAGTGATATGGGGCGCCAATTCTTGAGAAGGAGTCTATTTTTATGCTTTTTTGGTATGAGTGTTATAATGCCTCGTCTCTGATCTATTGATAATTGTCCACTCTTAAATGCATGATTAAAGCTGTCTAAAACTAAGTCCTCAATATTGTTCCAAAAAAATTGATAAAATTCTGCAGTAAGTCTGTCACTTCCAGGACTCTTAGAATGTTTGAATGTCTTCAAAACCTTACGGCTTTCCTCTTTAGTAATAGATTTTTCACAAGCAATCTTATCTATATCTGTAATTTTATTCAGTTTAACATTACGGAATGTGTCCATATTATCAATGTCTGTAACATGTTGTGAGGAATATAGCTTTTCATAAAATTTTTGTTCTTCAATCAAAATTCTTTTATGATCAGATATCTCTTCATTGCCTACTTTAATCTTGTTTATAGTCTTATCTTTAAAATTTCTCTTTTCTAATGACAGAAAAAATTTTGTGCTTTTTTCTCCTTCCTCACACCATTTTGCTTTAGACCTTAACATGATACCCTTTTGGCGGGTGTTGTATATTGCTTCTAAATTATTTTGAACAGTATTCATATCTTCTATCTCATTGTCTTCTAAATTGTCTAAATTGTTTAAATAACTTTCTAACTTGTCTTTGAGTAAAGTTTCTTTTTTCCTGGTCTGAAAAGACTTAAATTTTGAATATTTAACTGAAAATCCTCTGATCTCACATTTAATTGTGTCCCATTTCAAGCCTTTATCTTCTAAATCTCTATATTTATTCACACCATTATCAATAATTTCCTTAACCTTTTCTACATATTCAGTATCTCTCAAGAGGTCAGAGTTAAACTTCCAGAATCCAGGGCCAGATTTATTGAACTTTTCACCAGTCAATTCTATTTTAATTAGACTATGATCTGATTTAAAACCTGGTTTTATTTGGCATTTGGAGATGTTCTGGTTCAGAAAATTTGATATTAACCAGAAATCTAGACGTGTAAATACTTTGGGATTATGTTGTGTTCTAGTGAACATCTTGGTATTGGGGTTTAGAGTACGCCAAATATCACAAACATTAAAATTTTCCTCAACTTCTAATATATATTTAGCATATTCAGATACATTCTCCACTAATCCTCCCTTTTTATCTAATTCTGGAATTCTTACTACATTAAAATCCCCACCTAGTATCAGGTTTTCACCTCTAACAGTTTCTAATAATTCACAGAGAGTCCTAATAAATTCAATTTGGTCTTGTGGCTTGTCCTTTGTGGGTGCATAAATATTGACCAGAACAAATTTATGATCTGCAACTTCAATTTCCACTATCAAAATTCTTCCCCCTTCATCTCTGTTAATAAGTCTAGGTTTGTAATCGATATCTGATGGAAAAAGTATTGCAACTCCTGTACTATTACTCTCTCCATGTGAAAACATTATCTCACCATTCCATTCATCTTTCCATCTTTTTTCTATATTATAACTACTGTGACTTTCCTGCAAAAATACAATACCTCTATGGTTACGTTTTAGCCAGTCAAAAACAACTAATCTTTTCTCGTTGCCTCGTATACCTCGTGTGTTAAATGAGTTTACAGTAAAACAGTAGGCCATAATCTAACAAGGATTAAGTTAAGTTTTGTTTTCACAATCTGGTACCATTTATATAAGCTACAATCGTCTACAATATTCTGAGAAAATGAACATAATATAGGAGTGAAACCTTCCTTGCAATGCAATATGACAGGAAAACGTGAAATCAATTGTGCATATTGGTGAAATGTTATGAACTCGGTGAATACACAAGTGTATACATATAATGAAATAAACAAAGTGAATTTCATATTCCTAACTAATGTGCACAAAATTTTATGATAATGGAACATGAAAGCTGTCTGATGTCCATTATGGGTTAACAATATTTTATGTGGACATAATAATGCAAATATTACATATATCTTTTAGATGAGATAGATTAGTAGTTTCTAAGGACTCCATTTAAATCAAAAAGGCATTTGTATCTCAAATCAAAAGATAAACCAACTGTACAGTATAAGTAAATAAAAAATAATAAAAAATAAAAATAAAAAATGTAAACTTCATAATGTGATTCCCTGTGTGTACAATGTGATATACTTCAATGTGTGTGCATTGTGAAGTAAACAAAGAAATAATGATGTTAACAAGAAGTCTGGTCTATATAGGCAATTGTCAGTTATAAGACACTTGTCATACATTACACATATAAACAGTAGCATATGGAAAACAAATAATATCAAATTAAACATTATGACGTGACAAAATAAATAATCAAATGAAAAAAAAATAGAGATCCATGGTCAAAACATTGGCTGTCATATAAATCATTTTCTATAATGTTACAACAAAAAATGCATTCTAATGTGACTAACACACCAACAACAGCTGACCAATAGACAGTACAAATATGTCAGAATTCCAACATTCATTACACTCTGCTCATTTGTATACAAATCCCATTTGTTGTTTCCCAAACAACATTATATCACAACTAAAATATACATTTATGCAGTATAAGATATGTCCCCAAGTACTGTATCACTTGAATCAACTTTTAAAATAAATATGTCCAGGAATAATATGAATAAGTGTGAGGTTGAAAACTAAGGAAATCCACTCCTGGAAACATTAAATAAATGTCATTTAAGCAAAAAGGTAAATGATTGTTCACTGTGGTTGCATGTAAAAAAAAGTATGTATTATTTCCTCAGGCTTTCCTCCAGGTTTACAGAGGCGGAGTGGGCAACATTTTGGATGATTTTGAACCTTTGACCACCCAATCTTGTACCCCCGTAGTGCCTGTTGACGACAATTGCTTCATTGTTAAGGTCTTTCTGTTCCATGAGCCTGAGAATCGCCATCCCTCCCCCATATTCACCATCGTTTAGTTCTATACTTATTACTTTGTAAATATTTTATTTTAGTTCTATACTTATTGCTTTGTAAATATTTTATTTTAGTTCTATACTTATTGCTTTGTAGATATTTTAGTTCTATACTTATTGCTTTGTAAATATTTTATTTTAGTTCTATACTTATTGCTTTGTAAATATTTTAGTTATATACTTATTGCTTTGTAAGGCCAACACCACTGTCAATAGTTATTGGTCATTTACAGCAACTACATTATTTGTATATATATATATATATATATATATATATATATATATATATATATATATATATATATATATATATATATATATATATATATATATATATATATATATATATATATATATATATATATATATATATATATATATATATATATATATATATACATATATATATATATATATTAACATTAACATTCTCCTATTTCTAATACTGTCCACAAAACTGTTTATCTAAAATGCGAGCTCATAGAAAATAACGTTGATATTAAGAAATCGGAAAGAAATATTTGCCAAATAATGCATTAAATACGAAAAGTTCCTGACTTTTGTCAAATATAAACGCAATCATTTCCTACATTATTGGGAGAGACAGGTATGGTCTTTTATATATATAATGTTCGAAAGAAAGAAATGTGCATCTCGTAGCCTCACGCAACTGTGTTTACCTTGCTCGCAGCATCATTACGTTTTCAGAGCAGGTCAAATCATTTTTCTACTCCAATTATTGACGAAACTGTGGTCATTTGTATATATGATATTCAGTGGAAAGAAATGTGCATCTTGTACTGTAGCCTCACGGAAGTCCGTCGGTCCGTCCGTTTGTCTGTCCGTCTCTACTCCAATTATTGATGAAACTATGATTTATATAAATTTGCACCTGCCATTTCATATTATTGTCGGTTCACTTGTAATAATAATAATAATAATAATAATAATAATAATAATAATAATAATAATAATAATAATAATAATAATAATAATAATAATAATAATAATAATAATAATAATAATAATAATAATAATAATAATAATAATAATAATAATAATAATAATAATAATAATAATAAATAACAATAATAATAATGATGTCCCTACCATCAGTGTTCCATGCGCCCTCTATCTGGTAGGCAGCGGTGGCAGTACCCCACATGAAACCCTCCCTAAAAGTATCATACAAGAGGTCATCATCAGTCTGGGCATGCGCACAGTTCATCACCCCAGTCACGATCCCGAGGCTGAGCAGGAAGGACGCCCATCTAGTTTTCTTCTCTGTGACCATGATGCTCTCCTCTGAGGGACACCTGCAAGCTGCCCAAGAGATATCCACGTTATGGTACAGACCAAACTTATCGGTCAGTCATCACTATGGGGCGGAACTTATCTCGTCCCTTATAAGGATTCACATAATCACTGATTGGATAGATACACTTTATCTGGTCTACGAAGGGGGGGGGGGGTACTTCAGTAAATGTAATACCAGACATACACGAGACTGCATAATTAGGATGACCCTATATACATACGCATAACCCTCTACAACATTCAAGCCGGGCTTCTTCCAAAGAACTAATTCAAATCTTGGGACGAAACATTTGTAGGGTCCATTATAAACTGTATATAGTATAAATGTTTCGAACTGAGTCAATCAAGTATCTCCAATTCTTGAATAATTGAAGTTCCCCCATTTTCTTAAGCTGCCCGTGGTAGATGACAGTACACATTTATTAGATGAGATACTTTTGGGAAATGCTTGATATTTATGTTGAATATACATCATTAATCATCACTGCAAACCACTACATACATAGAAGTACACACATCTCACATAGAGGTCCACACATCTCACTGCATATAATAATAAAAATACATGATGATATATGATGGCACAGGAGCACTTTACATATATATAACTGATATTTGGCTAGTATTTAGCTAATGTGCTGTATATGTATTAGTCCAGTTGAGGCATGTTTACCAGTATCAAAGACCATTGATAGTATACTATGAGTTAATGGTGAATTATGGTGCTTAGTATATGTGAGTAATAGGAGGAGGACTGATATATTGTAGATAAGCCTAGGAATACCAGAGTTCAGACAAACCTATTTCTGTTGTTGTAAAATGGTTTGCGGCAGATTGGGCTGCATTTCCTGCACTGGGTGAATGTGTTGAATATATTGAATCAGGTCCAAACCAAGTGGTTTTATGAAAGTGGGCGGCCATTTGGAAGAACGAGATAGGTGGAAGCGGCTGGAAGCGGATTTTCTGCAGTGACCAGCTGGTTATGACAGCTATATACTTTAAACGTAGACAGATAGAGGCTGAGGGGAATATTTTGAACAAATATGAATGTCCTGAGATTGAACAGAGTTGTGGTTCTTTTGGTATTGCATCTTAATACGGCTTCTTCTAACCCTCTAGCTCCAATTCTGCAAGAAATAACTAGTACAATACCATTCTATGGTAATAGTTGGCATGATTCTTTGCTGTTTGATATTGTAATTAAATCGTCCAAATAATGGATCACGTCCTGAGGGCAAACACAGACTAACTGGAATGCTTATGATACGTCACACTTGGCTGCTGATGGGGAAATATTGGTTTATCATTCCGACTGCATCCTGTTTGATGATATATTTCAGTGTAGAAAAAGGCTGAGTCGATACCATCTACGTCTATTTAAATTATTCGGCAAACTCAATTGGCATCCCACTGGCGCCATCACTCAAAGATTCGAATTCCAAGCAAGAGAGGTCATATATGACTCGTGTCTTCCTGGTGGAAATCTGGTGGAATGCGTGGAAGCAGGCTTGGAAGCCTTTTTCGAGGGCCTGCATCCCTGTTTTATACAATGTTTCATGTCACTTAATGATATGTGCAATCATAATTATGTTTCCTATTGTCTTAAGTATTGCGAAATTAGCAATCTCCACCAGATGGCGATGTTGTGAACCTATCGCGTAATTTGCGTGTGCCTTTGGTGGGGGTGTAAATTAAGTAGAGAAGGTACGAATAAGGAGATCCATTTCACAAAATCGATATTGTGAAGGGTGTCTTTGCATACAGTTCTGCTAAAAAATTGTTCATATATCAAATTAAATGTTTTTGAAAGATGAATAAAGATAATTTCAACTACCCCATCAGTTTGCAATGATTGTTTTATGTTGTGTCTTTTTGTTTATTTTAATTTTTGTTTTGTTTATTGTAATTTTTGTTTTGTTTATTGTAATTTTTGTTCTGTTTTTTGTTCTGTTTATTGTAATTTTTGTTTTGTTTGTTGATTTTTTCCCATCCGTGTTACATGTAAAGTGCCACTTTTTCTTGTTTAAAGAAGTCTTTGATGGACATTAATAACTGTCCAGATGGAACAGTAAATGAATAGTTATATACATGCCATGTAGGGGTAATCCACATAGATAACATGGTAGTTCTTAATCAATAATGAACCAAAAAAACAGTGAACCAGAAGGCGTGAAAAAGTACCGTCAGCAGGATCTGTTATGTAATCTCCATACACACATTAGACACAAGTTAAGAGGTCTGTTTGAATGGAGCTAATATGATACCTGTTATTGTCACTCCAGACAGTGTTTCTCACACAAAGCAACCCTCCTGTTATGCACAGGTTGTACAGTTTTCCAATCACTTTGGGTTCTCACCAGGCAGTCAAGGTTGTGTATTGCTAAGTAAACAGTACATAATATATAAACACAAGACAAGCTGGACTAATCCGTCATCGAAATGTTCACATAAATCAGATAAATACTCTTCAATTCGCTGTTAGAAAACATGCCATTAGTAAAAAAAATTTGAATTTTTGAAAAAGTGGTCTACATTATTAATGTCGTAAAATCTTTGGTGCAGCCTTGGAGTATAATGTATTATACTCCAAGGTGTAACTATCGATGATTAAGGTAAAAAAATACTTTTAATAATAACTTGTGTTGATACTTTAACAATTTAAAGGTGGACATGAGCATAATAAGACTGGCAGAAAAACCACATAGTAGACACTGTTCACACCAGATATTTATCTATGTTATAGTATGTATATTCATTTGTCTTGATGGTATGAATATTCATGATCTCTGGTCAGAACTGGCCACAAGTTAGAGCATTGGGGGGCAGAGGTTGACATAGAGAATGTTTAGCAGAATGGAATACTGTTAACGCTTTCATGAAATCACGGAGGTCACGGGAAATTTGATGGAGATTTGGGGTTCCCATCTTGTTTTTTTATTGATTGGATTATAGGGTTTTTGTGCACTTCCGATGTTAATTGTGCAGTTCCGGTGTATAGTATTCAATGTGGTAGTATGGCGACCTGTAATCGGCCTGTGCTTAAATGATATGTGGTCATGAAACTGTGATACTAACAAGCTATCTCCCTGAAATCAACCAAAAATCACCTGCCAAGATGATTGTTTTGCTGAAAATGCCAAGAAAGGGCATAAGGCCTGTACCAATAGACAAAAACCAGTGTATAAGCCAGATCGCTGAAGCGTCCCATCTAACCAAGTAGGTGTTTGCACAAGATGGCAGGACAACTAAGCAAAGTTTGCAAAGTGTTAAATGGATAATTTGGAATTTAGCAAAAGATTCATCTACTTTCAAATGACAGACACATTAATGTTGGGGTAATATGATGGGTAGTAACATTAGATCACAACGTTCAGGGTATAAACATTTATATTATGTCAAAAAAGTGCTTGAAAATCTACTTTCATGAAAGTCTAAAAACAAGTACATGACGTTGTCTCATAGATTCGAGGGCAAAATATTGAATGTTGATATTTCAATAGACATACAAATCTTTTATACAATAAGCTGGAGCCAATATAAAGTAAGAGTGGTCTGATGGGTCAATATGGGCCCCTGACCTCCCTAACAAGCTCTATGTGTGACATCTTATCCGATATATCTCAACAAGGTTCTGATCTTTATGAGATCATGGTGCCAGAACATACGTTTAACACACATCGTATTCAAAAGGATAAGGATGATTACATGTCTATGGGCGAGAGCCTGTTAAGCAGAGCCAATCTATTAGATAACACTTGAGGGATATAGGGTCTTGCTGAGAGGATCATAAGAATAACACGTGGTCTGTGACAATGCCCTTTACCACTTTAATGGCCCTCTTGCTCGTAGGAAAACACTCTCAGTGCTGTTCATTCCTAAAGGAAACACGAAATCATTCAAGTTAACTTTAAAACATATAAAGAGTTTCACAACCATCAAAAGTAGCCGTTAATTAAAATATTGGGATATTTTACATTACACTTTCAGCTCAATAGATAGCATAAGGTGGGATAATGTAAAATATTGGCAAGAAAAATGTAAACTCTTGAATATGTTTGGGCAACACTTTGGTGGCATCAGCTCAAAGTCTTTTGGATAATGCAATAGAAAGAGGGGCGTTTTAATTCTTGTCCAATGGCAGGGATTTGTGTCTCTCACCTGGTTAGGATGAATTATTAAAAATGTGTCATAAGTGCTTGTATAGCATCATAACTTTTACTTTACATAACAAAATATAAAAGTCACACGATTAGTAAGTGTCCTCCACCAGGTGGTTTTCACGGTGAAGAAGGGCTTTAGCATCATTCTAACATAAATAAGAAATATTTATGAAGAATACTGTGCTGCTAGAAGCGATGTATATTTACACGCTCATACCTCAGTCATTGAAGATCATCCAGATTCTAATCTGCCACCAATATTTGACTGACATTTACACATAAACTGGTGGCTTTTAACCCTTGACAAGCTTAACAATTAATGAAAATATAAACAAAATATATCATAACGAATAGAAATAATCTGATTAATCAACATTAAATAACTATAGAAATCAATTCTGAAACGCATAGTAATAAAAAAAGAAAATGTGAGTTTTACACCAAGATCAGGACCCCTTTACTTTTACAAACGATTTTGATCTTTCTCAACCATCTGACCTTGTATGAATGTAATTCTGTTCATTTAAGCCTGACATGTGGCAATACGTCCTGATCCCGATAACTTTGAAAAGAACCCCCATGCTGGTTTCCCTGGTGGGACGCTACTTATTTGTCATATCCCGCCCACTGAACGTTCTTCACAGCTACGGGACTTGTACTTAAATTGACAGTCTTAACAGAAAAGGAGGAAGTTGGTCGTCCACCAAGAGCAAAGCTATAGTGGCGTTAAATGTTGATATTGACAATTGGGCTGGATTACCTATATGTGCATTAAGGTTAAGGGGATATATCACGCTTTCTCATATATTAACATTTGACAGTTGAAACTGAGGCTCATGAAAGGATATCTGCTTTTAATTAATATATTTGAGGCCTGAAAGGATTATGTTACGCTCACATCATAACATACAGGCACTGACTGTCAGTTCACTGTATTGCAACAAAATCGCATCTGAATCAAGATTTAATGCTCTTAAGACTTTAATCTCCTTTGCAGCTTTATGAAGTGGGCCAGGACGATTGCATATAGCCAGAGAACCGGCCTCTGTATTCGCTTTTATTTGCAGTGTTATTCACATGTGTACAAGGAATGGGTCAAGCTTTCTATGATTGCTGTTATATTTTCACACAACTACTTGGGTAATGAATACATGTGACGGTAGTTGTATTATGCAGTGGTCTTATCGCTGGCAGGGTGGTCAAACTTATGGACGGTACAGCAAAGCCGCAAACACACTACCTTTATGAATTGGGACCCGGTGATCCATGCATCAAGTTTAAGGCTTTAATGGATCAGGGGAAACAACATTCATCACCGCTAGATTATACTAACCACTTTTACTTGATTGTCATTCTTATACACGTTATTCTGGATTATTGCAACAATATAGAAGTTTTGATTTCAATTAGAAACAGTAAATTATAGTCTTGGTATACAGAAACAAGTTTGAAGGAATATCATATATTGAGGAGATAACATGTATGTATCTAGTGTTATACAAGGAAAAAAGTAAACACACATTTTATTATTGAAAGCGGAATTTCCTGACAAAACCAAGTGAGCAAATATGGAAGTATGTTGAGTGGACTGGAGTGAAAGAGTTAAGGTTACAGACAACACATTGCTGCTGGTCTGTCGTATTGGACAAGACTTTGATAAGCAAAATGGGTGATTTCATGGAGGACAGTACACAGAAGCTGCCGACAGGGGACACCAAGCTGGGGGCAAAACCAAATGGACATATACACGGGGCTCACGTGACGCATGGATACAGCCACACCCCAATGATTAACGCCCAGGGGGAGGAGACGTTATTGACAAACCTGAAATCCAAATCCAGGTTAAGTTCAGGATATGAAAATAATCAACAACTTTCAGGAAAAAAATCTAGGTCATTTCGGAGTGCAGGTACTGCTGATGAATCTGTAGAAAACACTTTAACGAATCAGAGTAACCAACAAAACGCCCCATCCCATCCGGGAGGATATCATACGTCTGGGCAGAGCCCTGTTATAGAGGAAGGGCGAGCGAGTGGCCCGACGTCTGGCCAGAGGGCGCACCTGCAGCTGGACCTATCCGGGATGCAGGGAGAGGTCCAGCAGCAGGAGGTGGATTCACTCATCTACTACGTGGACTCAGTGCTGGCAGACAGCAGTGTGACACCGCCGCCCTCGTCCTCTCCCGACCCTCTGGGCATCACCGCCCGCGATGTCGGCGCCACCCTCCTCCCCTTCCCGCCAACAACAGACTGCAAAGTGGTGCTTAATATCGGCGGTGTCAAATTCACCACATACAAATCAACGCTATCTAGAGTCCCAAATACTAAACTAGCAAATCTGGATGATCTCGATCCTTCATATGATCCAGAATTAGAAGAATATTTCTTTGATCGGAATCCTAAGTTTTTCACATCAATATTAGATTTTTACCGGTGTGGTGAGTTGCATTTCTCCCAGTGTTTGTGTGGACCGTCTATTAAGAGGGAGCTAGATTTCTGGCTTATCGATGACGCCTTCATCTCAGCCTGCTGCTGGAAAGCATACAAGACATTCGAGGACGAACAGAGAACTCTCCAGACCTTGGAAAGAACTCTGGATGAACCAGATTCTGAAGATACTGATAAAAATGCTCAGTGCCACACTTGTATATCAAATTGGCAAAATTCACAATGGAGAAAGGGAATATGGAATTTTCTAGACAACCCAAGATCATCAAGGAAGGCCATGGTAAGTAGACTGCCCCTGCAATGTTTCTTGTTACGTATTCATATGTGTTTTTTTTCAAGTACATATACAAGAAACCGATATATGGCGAAATGTTCCTGCCATGGGAACAGTGTCCAACCTCAATTTGACTTTTTATCTTATTTACCTCCGGATTTTCACCTGACGTGTTACTTGGACACTGTGTCGGATTATTACAAGTTTTTTTGCAGTTGCATTTTATAAGTTGTTCAATAATCTTAGAAATTTTGCTCTAAGAACAGGATTTGATTTACAACCTGTGATATGAATCATATTAGTCTGGATTAACAACATTAATTCAATGCATAAAAATAGATAATCTCCGCTCATTATATAAGCAAAAACGTTGACGTCATTCCTCGATTGAAGTCTATTGATATGAGCGTGGAGCGATTAGCGTGTATAGCTTATGCATGGCTTAGCGCTATTAAACAGACTTTTTCTGATGGGGTTTATTTTATCATTGCGACCCATCATTATATTTTTTGGGTCGTTCAATCATTTCTCTGTCTTGATATAATAATATTACTTTATTACTGGAAAACATCTCTTCGTTTAATCCAAAGAGGCAATCAGTGTACAGACAGGTCATGGTCTGATTGCACTCGGTGACATATTCCAGTGCTTTATGATATGATTCTTCTGATGTCTAATATGTCAAACCTTAATACACCAGGGCACTAATATCTGATATATACCATAATACTCAAAATACATCAGGGCACTAATATCTGATATATACTATAATACTCAAAATACCTCAGGGCACTAATATCTGATATATACCATAATACTCAAAATACCTCAGGGCACTAATATCTGATATATACAATAATACTCAAAATACATCAGGGCACTAATATCTGATATATACCATAATACTCATAATACATCAGGGCAATAATATCTGATATATACCATAATACTCATAATACATCAGGGCACTAATATCTGATACATACCAGAATACTCCAGGGCAATAATATCTGATATACCGCCATCATACTTTAATATCTGATATTAACCATAATACTTCAGGGCACTAATATCTTATATGTCATACCGTAATACTTCAGGGCACTAATATCTGATATATACCATAATACATCAGGGCAATAATATCTAATGCGTCATACCATAATACTGAAGGGCACTAATATCTGAAATGTCATACCATAATACACCAGGGCACTAATATTTGATATATGCCATAATACTTCAGGGCAGTAATATCTGATATGTCATACCATAACACTGAAGGGCACTTATATCTGAAATGTCATACCATAATACACCAGGGCACTAATATTTGATATATGCCATAATAATTCAGGGCAGTAATATCTGATATGTCATACCATAATACATCAGGGCACTAATATCTGATATGTCATACCATAATACATCAGGGCAATAATATCTGATATGTCATACCATAATACATCAGGGCACTGAATTAATAACTTTATGCACAAAAGAAAGGTATGCTATATGTTTGACTGTGTTAAAAATGTCTGAGTTTCAACTGTCAGTTTCAGACAGTTGCCAGTCACCGTACTCTACGTTTACGGCAACTTCAAAATGATGAGAAAATATAAATATCATTTTCAAAAAGGAAACTGTATACAAATTCTTTTTTTTCAAAAAAGACTTTCTTGTTATAAGACATGAGTACAACACAGTACTAGGCACCTTCAGAAAAACACAGTAATCCTGGCAGGTGAATTTTGGTTGATTTTAAGGAGATAGCTTGTTTGTATCACAGTTTCATGACCACACATCCAAACCCTGTAAAAGTGCCTGTTACCTGTTGATTTACGAGAGATGCCTCTTAAAATACTGTTTTTTACTTTCTCATCTCTATTTAAACACACCTTATACTATCATGAACTGACGTAATAAAGATAGATTTCTGAAGAGTGATCTGTACTGTTGCAGACTGATCAGCAGAGCATGCTCTCCTTGCTAAGCTATATCATGATCTGCTATATGCATGCACAGAAAAAACCTTATGAGTTTGGAATCTTGAAAGGAATAGGGTGTTAAAGGTGTAATAACTGAATAACTGAATGAAATCAAATGGCATGTTATTATTTTACTTCTATGAGCTGGCATGTCTACAAAGTTCCACGTGCGTGACATATCTTAAAGCATTCATGAAACCTGACTTTCAGACACATTTTCTTTACATAACATGAATATTTATACCCTAAACAGTGCTTTTATGTAGTAGTAGTACCCAAAATATTCCCTGTTAACAACTTTCTGTGGCATTTGAAAGTTGATCAGTTGTCTGCTGAAACCTACACCAGCAATTGAACATTTTGTCAACAAGCTTTGTTTAGCTGGTCTGTGATCTCGTGTAAACACCTAATGAGCTACCAGTTGGGCACCTGTCCAGCTTGGGAAACAGGGTGGAGATGTTTTGTACAATTTATCAATTTATTGCCAGGAGTATACTTCAGAACAACATAAGATTATTTTAATATTATTTGAATCAATGAAATAACTCATGGTTGTGACAAATATCTTATGGTTGTGACAAATATCTTATGGTTGTGAAAGATATATCATTTATGGGAAAAGTATAGTATTTATTTGAAAATGATCTTATGCATGTGAAAACCTTTCTGTCTAAAAAGGGAAGACATGACTCAAAGGCTGCATGGAATCCCCCTTAACTTAAAGGCTGTGATATTGAAAAAGTGACATTAAACCCTTTGATCACTGGTTTGGCCTTAAATCACAAGGACTTTGAAAGACAAAACTGTGAATGCTGATAATTGGTATCAGTAAAATTTATGATTTGACCCTCTTTGATGAAATTTGGGGTTTTTCACACCATTGAATGGGAAGACATCAAAGGCTGCATGGATTCCACCTTAAAAGCTGGGCTGTATAGAATTTTTTTAAACTTTTTTTTGCAAACATATATAGTATAAAAAATAATGATTTTTCTTCATTTATAACTTCATAAATATTCATCCATTTTTATTCATTTTACCACCAAAAGAAAGCCAAGAAAAGGCAAGTGTTATCTTCCAATTCATTCTTTAAATAGTGGAAAAAATGGCCGAAAATGTGTTGCTCCAATTTTGACAATTGGTAAACAACACCTCCTGTGACTTACGGAGCCCCCTGACAGTTCAAAGGTCAAGGTCACACAACACACTTCCTGTTTAGTACTGGCAGTACTTGGTTGGTCACAAAAAATCATAATTCTCAGGGCAGATGTTCTTTTGTGGATTTCAGACGGATAGCCTGTATGTATGTCAATTTTAAGATGATATATTGTTTTCAGATACCTTAAACCACTGTAAAATCGCCTGGAACCTTCCAGGTTTCATGAATGCTTTAAGGGAGAGTTAGTGGAGGGAGAGTTAGTGGAGGGAGAGTTAGTGGAGGGAGAGTTAGTGGAGGGAGAGTTAGTGGAGGGAGAGTTAGTGGAGGGAAAGTTAGTGGAGGGAGAGCTCATGGAGGAGCAGTTCCAGGCATGGCTACTGAACACTGAGAACTGTTGCTCAACAACTTTGTGTTGTCAATAATATACTGTTCTACTTACCAGTAACTGACCTAAGCAGGATTGATCATTATTTATTTTGGGTGGGAACAGTGACGAGATCATCCAATGAGTTGAGTTAATGAGTTGAGTTATTTTTATTTACTCCCACCTCCTGAATTATAAATGGTCTACCCCTAATCAGGAATTTGAATTTTAAATTTTCTACCCCTTATCCACCATGCTGGTCATTGTCTGATCCATGTGTGAAAGAAATACCAATATGTAGATTTATACACTGATGCACAGCATATCTATCTTGAGTAATTAAAAGGTTATCTGTACTTCATATTGTACAGATTGATCATTGTATTTGTGAAACATGTCTCATACTAGTCTTCTTTCAAAGTTCTTGATATATCGCTCAGATTTGTCTCTCCAACTTTAACAAGTTACGATTCAGGACAAATATCATTAACAAAGGAAAAGCTTAACTTATCAAATGGTGTTCCATTCTGTTAATTTTGTTTAGGATTCTCGCTGAATGGCCTATTGAGAACAGATCAAGGTTGACCACGAATTAAAAGATCATTGTTTGATAAGGTATAAAAAAGCATCATGATTGTGTATAATTTACTGTATATATGTATATATGTAATATATATCCCTCAGTAAATGATATAACTCATCTCTCATTCATTTAAATATAACCATTTTCTAGTTGATTCTCTGCAGGTAGGTATGTAAGGTTAGCATGTAATTATTTATATTGAATATCAAAAGTCAAAGTCAAAATACCTTTATTTCACCAGGAAGCTCTTACAGAAAAGCTGTTTTGCAAAGAGGACCTGACATAAAACACATGCATTAAAAATATACATTACATACAGGACTGACAATACACATAAAATATATAATTATACTATATTCACTTATGTACAGGAGGGATGGCTAAACACATGACTAGAATATAAAATCAGTTATAGATAAAATCACTGTTTCTTTGGCCTTTTGTATAAATTAATCTTGATACATTGCATTTAAAACATTGATACTAGGTGAGTTTCTGATAGTTACATTAGGATTATTCAACAGCCCCTCTGAGGTTCACAGCACTCTGACCAGTAGCTAGTTAACATTTTGGATTGACTAGATTTCTCTTTAGACTAGATCTGGTGAAGTATGAATGTGAAGCAGAAGCAAAGAGATTGTACAAATAATCAGGAGCTAAATTAAAGTACACTTATGATACAATATATGCTTCAGACTAGTTAAAACATCAACATTGGTGTTTCATAAGGCATATGGAGAATAACCTTACCAGCTTTGTTTTGTAGCCTCTGTAGCTTATTGTCCTCATCAATGTCACCAAAATTACCATTACCATAATTAGTATTACAGTAATCAAGCAATGGTAGAATAAGGGCATTGAAGAGTTGCAAAGACAGGTTCATGTACTGTCTAACTCTTTTCAGTACCCCTACCCACTGCCTAATTTTAGTGTTACTTTATGGGTCTTTTCAGTGAGTGCCCCCTAGTGGCAGATGAGTAAATTACCAAAATACTGTAATTGATGGGAATGGTACATTAAAAAAATGAATACCATAAAATGTCATTTCATGACTTGAAAGTTTTAATGAAAAGGGAACTCTTTTTGACAGTTGAGCATTTTTCCCGTACTTTTTTGAAAATGTTCCATTTTTTCATGAAAACCAGAGGACACTCACTACCAACACCCATAAATACCCTTAAGGTGTTGTTGCCAATTAAGAGAGGAATCCAAAAACACACCGAGGTACTTGTAGTGCTCTACTTTTTCTAAGGTTTCTCCATGTTCTGGTTTTCCTGAATCTTTTTAGGGTTCCAAACAACATCCATTTGCATTTGGCTATATTCAGGTGTAGCTTATTATCTTTAAACCAAACAGTAGCATATCTGAGATCTTCTTCCAGATATTGTTTGATTTCATTAATGTTCTTGAAGATATACATTGGAATGGTATTGTCAGCATATAAAACTACTTTGCATCTTGTTATGACATGGGGAAAATCATTGAGGTATATGATAAAAAGAATGGACTCAAAAGGGACCCTTGTGATACCCAACATGTGACAGGCGGATGCTCAGACATGACACTTTGAAATTGTACACATTGTGTATATTCCATGAGGTAATTTTGAAGCTAGAAAAGTTGTTCAGTATTTTGGAAACCAAAACACTCTAATTTATATAATAAAGTCTCAAAGTCCACTGTATCAAATTTTTTCCAGGTCTAGATACACTGCCCCAGTTAATTTACCCTGGTCCATGTTTTTGAGAATGTGATCTGTCACATATGTGGCAGCGATTAATGTTGAGTGCATCTCTCTAAAGCCAGATAGTTCTGAACATAATGTATTGTGTTTCTTTCGATAAGATACAATTTGTTGTTACTCTGCACGTTTAAATATTTTCATACAAACCGGTATAATAGAGATTGGTCTGTATTTGGAAGGACACTGTGGACTGTCTACTTTGAAAATTGGAGTATTTGCCTTTTTTCATAAACTTGGTACAATACCTGTCTCGAGAAATGCATTCATGATGAATGTGAGTGGTCCTGACACTACTTCTGCTGCATCCTTCAGCAGCCTGGCATTTATGTTGTCTAGCCCTGTAGCTTTGGATGCCTGAAGTTGTTTTAGTTGCTTTTTGGTGAATTCTACATGAATATTACGAAAACTGAACTTTTTGTCAAAATTTGGATATGGGTTTTGAATCTGAACTCCAGTTGGAAATTTTGATGCCAATTTTGAGCCAATGCTGCCGAAGAATGTGTTGGAAGAGTGGGCAATGCCAGGTGGTTCTGTGTGTGTACCTATCAGGTGTGTCATATAATGTCCAGACACATTTTATATATTTAACTTGAATTCATAAAACAGGGAATTGTAATAAGCCAAAGAAAGTCAGTGACTGGAGTGGTGCATATTTTTCTGGAGAAGTCACATGGAAAGTATTCCGATAGGATGTTAGTTTCATAGGGAGTTAATGTGTTGATATGTACTCAATGAGTTCACTCAAAACAAATATCAAGATGGCTGAATGCTGGTTGAGAACATGCTTGATTTCACGTCATGAAACTTTGAAATGAGATGCATAATTTATCAAACTGGTTTATGAGTTTGAACGTAGGAAACTGTTTTATTTTTGAAGAATTAGCATATTTTTAAGTCACTCGATCTTGTTTTCATTCTAGAAATGTTTCCCAAGATAAAACATTTCCTATCTGCCGTAGTTTGTGACCTGATTGACCCAATGTGAGCTTATGTTTGCCTTGTTTCAGGCGTGGGCCGTCGTCATCTTCCTCCTGATATTGTCCTCCATAGCCGTGGTGTGCATGCAGACCCACCCTTCTTTCCGCGTCCCCAGAGAAAACTTCAACTCCACCCTCAACATCAGCAACCCCAAGCAGCGCCTATTCTACGAGACGACCCCCCACGATGCCATAGAGGGCGCTGAGCTCACCTGCATCATCGTCTTCACCCTGGAGCTCACCGCCCGCTTCATCCTGTGCCCGTCCAAGTTCAAATTCATCAAATCTGTGTACAATCTGATTGACATATTCTGCGTGATACCCATGCTGGCAGTTCAGCTTATAGAGAAGATAGATCCTGCCTTCTGGGATGACAAGGATTTCTTCATGGTGATCTCGTACCTGTCTCTCACCAGTGTCTTGAGAGTGTTCAGGCTGTTCAAGCTGGCCAGACATTACCGAGGTCTCAAGATATTGCAGCTTGCTGTGCGCTCCAGCCTGCGGGAACTCATTCTACTCTTCATGCTCATATTTATGGGTATGTTGGTGTTCTCTACCCTTATATACTTTGCTGAGTTCAGCGTTGAAGATAACTTCATGAATATTCCCATAGGTTTCTGGTGGTCTATAGTCACCATGACAACGGTTGGATATGGTGATATTGTTCCTCAGTCTGGATGGGGCTACCTGGTGGGTGGAGTGTGCGCAGTGGCCGGGATGCTCGCCACTGGACTCCCCATCCCCATCATAGCAAGTAACTTCAATCACTATTATAACTTTGCCAGATTAAAAATCAAGCTCTCGGAGAGGTTAGCTGAAAGAAAAAAGAGAATGTTGAAGACATTTACAAATGAAGATGCCAAAATCGTGGCTTGTTCTTATGCCCACTTAAGGGATGGTACTTCTGATGGCTTGCTTTTAGATAAGTTTGAAATAAAAGAAGATGAAATATCACTTGGTGGAGGTAAAACGGCCCACCCTAGTGGTGGATTATTTAAATTAGCTCAATTAAACACTAATAAGATAAGCCCCCATATGTCTGAACAGAAAACACAAGCTCAAACATGAATCTGTGCCTATTTTGGTGATTTTAACTATGACTGTAAATTATTATATATTCACACAACATATTTACAACAAATACCAATAGGTATTGCATTTCATTGACATTTTATTCATTTCTGTCAAAAACCTGTTCAATGGTTTGTTGCACAAATATTAATGGCGACAATCAATGTTCACCCCACAGACAACAGCAAATGATGATATTTCAAATTATCATATACGGAAAAAAGGAGTGTATTCGTCTTGCACATCAGCTCGCAGACCAATCAACCTCCACCCAATGAAATCACCGACTGGAATCACATAATGTCCTTTGAACGCTTGTGTCTTAACATTTGCTAATTTATAAGACTGATATACACTTAATTTGTGTATAGTGTTTTTCACTATTCTGCTGATAATGTTTCAACTAGCAGGTGTGAATAAGAGGAAGATATAAATGATGTTGTTCTGCTGTATACTATTATACAGATATAATTCATTTGTGAATATTGTCTGTTAGTGTTTTAATTGAATTCAATGTTTAATCTAAAATATGAAGTAAGGTTAAATCAATACACTCATGAATCAAATAAATTAAACCACAAAGGACCCAATATTAACTGTATACCACATTTGGTATATGTTATTTATGATCAAAGAATCTGAATAAAAACATTTTATTCTCATTTTATTTTAAATAAAAAACCTATGTTTTATAAATATATTTATAACAAAGTCAGATGATTTAGATGATAGAAATGTCTGCTAGTTCTGTACAAGACTATCACATACATTCTTTGGCACAAGAGATTGAAAAAACAAACTGAGAACAAACAAAGTTTTTAATATTCAGGGGTAGGGCATTCCATGTTTTGGAGCATACACCTCACAAACCCTATAAGCATACATCTTCATGTTAGACCTTGGCACCATGTATCCATTTTTATCCCAGGACCGTAATGACCTTTGATTTTCCTTTGGTTTTAAAAGGGATGACAGATAGTCAGGTGCGTACCCATTCTGTACCCTTCCACGAGAGTAATAATTTTAAAACCTATCCCAGGCTTGCACGGGAAGCCAATGTGGTTGTGATCATGTCTTCTACTTTTCCCAACTACCCTGGCTGCAGAAGTCTTTATTTTTTTGCAAATCAGTTAACACACATCACGAGCTGTGGCACAGTTGGTAAGAGTGCAAGCTTATTAGCACCAGTTTTGGTGACCCAAAGACAGTGAAGATCAAATGCATTTGACCAACCATTATGATATATGTACCGAATACATTTAGATGCCCGTAATGGAGTCCGTAGGCAAATTGACGCACAGCCTTTTGCATAAGGTAGAGATTGAAAACTTATAGAGTGACGCATGGGTTTCCCACAGGCTGTAAGTCTAATTTTGGTATTTTGGATGTGAGTGAACTTTGTTACTTATGCACTATTTACGGTTCATTATTCAATTTCTACAAAAAAATTATAGAAGACTATGTCAACGTGTCAAATTTCCAAAATTGGGTTCCAAATATCACCGTGCTGGATGTTGTGCCATATTATGTGAAAGGAAATTATAATAATTATAAAAAACCAAAATGTTATTTAAACAAGGCGGAAAAAGCAAGTACAGGTCAATTAAATAAAATGAATCCTAATATTGCATTGAGCACTGCACATATGGAAACACAGCCTAAATACTATATAAGCCATTCAACAACCTGTATTTTATACTTTTCTTTTCAAAAATAGTTTGGCTCTCAGTTTCATTTGGAAATTTAGAAAAATCAAAATTACCCTCATCTTATTGCCACTTGTGGATCTTTGCTAGTAATGGTGAATTTGTTTGAGCTTTTACATTATTATATTAAAGAAGAGAACAATGCAGACTGAATTAATATGCCATGTATGCTTTATTTAACCAATGATAAAATAAATGTTTACAAATAATAACAGATAAATAATCATATAAAACCTTAACCTAAAAAGGATGCACACAATGATACTTTGTGATGTGATGGCATTTATAACCTGTTATATACATTATAGATAACCTGTATATTGTATACTCAGTTAGGTAACTAAGCCTAAATGTTGTAAAGCAAGGAGTTTTGATTGATATCTTCCAAAAGAATAAAACATTTACAGAGCCAATATGAACAGTTCGGAGATTGTGAGAATACCATAAATTCAACGAATGGATACTTTTTTTCAACTTATTACCAGTAGTTAGTTCAATTTTCACTGAGTGCCCCCTAGTGGCAGAGGAGAAAAATACTGTACATTATGGGAATTGGTACATTTACAGTGTTAAAATACATTCCTTATTAAAATAAAAGCATTAATGACATTAATCAATATTTGAACACTACAATATTTAAATTATAAGTTATGATTACAAGTATATTACTTTCAAAATAGGATTTGTATCCTAACTCTGATTCTAGTGAAACAGATTTTCTCATTTTTTGGGGTATAATTTGGAAGTGAAAAGGAGGTTAGACAATCAGATGTGTGAAGAGTGGTGAAAAATTTATCTATTTTTTGAAATGGTGAAGTGTGTACTTTACCTTTTTCACCTAATGTTTTTGAAAAATGGAAAATCTATATCACTAGGATCACAGTAAATATTGTTAAAATCACTTTTAAAAAGTTGTTTGGAAATCGACTTTAGTATGGTCCCACAATCTGCAGAACCTTTTTGTCTTTAAAATTTTGACATGGTAACAAAAACCATGGAGCAGTGACATATAACTAAGCCACTTTTTTAAAATGACATAAAACATTCAATATATCAAAGAAATTTCCATTGTGATTTTCAATAAATCAATAGTTTAATTACAAAAAATAGATATCATAAAATGTCAAGAAAAGAATGTTTCAATTAAAAGGGAACTCTTTTTAATAGTTGAATAGTTTTTCCCATACTTTTTTGAAAACGTCACGTTCTACTTTGGCGCAAAAAGAAAGTTGTTTCCTCAGAAAATCTGCCACCAGAGGACACTCACTACGAACACCCATAAATACCCTAAATATCAAAACATTGGACACAACTATTCAATTCTCTTCAAGAGGTTGTTCAATTAAAATTCCACGAGGTCCGATTTCCTGGAGTTGTCCAATATAGGATTCATCTGCAGGTAAGCATTTTGGAATTTATAAGAATCTTTCTTGAAATTTCCATATATTGTGCATTATAATGGTCACGCTGACGATCAAATATGGAGGAATATGACAAATTGTGTGTAAAATATACCAGAAACCAGTAAAATAGGAGAATAATACTTCTTGCCAGTAGTACATACAGTGCCACAACGCTGAGCCAAAAATGATGATGCAAATATTTAATATATGGTACATAGGTATATACTTATAAGTATATTTAAAAAAAGAACTTAATATTTCAAATCTACAATATCAAAGGAACCCAACAATCGTGGGAAAACTGCATTTTGTGCTTGTTCGATGCAATCGAGTTTGAAGAGCATATTCTTGTGGTGCCCTCTGCAGGATGAGGTGAACAATGGCACCAGAGGGCACCAACTTAGAGCATATTCTGGTGGTGCTCTCTGCAGGATGAGGTGAACAATGGCACCAAAAGGATCAACATAGATTCATTGCGGTGTAGGTGATAATATAAGAAATACCAATCTTCTGTCACAACTAGTTGACAATATTTTTATCTCAATCAGTTGCCCCTGCTTAAGCAAAAAGATCATAGAGGTTCTCATGCGGGGAAATTAACATGGATATGTTGTTCATGGCATAGCATTGTTGATTTCAACCCATTTAATGTTTCCAAAGAAGAGCTTTTACTTCAAAGCATCAACTGCATAGAATCATTTATTTTGCAAAATATTGTGATTCATATCCTAGAAAGAAATTAAGATTGGCCTTATACAGTACGCTTCACATAAAACATAACTAAAATACATGTGCATGCCATACTGAAGCATATAAATGTAGCCTACACAAAGGCAACCAAAAATGAAATCATTAAAAACCAACTTCCCTTTTGCTCATTTTCGATTTTGCAAATGATAAAATGTGAATTTCTCAGTATTAGCATACAACTGCAATCTATCTTCTGGTCTATAGACTGACAGACGTTTTGCAACCCAGAGTTGTCGAGCTTGGCTGGAAACATTGAGAAAGCAGATTGAATGTTCTACAACTCTACAAAACAAAAAACCAAACCCACCTCAACTTGTAGACAATTAATTTCACCCATTAGGCAGCTTGTCATCCTTATAGGTTATTTGGCATCAGAAGAAATGACAGACGTGTGGGACACATCCACAAATTATACATGACTGAATGTTGACCTTTGTAGGCTATTTTTATAAAATATTGCCAGGGACCTTGGAAATGACTTTGAAAATCCTATTTCCTTGGATTTTACTATAAATTTCAATATTCAGTCATCTGCCTCTTTTAAAATCGAGCTCGCAGAGTCTTTATTTATCAAAATCTGTCAAGAATTAATAATATTAGAGTAATGTTTAATTTTGGACCAATCTGCAGAGCAAATAAGAGGAAATTTTGATATGCTGAGCTATTTTGAAATAATATCTGTAATAACAACTTATTGTTTGTTAAATTATGAAAGTACATATTAATTATACTGCAAAGTAAAAAAACTTAAAAATGAAAATAAAGTCCATCAATTTCGAGATTTATTAGCAAGCTAAATTTGGTTAAAAATAGCTTGAATGTGGTAGGTGTACAAAAGATGAACATTGACAGACTTTTAAATTGACCCATTGCAATATTTTAAAGTTTCATACATATAAAATATATGTGTATTTTCAGAAAATAACCTCCAATAAGCTGCTTTAATCATAATGGTACATAAAAAAATGATATTAAACTATCAAAGTATGTGTATATGTGCTCAAATAGGAATAGAAAAAACATCAGGTGACAAGCAATGTATTAAATGTCGAGAAAAATGGATTACCTAATTGAAAAGCTGATTTCTTTCTGCAAATTTTCAAGGATTTGTTTTTTTCTTCAATAAAAGGAAGGTGCTAAAATTAGTTCTTGAATATGTATTTAGAAAGGAGACAAGACACTTTAGTAAATTGGACACAAATGATTTATTTTCAGATAAATCTACCACCACGGGCCAATTTACTATTGGCGCACAAGACATACATTTTAATTCAATATTACATATAAATACATATAATAACATATACCACGTATAATTATCCATACATAAACTCCACTAAACATTAAATCTGGCATTTGTGAATATGCCGCTCTGTACTGAGCGCATGTACAAATATGAAATTAATAATCTGAGATTAATAATATGGCCACAATCCCTATACCACAGGTTATCCTCTCTTGAAAGAGGGCGGGATGGTGGTTGACCTTAACCCCGCGACATCTGAGCTGGAATGGCGGCAAGACCCCGACCGTCGCTTATAAGCCCTGGGGTGGTACCCCCTGGTGACATGTGACGTTGGTCAATAGCAATTAGCTTGTCTGACCTCTGGCTCACCCAGTCACCCCTTCTAACACATTTTATATATACATATAAACTCTCCTTAGAAAGGAGACAAGACACTTTAGTAAATTGGACACAAATGATTTATTTTCAGATAAATCTACCACCACGGGCCAATTTACTATTGGCGCACAAGACATACATTTTAATTCAATATTACATATAAATACATATAATAACATATACCACGTATAATTATCCATACATAAACTCCACTAAACATTAAATCTGGCATTTGTGAATATGCCGCTCTGTACTGAGCGCATGTACAAATATGAAATTAATAATCTGAGATTAATAATATGGCCACAATCCCATTGTATAGTGTGCTATACTAAGGCCATGGGTAACATAAGATGGTTGTATGAACGTTGTAATAAGGTTATTTTGATTATTGCTTTATTGTTTTAACTATTGCTTGGTTGCCAGACGTTTGGCGAATTGTAGTTCATGAACATTAGTATCCCTAATGTAGCCCAAGTAGGCGTTGGACTGCCAGTGGCCCAGGGTAGTTAACTCCCAGTCCTTCCAGTCCCCCACACTTGCCTGCGTAGCAGCCCCACTCCTTAGGCTATGACTAGAGTAGCCGGCTGGATCTAAACCTGCTCTGCAAGCTAATGATTTTATGGTTTTATTAAATGTGTTTTTGCCTAACGGGACCCCGGAGGCAGTGGCAAATAGGGGGCACTTCCCGGTTAGCTGGCAGGTCCTGGCCCTTACTGACAGATACTGCCACATGCAACAGGGGGCACATACTACCTGTTCAGAACAACCTAAGTTCTTTTTAATGCCGTCAAGCTTGGTTTTGGTTCTTCCTATTGTATATGTCATGAACCTATTGGGCCCCTGGTAGCCGAATTCCACCTGGGATAGTACTGGGGGGGAGATAAGCCATGAGGCCCCGCCCGCCTGTTCGATGCCAAAATACTCAGCCCCCCTGAGACAACCAAAGAACCCCAATGTCAGGGCTGCTCTCCAGAGGGAGCCCATGTAGTCCAGGGGGAGCCACTCGAACATCTTTGTCAATATGTGATAGTCTATTGGCCTCTTCTTCTCTACTGGGGGGGCCTGAAGTAGCATGGCCCTCTGGACCATAAGAACCCTGGGGGTGTTAATAGGTGGGGGGTCGTAACCACACATGATGTGTAAAGACCTGATCGCTGCCAGGTAGACCGAGACAGTGTTAGGGGTTAAAGATGAACCCTTCTTACCTGGTTTTTGGCTCATGTGAGCTATGTACCGTAAGATGGTTTGTTCTGTCGCTGGGACAGACGTTAGTCCATAAGACTTACAAAACCTGGTGAACTGAGCCTGCGCTGAGGAATATGTCCTCCTGGTGTTCGCTTGAATGCCACTGGACATCAAGGAGGCAACTTTCTCGTCCAAATCTGAAATTAACTGGATGGGTTAGCTAATGCTAAGTGAGTAACGTTGAACCCCACATGAAGTTAGCCAAAATGAAGCTGAACCCCGAACCAGAGCATATATGAGCGCCGTATGCGCTTAAGACGCTATGAGCGTTTACAAAGATTACTTGTTGGCTCCCATGAGGGATAGGCTACAATATGGTTGTGCCTTACACATATAAATTATACAGTGGCCGTTAACGGCAATTGACATTATACTTATTAGAGTGATACATTAATGATTATTAGATAACTAATACATAGACTAGTACATTCGTGCTTATTTACCATTATTACAATATTACAATTGATGGTATGGTATGTTACATATGTCTGTTACACTTAAATTAACAGTTAGCAGTTACATGTCTGTTACATACATCTGTTGCACTTATATTTAACAGTTACCTGTTAATATATAATGTGAATTATTGTGATTACCCAGCATATTAAAACATCGCGTATTAAGGTAAGCCTAGGGTGCACGAGTGCGACCCTCAAACACATATTGTGAAACTTGACCAACGTCCCAGTGATAAATGTCATATGATGGGTAAGGTGTTAATCCTATATATATTAGTACCTCGCGTGTTATAACAAGCATGATGCCATGAGCGATGACTTGAAACGTCCCAATACTAAAAGTCATATATAATAGGCATAGGTGAGGTCATGTGTGTGTCGGCCAGAGGCATGACCTCTCGAAATCTGGTCATATCCAACCTACTTAAAGAATCGGCGGCTGCATTATAAAGTGTTCCTATATGGAAAGCCTTGTAATCTATCCTATAGATGCTTGTATATAGATATAGGGCGCGTACTAGGTTCATCAGAGATGGATCCCTTGACTTGGCGTCGTTGATGCAGTAGCAGACGGCTACGTTGTCGATATTCATGGCAACTTTTTTGCCAGCCAATTGTGGGCCAAAGGTGGCTATGGCTATAACTACTGCAGCTAGCTCCCTCCAGGCTATGGTTAATGACGCCATCCATTTGTGTGACGCCTGGAAGTCGATCAGAGTCCATGAATTGTTGTGGCAAGCCCCTAGCCCAACGTCTGATGCATCAGTAAATAGGATCTCTGCCTGTGATATGGACCATTCAGTAGGAAACCAACAAACTCCGTTATGCAGGCTGAGGCAACGTTGCCACCACTTGATGTCTGACTGAGCTTCATGAGTTAACCTGATCTTGTGATGGAGCTGTTTAGCACGTTTGGCTAAGTGGTTAAGCCTTTTTGTAAAAAGTTTCCCATCAGCCACTACCCTTGAGCAAAATACAAGTTTTCCTATTATGGACAATAGCTCTCGCTTAGTTAAGTACCTGCACCCAGACACCTTATCTAATTCCTGAGTGATGTCATCAATCCTCTCCTGTGATATACTTAACTGTTCTTTGACTGAGTCTATCACGATACCTAGAAATTCGATTTTTTGGGTGGGCCTTACTGTCTTCTTGTCCTGGATATTAAAACCGGCTGCCCTGGCTGTGCTAATAATTACATCCAAAGATTTCTGACACCCCTCTACAGTGGGCGACAGAGTAATTGAATCGTCCAAATAATGGATCGTGTCGGCTGCTGCACCTCTCTTCTTACTAATATATTCCAGTCCAACCGCAAAATCATCAAATAATCTTGGGGCACTGGTTAGACCGAAAGGGAGGCATGCCATCTGATACATTTGCCTAACGTTATTATCATTACACCACGAAAAACCTATTAAGTGTCTGTCCTCCTTAGCTACCTTAATGCTTTGAAATGCAGAAGCTAGGTCGGTTTTAGCCATCCAAGCCCCTTTATATTTCTGTGCTAGCCTAACGGCGTCAAGGACTGTTGCATACTTTATGGAATATTGTGTAGTGTCGATACCTTCGTTTATGGCCTTGCCTGGTGGCCATGACAGGTCATGGATCACTCTAGCTTTGCCCCCCTCCTTCTTGATGAAGGCCCCTAAAGGTGATGACCTAAAGTTGGGTGGGGGGTTGTCTATGGGTCCCTCACTCCTGCCTAGGGCTAGGTTGCTGGTGATAAAATCTGAAACTTTTTCCATATGTACAGCGGCCGACGGCCAATTGTTGGAACAAATAGATATGTTGTCTTCACCTTCGAATCCTAATGATACCCCATGCTGGACCCTATGACATAAAAGTGATGCAAATTCCCTATCAGGATGATCCCTCAAATTTTCTATCCAAAATTCAGGTAGCAGAAACGTGTTTGATGCTGCTTGCTGCACATTTGCCTTGCTTGATGCAGAGCTCAAAGGGGAGTGCCCCTTGGCACTGCCTACAAACGTGCAGTCTTTTACAGGATTTGTAAGTGCATTTAAGTACGTTGAAGTTATTGCAGATCTCTGGCTGTTTAGCCTTCTGCCCCTGTTCCCGCGCCGTCGGCCACTGTACAGACGGCGCCATGGCAGGAAAGGGGCATTCAGAGGCCCTAGTGTGTTGGTAACTTTTGCACCTGCTACAGCGGGCGGCAGAAGTCTTTATGGCTGTTGCGTCTAATATAGTGTATACTAATTGTGGATTGACATTTGAGAATTCAACTGACCTCCTAGCCAAGTCCTGTCTGTGCCTCATATCAAGTGTTGCTACGTTAGCCCAGGTGTACTTTTTATCCCAATCACAAATTAGAACCCTGTACTCTGACATTTGATCATAGAGATAGAGACCGTGAGTATGCACCATTAGTTTTTCGTATACAGCCCATGCCTCTAGCCAAGTTTTCAAGTCATATATTGCCCTGGAGCGTTGGTTTTTCTTCCTGTACTTTATGTTACCAGAGGGGTCTAAGTAGGTTTGCAAATCTTGATTAGATGTATAGTCTACTATTACTGAGTGCAAAAATTCATGCAGGTTCACGTACTCACCCAGCACAGCACTTTTCACCGTCTTCTCTGGCACAGTCTTGTCCTTGCACATGTCAAAGTCCGTGACATGTGCCATGCTGCGCAATCCAGGGATAGGTCTGTACTGGTGTGCTGCCGACGAGAAAAGAGGGTGAGCTGTGCTGGGTGCGTGTGCGGGTGCCCAGTTGTTGATCTCTGGTTGCCATGGTGCTCCCGCGCTTTGGGGGTATGACGCCCCCTGGTGACCTATCCAGGGGTTGCTTGTAGCGCCGACTGGTGGTTCCTTCTCCCTAGATGCTATTAGCGCCCTGCTTAGTTCCTGCTGGGATAACATCAATGATTTTATTTGATCCTGCATACTATCGATATTCCTGGCTAACGTCTCCAAACTAATGCCCTGGTCTCTCTTGCTAACGTTGGTACTGTTCATATTTTCCGTTAGGAATGGATTGTTCAAACTGAGTGTACTTAGCTGAGAACCGCTGGGCGATGGGTGAGGTCCTTGGTCTGTTTTCCCTGGCTTCCCCGGGGTGGTTAGTGTCTGGGGCTCTTCGGGCTCTTCAGGCTCTTCGTCGGATGTGTCCTCCCCTTCCGTGTGGTCGGCTGGTGGCACCTCCGCGGGGGGATTCGTGCAGACCCCCAGGCCGGTTGGCCCCTCATGGCCCTTTGTTGGCCTACCACATCCCCTGCAACAACGTGTTGCAGAAGCCTTCGGCATAGCTAGTAATGTATTAAAGATGTCTATACTGTACTATACTGTGCTATACTGTCTGCTGGCCGGCCTTCGTTGTACTATACTGTCTGCTGACCTTAACCGTGCGACATCTGAGCTGGAATGGCGGCAAGACCCCGACCGTCGCTTATAAGCCCTGGGGTGGTACCCCCTGGTGACATGTGATGTTGGTCGATAGCAATTAGCTTGTCTGACCTCTGGCTCACCCAGTCACCCCTTCTAACACATTTTATATATACATATAAACTCTCCATAAATTGGAGAATGTGTCCCAGTTTTGTAGGTATGAATGTAGGGATAGGGGCAGATTTTCCTAAACATTGGGTATGTGGGAATATATGAATGAGGTGTTATAACGATCATCACTTACACTACAATAAGTAGATCCTAAGCTTCCTACAGAATAAAACCTCATATATTTTTGTCATATTTACCTTTCATTTATCAAGGTATGGAAGCAGGTATGGAAGATAAGAAGGGTCGGCTTTCTGGCATCTACTGCTATAAAATAAGTATTCTCAGGTAAGTTTCTCTTGCCAACAGTTTGTAAAACTGGGGTGTTTTACGTTATTCTCAGCTTGGCTTTCTGGTAGATCCTCTTCTGACCATGCAACATGATCTGCATAAACCAGCAATGAGGTCTATGAGACCAAAGAAGGCCATCGTGTGATAAACCAGTGCATTCTCCCATCAAACAAGGCCCATATTGATTGGGTATAATCTTGAGCTGCTGTGGTGAAAACATATATATCAGGGTATGACCTAGAGTAGAGTATGTATCAGGGCAAAATATTATTAAATCTCCTTCCTCTGCTCTGCTTGAAAGACCTTTTTGAAAATGACATTTATATTTTCTCATCATTTTGAAGTTGCTATCTTAAGCAGCTTTGGTGGGAGCTGATCATAGCCAGTTGCTTTCTTTGGGTCCAGTTGTCTCATAATTTTGTATACTTCATCCTGTGATACAAGTCTTAATGTGAATTTACTGCCATATGCATTGTCATGATAATTTCTAATGTTTATTATACTGGCACGATCTCTGTACTTGTCTACTATATCATTAATAGTAAAATCACAAAGGTCTTCATGTATTCCAATAGTATTTGCTACGTTAGAGAAATAGTCATTAAATGTGGTTACAACTTCTTTTGGATCAGAAATGGTTTCATCATTCTCACGTAGGACTATGTCATTAGATTTCTCTCCTTTGTCACTTATCTAAGGCCTAACAGTATTCCAGAACTGCTTGCTGGAAAGACCATCTGCACACTTTGTTCGGAAATAATTTATCTCTGACTCCCTTTTCAGTTTTTCAAATTGGTTCCTTAGGATTCTGAATTTTTCATGTTTACTGTTGTTGCACTTGTCGGCCCACCAGGCATTCTGTGCCATGTGTTTTTTGAGTTTTCTAAGGGCACTGTTCATATATGGCACCTGGGGTTGTGTTAGGTTATTATACCTGGCACCATGGTGTGAAGGCTTCTTAAGCTCCTCATGGAGGCTGTCAGCTCTGCCTCCTAAGATAGATAATACTTTGGTGTTTACAAGCTTAGCTTGATCCACATCACCCAGCATGGAATCACTAAGTACCAAGTCTTTTGGTGTCTGTGTGAAATCCTTCCAAGTTGCATGTTGTAACTGGGTTGTTAGTGTGGCAACCCTGGCACGGAGATCAGAATTTTCAGTTTCTTTCTGGGATAACCTTTCTTGCAGTTTATCTTTATCATTTATACTGATCTGGAAATTATTCTGCTTGTTAGCCAATACTTCAATGAATTTTTGCATTTTATCCATTGTTTTCAGAATTAAGTTTACATTGTGCATGGTAACTGAAGCAGCTTTTGTTATATGTCTACAGTCATAGCAGCACCACACGCTCATCTGTTCCTCTGACCCTAGTATTAGACAGCTGACATGAAACCATATTTGGCAGAGACAGCATCGTAACATCTCTCCTCCTTTATCATCTTTATGGTTTGCCTTACATGCATCTGTACAGTGTTTGGATGGGTCATCAACAGTTCTCTGTTTCACTGGGATTACATATTCAGCCATCATGAACACAGGGAGTACAGCCACACTTAATGTTTATGGTGTGTGCATTCAAGCATGTATGTGGCTATACTGTCTACCTTTTAAGCACACCTGTAAAGGTATGCTTATTGATTGATTTGGCTAATTATAGCTTCTTTGTATTTATATATGTGAAATTCCAGACTGAAATCCCTTTCAAAGTCCACAAAAACTGACGATTTGCATCTTTTTGCTTGTTTCATCAATGTCTCTGTATTATGATCTTTGTATTGAACACCTCTGATGGTCACTAGTATCCTATAAACGTGATTTTATCCTTAAAAGAATGTCTCTGATGTGAAGTGTGTATATACTTGGACATAACAGATCATCCTATGTCACCCTGCATGACAGGACGTATTTACCAAGTCATAGGTGGTATCTAAAAGCTCAGATCTGGACAGCCTGTATACACGAAAAACATTTGTGACCGCATTTTGCTGCACCATAGTTTATGATGGGTTTACACAAGTCATAACACTTGTTATGTACCTTGGAAAGCCACCATGCTTCTTAATTCTGCCTATCACAATTCCCAGTGCTCGGTGTGCAGCTTGGGATACGTGTTTGGCTGTGATACTAAAACCTAGGTGTTCAGTTAGGACCATTCCCAAATAGCAATACCTGTCTGTTATTTTAAGCTCATATTTTCCACAGGTCAGGTGCTCACCACCAATATTTTTTGGGGATTTTCACATTTCATGTTTCATTTCATTACAATTGGCCTCTTGTGAAAAGGAGACCTTTTTAATTTTTTTCAAAAAATAACTGGCAAAAATAATTTGATATTCATTTTTGTTGTCTTTCACCAGGTACTGGGAAATTATTTTGCAAGCCAGCTAGCTTGTGTCATAAAATCTGCCAGCTGTTTAGTCATAGTAAGATGAGAATTGTGACAACTTTATCATTTTTACCAGCTGGCAAATACTAACCAGTTTGTCATGGCAAGTCCAATGCCTAGTGATCCCATGGTTTTTTTTATTTCTAGACATTTCTGGGACATAATATTTGAAATTTAAAAGAATGTTATAGATTACTATATCTACTAAAAATGAATTTAAATGAACAACAGCCTTCTCTCTAAAATTCAATGTAAACATCCAAGACAAGGGAGTTATATCAAATTTTATAGAATTTTGGCATGGACTTGTTGGCCATTTTAATGTTTTGATATACATCTATTCTATTTAGCACAAGCGAAGATGCTAACAGTAAAAAATATGAAACCCATCTGGTGCTGCTCCCTGGGCCCCATATTAAGACTATAGTGTAGTAGATTCAGTGACGCAGTGTAATATTGACACCAGGGGGCTACTAAGGATCTGTGTAAAGTCACAGTACACAAATAAGATCCGGGTCAAAATGTAATACGATTAACCTATATTACAGATGCGTGGGTGTCTGTCAGATGAGGGCTATTAAAATCAAACAAAGCATATGACAGGAAATCTTTTGATAAATATTTAAAACATAACATGTAATGATGAAAGAAAATTCAAATGAAAGCTAATTAATATTAAAAAAAAAATTTGGGGCATGAAGTCTGCCTTAAAAAAACGCATTTGCACATAAGGTCTGGTTTGCACATAAGGCTCTAATGATGGCCGAGACCCCATAATATAGACATATGGTTATGTGCCTGTCTATCCAGCTGGTGATCGAAATTTAAAGTGATACAAGGTAACTGACTTATGCCATATGTTTGTTATAATTTACCAGTAATCACATAAGTAGTTCATACATCTCACTTGTTTGATGGTCACAAAACAGTATAAACAAGGGAGATGCATTGACACTGAGTGAAAATGTCATTTTAGGCCGACTTGACCCTTCTGCCATGACAGAGTCAGATACAAATTAATGATTCTCTTACATTTTTCATGATTGCACTTTCATTTAGCCATCTTTCTCAATCCACAAATTTGAATTCATCCAGCTGAATGCATTTAAATACCTTTTTGGAAGCCCTTACACAGATTTGAACACTGACTGGGCATGATGGCCGCATATCTGTTAAGCCTTATAAACACACCAAAATCTTGAAAATAAAGAAATCAAACACTTATTATGTGTAAGAAAGTCAAATACAAATTTCAAAACACAAAATAAAACATAATTCATCACAATAAATTGAAAAATGGTGAAACGTAACCTTTTTAAAAAATTTTTTTGTTGTCCCAATAAGCAAAATGTGCACATATGTGTCACCAAAATCTAAAATCTTGAGAAAAAAAATTAATTTTGCATATGAATTCTTGAAAATTATGTTATAGTGATGTCACACATAAGCTCTATTTGTAAATTCAAATAAATTAGAATGAAAATGATTGATAATTATCAAAACGACACATTTACATTTCCAAATTTCACTGAATTTCACAAATGATTTTCAGGTCGGCCACCCAAATAAGTCCAAAAAGTTATCAAATTGATGTCAAATAGGGTGATTAAAGGTTATAACATCATCATTGATGTATTTTGTACTCACTATTTTCAGGTCAAATAGATACAGTACTGCCTGACAACTTCACATGCCCAAAAACCAGTCCACTACATTCAGAGAAAAACAGCCATCTCAACATCCTGAAGGCCAAAACTTCAAAAACAGCCTTAACCACCCTAAAAGACACACCAAAAATTTCAAATTTGCACATGGGGTGCAGAACACACAGTAGTTTTAGATTTGGTTAGTATTTTTTCAGATCCTTTGGACTGCCACCTGGTTCAGGTCACAGTACACAAATAAGATCCGGGTCAAAATGTAATACGATTAACCTATATTACAGATGCGTGGGTGTCTGTCAGATGAGGGCTATTAAAATCAAACAAAGCATATGACAGGAAATCTTTTGATAAATATTTAAAACATAACATGTAATGATGAAAGAAAATTCAAATGAAAGCTAATTAATATTAAAAAAAAAATTTGGGGGCAGTTCCAAAATTATTTGATATTCATGAAGTCTGCCTTAAAAAAACGCATTTGCACATAAGGTCTGGTTTGAGACCAACACAGCCGAAAATTTTCTAGGTGAATGTATATTTTCTTTGCCTTTAAATGAATATTACAGTATTTTTCTATTAGGAAAAAATAAGAAAGGATCAATTGAAACATTTTAACAATTTTTTAGTGAAGTTTGAAAGTTGCATGTTTAAATAGGATTATACAGTGGCTTAGAATTGGTGCACTGTGACCTTCAAAATTGTGTGTGTTATCTGTAGCATCATTTCCTCAGCTTTTTATCTGAAATTTGGCTTGATATGAAATAGCATTTACAAAAGTCCAAGTGTTGACATCATGGACACAAAAAGGGGGAAATGTTATGTGACGTCAGAAGCACCACTGCGTTGTGGAGCTTCCCATTTTCACCTCATTGTGCAAACTCAGAAACAATATTGAAATGATGCTGAGATCAAGAAAAACATTTTTTTCTTACAAGCCATGTGTTTGATGATTAAATAAAAGGAATGAGTCCTCACTGATACAAGTAGGTAGTGCTTAGTGTTCTTGGAAACAGTGGATTTTAAATATTTTCATGAGGAATATTTTCATTTATCCTTTTTCAGGCACATTTAGCACTAGACACTTAAGAGTCAAACTACCAGCTTGTGAAGAACTATAAATTAAAATGAAGCCACTTACCAGCAACAATAGTATACAAATTCTTCAGTGTTCAGCATTATATAATATTATGTACAGATTTTCTGTGAAAAATAAAATTGATTCAGCAATATTTTAATTAAATTCAGGAGTATCACATCTGTTACATTGATCTATTTTCTACAAATGAGATTTTACCAGCAAGATATGTTCATTGATTTATCACCATGAACATATTTTACTGTGAAGATAAAGGAAAGATTTAAACTGCCAGCTGGCAAAATTTCCCAGCTAGCTGCTGGGTGGTAACTTTACTTGCCAGCTGGGGCACATATGGGAGAATATTAGATATTTTGCATATCAGATAGATGGTGGGCCCCTGATAGGTGAAAGGTCCCTCTGTTGTTTTAACACTGGGTCCTTTTTTTAAGTAAACTACCTTTGTCTTGTCTATGTTAACAGTCATATCCCACTTTGCTTTTTTCATGTTCATACACTTTGGTGTGTGATATTTTACAGGAAAAGTTACTCTAAACTCAATAACTAGAAGTTACTGTAAATCTGCAGCATAAGTTGCTGTAAATTGTGATACTTAGCAATTTCTGCTGTAAATTTACAGCAGCATTACTGTAACAACTATTTACAGTGTATTGGAAAACTTTAACCAGTGATTTAGTTATGGTAATGGTGATAAAAGGCAAAGGCTTTCTAAGAAGTCATAAAGTAGCCAGGTATAGGAACTGGATCAAGCTCACATGATTTATTTGCTGCTTCTTAACCGAGTGGCCAATTATGAGGGAGAAAATTCAAGTCCAGACCTTTTGACTCGGGCATATCTTATAAGTATTTTGCACCCTAATGTGTTTTAAATATTTGTTCATCTCGATGAATGATTAATGGTCTGTCTGAAATCACTTGATATTGGAGAAAAAACGTGTGTATTGCAAATGTTGGTGGTAGCTTGATATTGTGAATGGAAAACTTCCTAGTTCATTGT